>JBAMMX010000031.1:61148-95614 GCA_037126225.1 Dillenia turbinata | reverse complement strand
CAATTGAAGTTGCAATTTTGTAAATTTTGTTCAATTGAAGTTGCAATTGTTTAAATTTTGTTCAATGAAAGTTGCAATACGCCAATTTTGTTCAATTGAAGTTGCAATTGTACAAATTTTGTTCAATTGAAGTTGCAATTATTTCAATTTTGTTCTAATGAAGTTACAATTATGTCAATTTATTCAATTGAAGTTGCAATTGTGTCAATTTTGTTTGATTGAAGTTGCAATTGTGTCAATTTTGTTCAATTGAAGTTGCAATTGTGTCAATTTTGTTCAATTGAAGTTGCAATTATCAATTTTGTTCAATTGATATTGCAATTGTGTCAATTTTGTTCAATTGAAGTTGCAATTGTGTCAATTTTGTTCAATTAAAGTTGCAATTATATTAATTTTGTTCAATTGAAGTTGCAATTGTGTCAATTTTGTTCAATTGAAGTTGCAATTGTGTCAATTTTGTTCAATTGAAGTTGTAATTGTGTCAATTTTGTTCAATTGATATTGCAATTATGTCAATTTTGTTCAATTGAAGTTGCAATTATGTCAATTTTGTTCAATTGAAGTTGCAATTGTGTCAATTTTGTTCAATTGATAATGTAATTATGTCAATTTTGTTCAATTGAAGTTGCAATTGTGTCAATTTTGTTCAATTGAAGTTGCAATTGTCAATTTTGTTCAATTGAAGTTGCAATTATGTCAATTTTTTCAATTGAAGTTGTAATTCAGTCAATTTTGTTCAATTGAAGTTGCAATTGTGTCAATTTTGTTCAATTGAAGTTGCAATTATGTCAATTTTGTTCAATTGAAGTTGTAATTGTGTCAATTTTGTTCAATTGAAGTTGCAATTGTGTCAATTTTGTTCAATTGAAGTTGCAATTGTGTCAATTTTGTTCAATTGAAGTTGCAATTATGTCAATTTTGTTCAATTGAAGTTGCAATTGTGTCAATTTTGTTCAATTGAAGTTGTAATTGTGTCAATTTTGTTCAATTGAAGTTGCAATTATGTCAATTTTGTTCAATTGAAGTTCAAATTGTGTCAATTTTGTTCAATTGAAGTTGCAATTATGTCAATTTTGTTCAATTGAAGTTGCAATTGTGTCAATTTTGTTCAATTGAAGTTGCAATTATGTCAATTTTGTTCAATTGATGTTGCAATTGTCAATTTTGTTCAATTGAAGTTGCAATTGTGTCAATTTTGTTCAATTGAAGTTGCAATTATGTCAATTTTGTTCAATTGAAGTTGCAATTGTGTCAATTTTGTTCAATTGAAGTTGCAATTGTGTCAATTTTGTTCAATTAAGTTACAATTATGTCAATTTTGTTCAATTGAAGTTGCAATTGTCAATTTTGTTCAATTGAAGTTGTAATTATGTCAATTTTGTTCAATTGAAGTTGCAATTATGTCAATTTTGTTCAATTGAAGTTGCAATTGTAATTTTGTTCAATTGAAGTTGTAATTGTCAATTTTGTTCAATTGAAGTTGCAATTATGTCAATTTTGTTCAATTGAAGTTGCAATTGTGTCAATTTTGTTCAATTGAAGTTGCAATTGTGTCAATTTTGTTCAATTGAAGTTGCAATTGTGTCAATTTTGTTCAATTGAAGTTGCAATTATGTCAATTTTGTTCAATTGAAGTTGCAATTGTGTCAATTTTGTTCAATTGAAGTTGTAATTATGTCAATTTTGTTCAATTGAAGTTGCAATTATGTCAATTTTGTTCAATTGAAGTTGCAATTATGTCAATTTTGTTCAATTGAAGTTGCAATTGTGTCAATTTTGTTCAATTGAAGTTGCAATTGTGTCAATTTTGTTCAATTGAAGTTGCAATTGTGTCAATTTTGTTCAATTGAAGTTGCAATTGTGTCAATTTTGTTCAATTGAAGTTGCAATTATGTCAATTTTGTTCAATTGAAGTTGCAATTGTGTCAATTTTGTTCAATTGAAGTTGCAATTATGTCAATTTTGTTCAATTGAAGTTGCAATTGTGTCAATTTTGTTCAATTGAAGTTGCAATTGTGTCAATTTTGTTCAATTGAAGTTGCAATTATGTCAATTTTGTTCAATTGAAGTTGCAATTGTGTCAATTTTGTTCAATTGAAGTTGCAATTGTGTCAATTTTGTTCAATTGAAGTTGCAATTATGTCAATTTTGTTCAATTGAAGTTGCAATTATGTCAATTTTGTTCAATTGAAGTTGCAATTATGTCAATTTTGTTCAATTGAAGTTGCAATTATGTCAATTTTGTTCAATTGAAGTTGCAATTGTGTCAATTTTGTTCAATTGAAGTTGCAATTGTGTCAATTTTGTTCAATTGAAGTTGTAATTGTGTCAATTTTGTTCAATTGAAGTTGCAATTGTGTCAATTTTGTTCAATTGAAGTTGCAATTGTGTCAATTTTGTTCAATTGAAGTTGCAATTGTCAATTTTGTTCAATTGAAGTTGCAATTGTGTCAATTTTGTTCAATTGAAGTTGCAATTGTGTCAATTTTGTTCAATTGAAGTTGCAATTGTGTCAATTTTGTTCAATTGAAGTTGCAATTATGTCAATTTTGTTCAATTGAAGTTGCAATTGTGTCAATTTTGTTCAATTGAAGTTGCAATTGTGTCAATTTTGTTCAATTGAAGTTGCAATTATGTCAATTTTGTTCAATTGAAGCTTAAATTGTGTCAATTTTGTTCAATTGAAGTTGCAATTATGTCAATTTTGTTCAATTGAAGTTGCAATTGTGTCAATTTTGTTCAATTGAAGTTGCAATTGTGTCAATTTTGTTCAATTGAAGTTGCAATTGTGTCAATTTTGTTCAATTGAAGTTGCAATTGTGTCAATTTTGTTCAATTGAATTTACAATTGTGTCAATTTTGTTCAATTGAAGTTGCAATTGTGTCAATTTTGTTCAATTGAAGTTGCAATTGTGTCAATTTTGTTCAATTGAAGTTGCAATTATGTCAATTTTGTTCAATTGAAGTTGCAATTGTGTCAATTTTGTTCAATTGAAGTTGCAATTGTGTCAATTTTGTTCAATTGAAGTTGCAATTGTGTCAATTTTGTTCAATTGAAGTTGCAATTGTGTCAATTTTGTTCAATTGAAGTTGCAATTATGTCAATTTTGTTCAATTGAAGTTGCAATTGTGTCAATTTTGTTCAATTGAAGTTGCAATTGTGTCAATTTTGTTCAATTGAAGTTGCAATTGTGTCAATTTTGTTCAATTGAAGTTGCAATTGTGTCAATTTTGTTCAATTGAAGTTGCAATTATGTCAATTTTGTTCAATTGAAGTTGCAATTGTGTCAATTTTGTTCAATTGAAGTTGCAATTGTGTCAATTTTGTTCAATTGAAGTTGCAATTGTGTCAATTTTGTTCAATTGAAGTTGCAATTGTGTCAATTTTGTTCAATTGAAGTTGCAATTGTGTCAATTTTGTTCAATTGAAATTTAATTATGTCAATTTTGTTCAATTGAAGTTGCAATTGTGTCAATTTTGTTCAATTGAAGTTGCAATTATGTCAATTTTGTTCAATTGAAGTTGCAATTGTGTCAATTTTGTTTAATTGCATCAATTTTGTTCAATTGAAGTTGCAATTGTGTCAATTTTGTTCAATTGAAGTTGCAATTGTGTCAATTTTGTTCAATTGAAGTTGCAATTGTGTCAATTTTGTTCAATTGAAGTTGCAATTGTGTCAATTTTGTTCAATTGAAGTTGCAATTGTGTCAATTTTGTTCAATTGAAGTTGCAATTATGTCAATTTTGTTCAATTGAAGTTGCAATTGTGTCAATTTTGTTCAATTGAAGTTGCAATTGTGTCAATTTTGTTCAATTGAAGTTGCAATTATGTCAATTTTGTTCAATTGAAGTTGCAATTGTGTCAATTTTGTTCAATTGAAGTTGCAATTGTGTCAATTTTGTTCAATTGAAGTTGCAATTGTGTCAATTTTGTTCAATTGAAGTTGCAATTGTGTCAATTTTGTTCAATTGAAGTTGCAATTATGTCAATTTTGTTCAATTGAAGTTGCAATTGTGTCAATTTTGTTCAATTGAAGTTGCAATTGTGTCAATTTTGTTCAATTGAAGTTGCAATTATGTCAATTTTGTTCAATTGAAGTTGCAATTATGTCAATTTTGTTCAATTGAAGTTGCAATTGTGTCAATTTTGTTCAATTGAAGTTGCAATTATGTCAATTTTGTTCAATTGAAGTTGCAATTGTGTCAATTTTGTTCAATTGAAGTTGCAATTGTGTCAATTTTGTTCAATTGAAGTTGCAATTGTGTCAATTTTGTTCAATTGAAGTTGCAATTATGTCAATTTTGTTCAATTGAAGTTGTAATTGTGTCAATTTTGTTCAATTGAAGTTGCAATTGTGTCAATTTTGTTCAATTGAAGTTGCAATTGTGTCAATTTTGTTCAATTGAAGTTGCAATTATGTCAATTTTGTTCAATTGAAGTTGCAATTATGTCAATTTTGTTCAATTGAAGTTGCAATTGTGTCAATTTTGTTCAATTGAAGTTGCAATTGTGTCAATTTTGTTCAATTGAAGTTGCAATTATGTCAATTTTGTTCAATTGAAGTTGCAATTATGTCAATTTTGTTCAATTGAAGTTGCAATTATATCAATTTTGTTCAATTGTAATTATGTCAATTTTGTTCAATTGAAGTTGCAATTGTGTCAATTTTGTTCAATTGAAGTTGCAATTATGTCAATTTTGTTCAATTGAAGTTGCAATTGTGTCAATTTTGTTCAATTGAAGTTGCAATTGTGTCAATTTTGTTCAATTGAAGTTGCAATTGTGTCAATTTTGTTCAATTGAAGTTGCAATTGTGTCAATTTTGTTCAATTGAAGTTGCAATTATGTCAATTTTGTTCAATTGAAGTTGCAATTGTGTCAATTTTGTTCAATTGAAGTTGCAATTGTCAATTTTGTTCAATTGAAGTTGCAATTGTGTCAATTTTGTTCAATTGAAGTTGCAATTGTGTCAATTTTGTTCAATTGAAGTTGCAATTGTGTCAATTTTGTTCAATTGAAGTTGCAATTGTGTCAATTTTGTTCAATTGAAGTTGCAATTATGTCAATTTTGTTCAATTGAAGTTGCAATTATGTCAATTTTGTTCAATTGAAGTTGCAATTTGTCAATTTTGTTCAATTGAAGTTGCAATTATGTCAATTTTGTTCAATTGAATTGCAATTATGTCAATTTTGTTCAATTGAAGTTGCAATTGTGTCAATTTTGTTCAATTGAGTTGCAATTGTGTCAATTTTGTTCAATTGAAGTTGCAATTATGTCAATTTTGTTCAATTGAAGTTGCAATTGTGTCAATTTTGTTCAATTGAAGTTGCAATTGTGTCAATTTTGTTCAATTGAAGTTGCAATTGTGTCAATTTTGTTCAATTGAAGTTGCAATTGTGTCAATTTTGTTCAATTGAAGTTGCAATTGTGTCAATTTTGTTCAATTGAATTGCAATTGTGTCAATTTTGTTCAATTGAAGTTGCAATTATGTCAATTTTGTTCAATTGAAGTTGCAATTATGTCAATTTTGTTCAATTGAAGTTGCAATTGTGTCAATTTTGTTCAATTGAAGTAGCAATTCTGTCAATTTTGTTCAATTGAATTTGCAATGTCAATTTTGTTCTATTGAAGTTGCAATTGTGTCAATTTTGTTCAATTGAAGTTGCAATTGTGTCAATTTTGTTCAATTGAAGTTGCAATTGTGTCAATTTTGTTCAATTGAAGTTGCAATTGTGTCAATTTTGTTCAATTGAAGTTGCAATTGTGTCAATTTTGTTCAATTGAAGTTGCAATTGTGTCAATTTTGTTCAATTGAAGTTGCAATTATGTCAATTTTGTTCAATTGAAGTTGCAATTGTGTCAATTTTGTTCAATTGAAGTTGCAATTGTGTCAATTTTGTTCAATTGAAGTTGCAATTATGTCAATTTTGTTCAATTGAAGTTGCAATTGTGTCAATTTTGTTCAATTGAAGTTGCAATTGTGTCAATTTTGTTCAATTGAAGTTGCAATTGTGTCAATTTTGTTCAATTGAAGTTGCAATTGTGTCAATTTTGTTCAATTGAAGTTGCAATTGTGTCAATTTTGTTCAATTGAAATTGCTATTGTGTCAATTTTGTTCAATTGAAGTTGTAATTGTGTCAATTTTGTTCAATTGAAGTCAATTTTGTTCAATTGAAGTTGCAATTATGTCAATTTTGTTCAATTGAAGTTGCAATTGTGTCAATTTTGTTCAATTGAAGTTGCAATTATGTCAATTTTGTTCAATTGAAGTTGCAATTTTGTTCAATTGAAGTTGCAATTATGTCAATTTTGTTCAATTGAAGTTGCAATTATGTCAATTTTGTTCAATTGAAGTTGCAATTGTGTCAATTTTGTTCAATTGAAGTTGCAATTGTGTCAATTTTGTTCAATTGAAGTTGCAATTGTGTCAATTTTGTTCAATTGAAGTTGCAATTGTGTCAATTTTGTTCAATTGAAGTTGCAATTGTGTCAATTTTGTTCAATTGAAGTTGCAATTATGTCAATTTTGTTCAATTGAAGTTGCAATTGTGTCAATTTTGTTCAATTGAAGTTGCAATTGTGTCAATTTTGTTCAATTGAAGTTGCAATTGTGTCAATTTTGTTCAGTTGAAGTTGCAATTGTGTCAATTTTGTTCAATTCAAGTTCTAATTATGTCAATTTTGTTCAATTGAAGTTGCAATTGTGTCAATTTTGTTCAATTGAAGTTGCAATTGTGTCAATTTTGTTCAATTGAAGTTGCAATTGTGTCAATTTTGTTCAATTGAAGTTGCAATTGTGTCAATTTTGTTCAATTGAAGTTGCAATTGTGTCAATTTTGTTCAATTGAAGTTGCAATTGTGTCAATTTTGTTCAATTGAAGTTGCAATTGTGTCAATTTTGTTCAATTGAAGTTGCAATTGTGTCAATTTTGTTCAATTGAAGTTGCAATTGTGTCAATTTTGTTCAATTGAAATTTCAATTGTGTCAATTTTGTTCAATTGAAGTTGCAATTATCAATTTTGTTCAATTGAAGTTGCAATTGTGTCAATTTTGTTCAATTGAAGTTGCAATTATGTCAATTTTGTTCAATTGAAGTTGCAATTGTGTCAATTTTGTTCAATTGAAGTTGCAATTATGTCAATTTTGTTCAATTGAAGTTGCAATTGTGTCAATTTTGTTCAATTGAAGTTGCAATTGTGTCAATTTTGTTCAATTGAAGTTGCAATTGTGTCAATTTTGTTCAATTGAAGTTGCAATTGTGTCAATTTTGTTCAATTGAAGTTGCAATTGTGTCAATTTTGTTCAATTGAAGTTGCAATTGTGTCAATTTTGTTCAATTGAAGTTGCAATTATGTCAATTTTGTTCAATTGAAGTTGCAATTGTGTCAATTTTGTTCAATTGAAGTTGCAATTATGTCAATTTTGTTCAATTGAAGTTGCAATTGTGTCAATTTTGTTCAATTGAAGTTGCAATTGTGTCAATTTTGTTCAATTGAAGTTGCAATTGTGTCAATTTTGTTCAATTGAAGTTGCAATTATGTCAATTTTGTTCAATTGAATTTGCAATTGTGTCAATTTTGTTCAATTGAAGTTGCAATTATGTCAATTTTGTTCAATTGAAGTTGCAATTGTGTCAATTTTGTTCAATTGAAGTTGCAATTATGTCAATTTTGTTCAATTGAAGTTGCAATTGTGTCAATTTTGTTCAATTGAAGTTGCAATTATGTCAATTTTGTTCAATTGAAGTTGCAATTGTGTCAATTTTGTTCAATTGAAGTTGCAATTGTCAATTTTGTTCAATTGAAGTTGCAATTATGTCAATTTTGTTCAATTGAAGTTGCAATTGTGTCAATTTTGTTCAATTGAAGTTGCAATTGTGTCAATTTTGTTCAATTGAAGTTGCAATTGTGTCAATTTTGTTCAATTGAAGTTGCAATTATGTCAATTTTGTTCAATTGAAGTTGCAATTGTGTCAATTTTGTTCAATTGAAGTTGCAATTGTGTCAATTTTGTTCAATTGAAGTTGCAATTGTGTCAATTTTGTTCAATTGAAGTTGCAATTGTGTCAATTTTGTTCAATTGAAGTTGCAATTATGTCAATTTTGTTCAATTGAAGTTGCAATTGTGTCAATTTTGTTCAATTGAAGTTGCAATTGTGTCAATTTTGTTCAATTGAAGTTGCAATTGTGTCAATTTTGTTCAATTGAAGTTGCAATTGTGTCAATTTTGTTCAATTGAAGTTGCAATTGTGTCAATTTTGTTCAATTGAAGTTGCAATTGTGTCAATTTTGTTCAATTGAAGTTGCAATTATGTCAATTTTGTTCAATTGAAGTTGCAATTGTGTCAATTTTGTTCAATTGAAGTTGCAATTGTGTCAATTTTGTTCAATTGAAGTTGCAATTGTGTCAATTTTGTTCAATTGAAGTTGCAATTGTGTCAATTTTGTTCAATTGAAGTTGCAATTATGTCAATTTTGTTCAATTGAAGTTGCAATTGTGTCAATTTTGTTCAATTGAAGTTGCAATTATGTCAATTTTGTTCAATTGAAGTTGCAATTGTGTCAATTTTGTTCAATTGAAGTTGCAATTGTGTCAATTTTGTTCAATTGAAGTTGCAATTATGTCAATTTTGTTCAATTGAAGTTGCAATTGTGTCAATTTTGTTCAATTGAAGTTGCAATTGTGTCAATTTTGTTCAATTGAAGTTGCAATTATGTCAATTTTGTTCAATTGAAGTTGCAATTATGTCAATTTTGTTCAATTGAAGTTGCAATTCAGTCAATTTTGTTCAATTGAAGTTTCAATTATGTCAATTTTGTTCAATTGAAGTTGCAATTGTCCCAATTTTGTTCAGTTGAGGTGGCAATTGTGTAAATTTTGCTCAGTTGATATTGCGATTATATCAATTTTGTTCGATTGAAGTTGCAATTGTGTCAATTTTGTTCAATTGAAGTTGCAATTGTGTCAATTTTGTTCAATTGAAGTTGCAATTATGTCAATTTTGTTCAATTGAAGTTGCAATTGTGTCAATTTTGTTCAATTGAAGTTGCAATTGTGTCAATTTTGTTCAATTGAAGTTGCAATTGTGTCAATTTTGTTCAATTGAAGTTGCAATTATGTCAATTTTGTTCAATTGAAGTTGCAATTGTGTCAATTTTGTTCAATTGAAGTTGCAATTGTGTCAATTTTGTTCAATTGAAGTTGCAATTGTGTCAATTTTGTTCAATTGAAGTTGCAATTGTGTCAATTTTGTTCAATTGAAGTTGCAATTATGTCAATTTTGTTCAATTGAAGTTGCAATTGTGTCAATTTTGTTCAATTGAAGTTGCAATTGTGTCAATTTTGTTCAATTGAAGTTACAATTGTTTCAATTTTGTTCAATTGAAGTTGCAATTGTGTCAATTTTGTTCAATTGAAGTTGCAATTGTGTCAATTTTGTTCAATTGAAGTTGCAATTATGTCAATTTTGTTCAATTGAAGTTGCAATTGTGTCAATTTTGTTCAATTGAAGTTGCAATTGTGTCAATTTTGTTCAATTGAAGTTGTAATTTTGTCAATTTTGTTCAATTAAAGTTACAATTGTGTCAATTTTGTTCAATTGAAGTTGCAATTGTGTCAATTTTGTTCAATTGAAGTTGCAATTATGTCAATTTTGTTCAATTGAAGTTGCAATTGTGTCAATTTTGTTCAATTGAAGTTGCAATTATGTCAATTTTGTTTCATTAAAGTTGCAATTGTGTCAATTTTGTTCAATTGAAGTTCCAATACTGTCCATTTTGTTCAATTGAATTGCAATCATTTCAATTTTGTTCTATTGAAGTTGAAATTGTGATAATTTTGTTCAATTGAAGTTCAATTTTGTCAATTACGTTCAATTAAAGTTGCAATTATGTCAATTTTGTTCAATTGAAGTTGCAATTGTGTCAATTTTGTTCAATTGAAGTTGCAATTGTGTCAATTTTGTTCAATTGAAGTTGCAATTGTGTCAATTTTGTTCAATTGAAGTTGCAATTGTGTCAATTTTGTTCAATTGAAGTTGCAATTGTGTCAATTTTGTTCAATTGAAGTTGCAATTATGTCAATTTTGTTCAATTGAAGTTGCAATTGTGTCAATTTTGTTCAATTGAAGTTGCAATTGTGTCAATTTTGTTCAATTGAAGTTGCAATTATGTCAATTTTGTTCAATTGAAGTTGCAATTGTGTCAATTTTGTTCAATTGAAGTTGCAATTGTGTCAATTTTGTTCAATTGAAGTTGCAATTGTGTCAATTTTGTTCAATTGAAGTTGCAATTGTGTCAATTTTGTTCAATTGAAGTTGTAATTGTGTCAATTTTGTTCAATTGAAGTTGCAATTGTGTCAATTTTGTTCAATTGAAGTTGCAATTGTGTCAATTTTGTTCAATTGAAGTTGCAATTGTGTCAATTTTGTTCAATTGAAGTTGCAATTATGTCAATTTTGTTCAATTGAAGTTGCAATTGTGTCAATTTTGTTCAATTGAAGTTGCAATTGTGTCAATTTTGTTCAATTGAAGTTGCAATTGTGTCAATTTTGTTCAATTGAAGTTGTAATTGTGTCAATTTTGTTCAATTGAAGTTGCAATTATGTCAATTTTGTTCAATTGAAGTTGCAATTGTGTCAATTTTGTTCAATTGAAGTTGCAATTGTCAATTTTGTTCAATTGAAGTTGCAATTATGTCAATTTTGTTCAATTGAAGTTGCAATTGTGTCAATTTTGTTCAATTGAAGTTGCAATTGTGTCAATTTTGTTCAATTGAAGTTGCAATTGTGTCAATTTTGTTCAATTGAAGTTGCAATTATGTCAATTTTGTTCAATTGAAGTTGCAATTATGTCAATTTTGTTCAATTGAAGTTGCAATTATGTCAATTTTGTTCAATTGAAGTTGCAATTGTGTCAATTTTGTTCAATTGAAGTTGCAATTGTGTCAATTTTGTTCAATTGAAGTTGCAATTATGTCAATTTTGTTCAATTGAAGTTGCAATTATGTCAATTTTGTTCAATTGAAGTTGCAATTATGTCAATTTTGTTCAATTGAAGTTGCAATTGTGTCAATTTTGTTCAATTGAAGTTGCAATTGTGTCAATTTTGTTCAATTGAAGTTGCAATTGTGTCAATTTTGTTCAATTGAAGTTGCAATTATGTCAATTTTGTTCAATTGAAGTTGCAATTGTCAATTTTGTTCAATTGAAGTTGCAATTGTGTCAATTTTGTTCAATTGAAGTTGCAATTATGTCAATTTTGTTCAATTGAAGTTGCAATTATGTCAATTTTGTTCAATTGAAGTTGCAATTGTGTCAATTTTGTTCAATTGAAGTTGCAATTGTGTCAATTTTGTTCAATTGAAGTTGCAATTGTGTCAATTTTGTTCAATTGAAGTTGCAATTGTGTCAATTTTGTTCAATTGAAGTTGCAATTGTGTCAATTTTGTTCAATTGAAGTTGCAATTATGTCAATTTTGTTCAATTGAAGTTGCAATTATGTCAATTTTGTTCAATTGAAGTTGCAATTGTGTCAATTTTGTTCAATTGAAGTTGCAATTGTGTCAATTTTGTTCAATTAAAGTTGCAGATTTTTCAATTTTGTTCAATTGATGTTGCACATTTGTCAATTTTGTTCAACTGAAGTTGCAATTATGTCAATTATGTTCAATTGAAGTTGCAATTATTTCAACTTTGTTCAATTGAAGTTGCAATTGTGTCAATTTTGTTCAATTGAATTGCAATTGTGTCAATTTTGTTCAATTGAAGTTGCAATTGTGTCAATTTTGTTCAATTGAAGTTGCAATTGTGTCAATTTTGTTCAATTGAAGTTGCAATTGTGTCAATTTTGTTCAATTGAAGTTGTAATTATGTCAATTTTGTTCATTGAAGTTGCAATTATGTCAATTTTGTTCAATTGAAGTTGCAATTGTGTCAATTTTGTTCAATTGAAGTTGCAATTGTGTCAATTTTGTTCAATTGAAGTTGCAATTATGTCAATTTTGTTCAATTGAAGTTGCAATTGTGTCAATTTTGTTCAATTGAAGTTGCAATTGTGTCAATTTTGTTCAATTGAAGTTGCAATTATGTCAATTTTGTTCAATTGAAGTTGCAATTGTCAATTTTGTTCAATTGAAGTTGCAATTGTGTCAATTTTGTTCAATTGAAGTTGCAATTGTGTCAATTTTGTTCAATTGAAATTGCAATTATGTCAATTTTGTTCATTGAAGTTGCAATATTGTCAATTTTGTTCAATTGAAGTTGCAATTATGTCAATTTTGTTCAATTGAAGTTGCAATTATGTCAATTTTGTTCAATTGAAGTTGCAATTATGTCAATTTTGTTCAATTGAAGTTGCAATTGTGTCAATTTTGTTCAATTGAAGTTGCAATTGTCAATTTTGTTCAATTGAAGTTGCAATTGTGTCAATTTTGTTCAATTGAAGTTGCAATTGTGTCAATTTTGTTCAATTGAAGTTGTAATTATGTCAATTTTGTTCAATTGAAGTTGTAATTGAGTCAATTTTGTTCAATTGAAGTTGTAATTGTGTCAATTTTGTTCAATTGAAGTTGCAATTGTGTCAATTTTGTTCAATTGAAGTTGCAATTGTGTCAATTTTGTTCAATTGAAGTTGCAATTGTGTCAATTTTGTTCAATTGAAGTTGCAATTTTGTCAATTTTGTTCAATTGAAGTTGCAATTGTGTCAATTTTGTTCAATTGAAGTTGCAATTATGTCAATTTTGTTCAATTGAAGTTGCAATTGTGTCAATTTTGTTCAATTGAAGTTGCAATTGTGTCAATTTTGTTCAATTGAAGTTGCAATTGTGTCAATTTTGTTCAATTGAAGTTGCAATTGTGTCAATTTTGTTCAATTGAAGTTGCAATTGTGTCAATTTTGTTCAATTGAAGTTGCAATTGTGTCAATTTTGTTCAATTGAAGTTGCAATTATGTCAATTTTGTTCAATTGAAGTTGCAATTATGTCAATTTTGTTCAATTGAAGTTGCAATTGTGTCAATTTTGTTCAATTGAAGTTGCAATTGTGTCAATTTTGTTCAATTGAAGTTGCAATTGTGTCAATTTTGTTCAATTGAAGTTGCAATTATGTCAATTTTGTTCAATTGAAGTTGCAATTATGTCAATTTTGTTCAATTGAAGTTGCAATTATGTCAATTTTGTTCAATTGAAGTTGCAATTGTGTCAATTTTGTTCAATTGAAGTTGCAATTATGTCAATTTTGTTCAATTGAAGTTGCAATTGTGTCAATTTTGTTTGTGTCAATTTTGTTCAATTGAAATTGCAATTGTGTCAATTTTGTTCAATTGAAGTTGCAATTGTGTCAATTTTGTTCAATTGAAGTTGCAATTGTGTCAATTTTGTTCAATTGAAGTTGCAATTGTGTCAATTTTGTTCAATTGAAGTTGCAATTGTGTCAATTTTGTTCAATTGAAGTTGCAATTATGTCAATTTTGTTCAATTGAAGTTGCAATTATGTCAATTTTGTTCAATTGAAGTTGCAATTGTGTCAATTTTGTTCAATTGAAGTTGCAATTATGTCAATTTTGTTCAATTGAAGTTGCAATTATGTCAATTTTGTTCAATTGAAGTTGCAATTGTGTCAATTTTGTTCAATTGAAGTTGCAATTGTGTCAATTTTGTTCAATTGAAGTTGCAATTATGTCAATTTTGTTCAATTGAAGTTGCAATTATGTCAATTTTGTTGAATTGAAGTTGCAATTGTTTCAATTTTGTTCAATTGAAGTTGCAATTATGTCAATTTTGTCAATTGAAGTTGCAATTATGTCAATTTTGTTCAATTGAAGTTGCAATTGTGTCAATTTTGTTCAATTGAAGTTGCAATTATGTCAATTTTGTTCAATTGAAGTTGCAATTGTGTCAATTTTGTTCAATTGAAGTTGCAATTGTGTCAATTTTGTTCAATTGAAGTTGCAATTGTGTCAATTTTGTTCAATTGAAGTTGCAATTATGTCAATTTTGTTCAATTGAAGTTGTAATTATGTCAATTTTGTTCAATTGAAGTTGCAATTATGTCAATTTTGTTCAATTGAAGTTGCAATATGTCAATTTTGTTCAATTGAAGTTGCAATTGTGTCAATTTTGTTCAATTGAAATTGCAATTATGTCAATTTTGTTCAATTAAAGTTACAATTGTGTCAATTTTGTTCAATTGAAGTTGTAATTATGTCAATTTTGTTCAATTGAAGTTGCAATTGTGTCAATTTTGTTCAATTGAAGTTGCAATTATGTCAATTTTGTTCAATTGAAGTTGAATTGTGTCAATTTTGTTCAATTGAAGTTGCAATTATGTTCATTTTCTTCAATTGAAGTTGCAACTGTTTCAATTTTGTTCAATTGAAGTTGCAATTATGTCAATTTTTCGCAATTGAAGTTGCAATTATGTCAATTTTGTTCAATTGATATTGCAATTATGTCAATTTTGTTCAATTGAAGTTGCAATTATGTCAATTTTGTTCAATTGAAGTTGCAATTGTGTCAATTTTGTTCAATTGAAGTTGCAATTGTGTCAATTTTGTTCAATTGAATTGCAATTATGTCAATTTTGTTCAATTTTGTTCAATTGAAATTGCAATTATGTCAATTTTGTTCAATTGAAGTTGCAATTGTGTCAATTTTGTTCAATTGAATTGCAATTATGTCAATTTTGTTCAATTGAAGTTGCAATTATGTCAATTTTGTTCAATTGAAATTGCAATTATGTCAATTTTGTTCAATTGAAGTTGCAATTGTGTCAATTTTGTTCAATTGAAGTTGCAATTATGTCAATTTTGTTCAATTGAAGTTGCAATTGAATCAATTTTGTTCAATTGAAGTTGCAATTGTGTCAATTTTGTTCAATTGAAGTTGCAATTATGTCAATTTTGTTCAATTGAAGTTGCAATTGTGTCAATTTTGTTCAATTGAAGTTGCAATTATGTCAATTTTGTTCAATTGAAGTTGCAATTGTGTCAATTTTGTTCAATTGAAATTGCAATTATGTCAATTTTGTTCAATTGAAGTTGCAATTATGTCAATTTTGTTCAATTGAAGTTACCATTCATTCAATTTTGTTCAATTGAAGTTGTAATTTTGTCAATTTTGTTCAATTGAAGTTGCAATTATGTCAATTTTGTTCAATTGAAGTTGCAATTATGTCAATTTTGTTCAATTGAAGTTGCAATTATGTCAATTTTGTTCAATTGAAGTTGCAATTATGTCAATTTTGTTCAATTGAAGTTGCAATTGTGTCAATTTTGTTCAATTGAAGTTGCAATTGTGTCAATTTTGTTCAATTGAAGTTGCAATTATGTCAATTTTGTTCAATTGAAGTTGCAATTGTGTCAATTTTGTTCAATTGAAGTTGCAATTATGTCAATTTTGTTCAATTGAAGTTGCAATTATGTCAATTTTGTTCAATTGAAGTTGCAATTATGTCAATTTTGTTCAATTGAAGTTGCAATTGTGTCAATTTTGTTCAATTGAAGTTGCAATTGTGTCAATTTTGTTCAATTGAATTGCAATTATGTCAATTTTGTTCAATTGAAGTTGCAATTGTGTCAATTTTGTTCAATTGAAGTTGCAATTGTGTCAATTTTGTTCAATTAAGTTGCAATTATGTCAATTTTGTTCAATTGAAGTTGCAATTGTGTCAATTTTGTTCAATTGAAGTTGCAATTATGTCAATTTTGTTCAATTGAAATTGCAATTGTGTCAATTTTGTTCAATTGAAGTTGTAATTATGTCAATTTTGTTCAATTGAAGTTGCAATTATGTCAATTTTGTTCAATTGAAGTTGCAATTGTGTCAATTTTGTTCAATTGAAGTTGCAATTGTGTCAATTTTGTTCAATTGAAGTTGCAATTGTGTCAATTTTGTTCAATTGAAGTTGCAATTAATGTTGTTTTGTTGATTGTAATTTGTCAATTTTGTTCAATTGAAGTTGCAATTATGTCAATTTTGTTCAATTGAAGTTGCAATTGTGTCAATTTTGTTCAATTGAAGTTGCAATTGTGTCAATTTTGTTCAATTGAAGTTGCAATTGTGTCAATTTTGTTCAATTAAGTTGCAATTGTGTCAATTTTGTTCAATTGAAGTTGCAATTGTGTCAATTTTGTTCAATTGAAGTTGCAATTATGTCAATTTTGTTCAATTGAAATTGCAATTATGTCAATTTTGTTCAATTGAAGTTGCAATTGTGTCAATTTTGTTCAATTGAAGTTGCAATTATGTCAATTTTGTTCAATTGAAGTTGCAATTATGTCAATTTTGTTCAATTGAAGTTGCAATTATGTCAATTTTGTTCAATTGAAGTTGCAATTATGTCAATTTTGTTCAATTGAAGTTGCAATTGTGTCAATTTTGTTCAATTGAAGTTGCAATTATGTCAATTTTGTTCAATTGAAGTTGCAATTGTGTCAATTTTGTTCAATTGAATTGTGTCAATTTTGTTCAATTGAAGTTGCAATTCTCATAATTTTGTTCAATTGAAGTTGCAATTGTGTCAATTTTGTTCAATTGAATTGCAATTGTGTCAATTTTGTTCAATTGAAGTTGCAATTGTGTCAATTTTGTTCAATTGAAGTTGCAATTGTGTCAATTTTGTTCAATTGAAGTTGCAATTGTGTCAATTTTGTTCAATTGATAATTCAATTGTGTCAATTTTGTTCAATTGAAGTTGCAATTATGTCAATTTTGTTCAATTGAAGTTGCAATTATGTCAATTTTGTTCAATTGAAGTTGCAATTGTGTCAATTTTGTTCAATTGAAGTTGCAATTGTGTCAATTTTGTTCAATTGAAGTTGCAATTATGTCAATTTTGTTCAATTGAAGTTGCAATTGTCAATTTTGTTCAATTGAAGTTGTAATTATGTCAATTTTGTTCAATTGAAGTTGCAATTGTGTCAATTTTGTTCAATTGAAGTTGCAATTGTGTCAATTTTGTTCAATTAAGTTGCAATTGTGTCAATTTTGTTCAATTGAAGTTGCAATTGTGTCAATTTTGTTCAATTGAAGTTGCAATTATGTCAATTTTGTTCAATTGAAGTTGTAATTGTGTCAATTTTGTTCAATTGAAGTTGCAATTGTCAATTTTGTTCAATTGAAGTTGCAATTATGTCAATTTTGTTCAATTGAAATTGCAATTGTGTCAATTTTGTTCAATTGAAGTTGCAATTGTGTCAATTTTGTTCAATTGAAGTTGCAATTATGTCAATTTTGTTCAATTGATTGCAATTATGTCAATTTTGTTCATCAATTTTGTTCAATTGAATTGCAATTGTGTCAATTTTGTTCAATTGAAGTTGCAATTGTGTCAATTTTGTTCAATTGAAGTTGCAATTATGTCAATTTTGTTCAATTGAAGTTGCAATTATGTCAATTTTGTTCAATTGAAGTTGCAATTGTGTCAATTTTGTTCAATTGAAGTTGCAATTGTGTCAATTTTGTTCAATTGAAGTTGCAATTATGTCAATTTTGTTCAATTGAAGTTGCAATTATGTCAATTTTGTTCAATTGAAGTTGCAATTTTGTCAATTTTGTTCAATTGAAGTTGCAATTGTGTCAATTTTGTTCAATTGAAGTTGCATTATGTCAATTTTGTTCAATTGAAGTTGCAATTGTGTCAATTTTGTTCAATTGAATTGCAATTATGTCAATTTTGTTCAATTGAAGTTGCAATTGTGTCAATTTTGTTCAATTGAAGTTGCAATTTGTCAATTTTGTTCAATTGAAGTTGCAATTGTTCAATTTTGTTCAATTGAAGTTGCAATTGTGTCAATTTTGTTCAATTGAAGTTGCAATTGTGTCAATTTTGTTCAATTGAAGTTGCAATTGTGTCAATTTTGTTCAATTGAAGTTGCAATTGTGTCAATTTTGTTCAATTGAAGTTGCAATTGTGTCAATTTTGTTCAATTGAAGTTGCAATTATGTCAATTTTGTTCAATTGAAGTTGCAATTGTGTCAATTTTGTTCAATTGAAGTTGCAATTATGTCAATTTTGTTCAATTGAAGTTGCAATTGTGTCAATTTTGTTCAATTGAAGTTGCAATTGTGTCAATTTTGTTCAATTGAAGTTGCAATTATGTCAATTTTGTTCAATTGAAGTTGCAATTATGTCAATTTTGTTCAATTGAAGTTGCAATTGTGTCAATTTTGTTCAATTGAAGTTGCAATTATGTCAATTTTGTTCAATTGAAGTTGCAATTGTGTCAATTTTGTTCAATTGAAGTTGCAATTGTGTCAATTTTGTTCAATTGAAGTTGCAATTGTGTCAATTTTGTTCAATTGAAGTTGCAATTGTGTCAATTTTGTTCAATTGAAGTTGCAATTGTGTCAATTTTGTTCAATTGAAGTTGCAATTGTGTCAATTTTGTTCAATTGAAGTTGCAATTATGTCAATTTTGTTCAATTGAAGTTGTAATTGTGTCAATTTTGTTCAATTGAAGTTGCAATTATGTCAATTTTGTTCAATTGAAGTTGCAATTATGTCAATTTTGTTCAATTGAAGTTGCAATTATGTCAATTTTGTTCAATTGAAGTTGCAATTGTGTCAATTTTGTTCAATTGAAGTTGCAATTGTCAATTTTGTTCAATTGAAGTTGCAATTGTGTCAATTTTGTTCAATTGAAGTTGCAATTGTGTCAATTTTGTTCAATTGAAGTTGCAATTGTGTCAATTTTGTTCAATTGAAGTTGCAATTGTCAATTTTGTTCAATTGAAGTTGCAATTGTGTCAATTTTGTTCAATTGAAGTTGCAATTGTGTCAATTTTGTTCAATTGAAATTGCAATTGTGTCAATTTTGTTCAATTGAAGTTGCAATTATGTCAATTTTGTTCAATTGAAGTTGCAATTGTGTCAATTTTGTTCAATTGAATTTGCGATTGTGTCAATTTTGTTCAATTGAAGTTGGGATTTGGCCTGTTTTGTTCAATTGAAGTTGCAATTGTGTCAATTTTGTTCAATTGAAGTTGCAATTGTGTCAATTTTGTTCAATTGAAGTTGCAATTGTGTCAATTTTGTTCAATTGAAGTTGCAATTGTGTCAATTTTGTTCAATTGAAGTTGCAATTGTGTCAATTTTGTTCAATTGAAGTTGCAATTATGTCAATTTTGTTCAATTGAAGTTGCAATTATGTCAATTTTGTTCAATTGAAATTGCAATTATGTCAATTTTGTTCAATTGAAGTTGCAATTGTGTCAATTTTGTTCAATTGAAGTTGCAATTATGTCAATTTTGTTCAATTGAAGTTGCAATTATGTCAATTTTGTTCAATTGAATTGCAATTATGTCAATTTTGTTCAATTGAAGTTGCAATTGTGTCAATTTTGTTCAATTGAAGTTGCAATTGTGTCAATTTTGTTCAATTGAAGTTGCAATTGTGTCAATTTTGTTCAATTGAAGTTGCAATTGTGTCAATTTTGTTCAATTGAAGTTACAATTGTGTCAATTTTGTTCAATTAAGTTGCAATTATGTCAATTTTGTTCAATTGAAGTTGCAATTGTCAATTTTGTTCAATTGAAATTGCAATTATGTCAATTTTGTTCAATTGAAGTTGCAATTGTGTCAATTTTGTTCAATTGAAGTTGCAATTGTGTCAATTTTGTTCAATTGAAGTTGCAATTGTGTCAATTTTGTTCAATTGAAGTTGCAATTGTGTCAATTTTGTTCAATTGAAGTTGCAATTATGTCAATTTTGTTCAATTGAAGTTGCAATTGTGTCAATTTTGTTCAATTGAAGTTGCAATTGTGTCAATTTTGTTCAATTGAAGTTGCAATTGTGTCAATTTTGTTCAATTGAAGTTGCAATTATGTCAATTTTGTTCAATTGAAGTTGCAATTGTGTCAATTTTGTTCAATTGAAGTTGCAATTGTGTCAATTTTGTTCAATTGAAGTTGCAATTATGTCAATTTTGTTCAATTGAAGTTGCAATTGTGTCAATTTTGTTCAATTGAAGTTGCAATTGTGTCAATTTTGTTCAATTGAAGTTGCAATTGTGTCAATTTTGTTCAATTGAAGTTGCAATTGTCAATTTTGTTCAATTGAAGTTGCAATTGTGTCAATTTTGTTCAATTGATTTGCAATTGTGTCAATTTTGTTCAATTGAAGTTGCAATTGTGTCAATTTTGTTTAATAGAAGTTGCAATTGTGTGAATTTTATTCAATTGAAGTTGCAATTGTGTCAATTTTGTTCAATTGAAGTTGCAATTGTGTCAATTTTGTTCAATTGAAGTTGCAATTGTGTCAATTTTGTTCAATTGAAGTTGTAATTGTGTCAATTTTGTTCAATTGAAGTTGCAATTGTGTCAATTTTGTTCAATTGAAGTTGCAATTATGTCAATTTTGTTCAATTGAAGTTGCAATTGTGTCAATTTTGTTCAATTGATTGCAATTGTGTCAATTTTGTTCAATTGAAGTTGCAATTGTGTCAATTTTGTTCAATTGAAGTTGCAATTATGTCAATTTTGTTCAATTGAAGTTGCAATTGTGTCAATTTTGTTCAATTGAAGTTGTAATTGTGTCAATTTTGTTCAATTGAAGTTGCAATTATGTCAATTTTGTTCAATTGAAGTTGCAATTGTGTCAATTTTGTTCAATTGAAGTTGCAATTGTGTCAATTTTGTTCAATTGAAGTTGCAATTGTGTCAATTTTGTTCAATTGAAGTTGCAATTGTCAATTTTGTTCAATTGAAGTTGCAATTGTGTCAATTTTGTTCAATTGAAATTGCATTTGTGTCAATTTTGTTCAATTGAAGTTGCAATTGTGTCAATTTTGTTCAATTGAAGTTGTAATTATGTCAATTTTGTTCAATTGAAGTTGCAATTGTGTCAATTTTGTTCAATTGAAGTTGCAATTGTTTGAATTTTATTCAATTGATGTTGCAATTATGTTAATTTTATTCAATTAAAGTTGTAATTGTGTAAATTATGTTCAATTGAAGTTGCAATTGTGTCAATTTTGTTCAATTGAAGTTGCAATTGTGTCAATTTTATTCAATTGAAGTTGCAAATGTGCCAATTTTTTTAAATTGAAGTTGCAATTGTGTCAATTTTCTTCAATTGAAGTTGCAATTGTGTCAAATTTGTTCATTTGTTGCAATTATGTCAATTTTGTTCGAATGAAGTTGTAATTGTATAAATTTTGCTCAATTGAAGTTGCAATTATGTCAATTTTATTCAATTAAAGTTGCAATTATGTCAATTTTGTTCAATTGAAGTTGCAATTTTGTCAATTTGGCTCAATTGATGTTGCAAGTGGGTCAATTTTGTTCAATTGAAATTGTAATTGTGTCAATTAT
This sequence comes from Dillenia turbinata, assembly GCA_037126225.1. Lineage (NCBI taxonomy): Eukaryota > Viridiplantae > Streptophyta > Magnoliopsida > Dilleniales > Dilleniaceae > Dillenia > Dillenia turbinata. The sequence continues at coordinate 74,296 of JBAMMX010000031.1, read as the reverse complement.
GTTCAATTGAAGTTGCAATTGTGTCAATTTTGTTCAATTGAAGTTGCAATTATGTCAATTTTGTTCAATTGAAGTTGCAATTGTGTCAATTTTGTTCAATTGAAGTTGCAATTTTGTTCAATTGAAGTTGCAATTGTGTCAATTTTGTTCAATTGAAGTTGCAATTATGTCAATTTTGTTCAATTGAAGTTGCAATTGTGTCAATTTTGTTCAATTGAAGTTGCAATTATGTCAATTTTGTTCAATTGAAGTTGCAAGTGTGTCAATTTTGTTCAATTGAAATTGCAATTGTGTCAATTTTGTTCAATTGAAGTTGCAATTGTGTCAATTTTGTTCAATTGAAGTTGCAATTATGTCAATTTTGTTCAGTTGCAATTATGTCAATTTTGTTAAATTAAAGTTGCAATTATGTCAATTTTGTTCAATTGAAGTTGCAATTGTGTCAATTTTGTTCAATTGAAGTTGCAATTATGTCAATTTTGTTCAATTGAAGTTGCAATTGTGTCAATTTTGTTCAATTGAAGTTGCAATTATGTCAATTTTGTTCAATTGAAGTTGCAATTGTGTCAATTTTGTTCAATTGAAGTTGCAATTGTGTCAATTTTGTTCAATTGAAGTTGCAGTTTTGTCAATTTTGTTCAGTGGAAGTTGCAATATTGTCAATTTTGTTCAATTGAAGTTGCAATTATGCCAATTTTGTTCAATTGAAGTTGCAATTGTGTCAATTTTGTTCAATTGAAGTTGCAATTATGTCAATTTTGTTCAATTGAAGTTGTAATTGTGTCAATTTTGTTCAATTGAAGTTGCAATTATGTCAATTTTGTTCAATTGAAGTTGCAATTGTGTCAATTTTGTTCAATTGAAGTTGCAATTATGTCAATTTTGTTCAATTGAAGTTGCAATTGTGTCAATTTTGTTCAATTGAATTTGCAATTATGTCAATTTTGTTCAATTAAAGTTGCAATTGTGTCAATTTTGTTAAATTAAAGTTGCAATTATGTCAATTTTGTTCAATTGAAGTTGCAATTGTGTTAATTTTGTTCAATTGAAGTTGTAATTCTGTCAATTTTATTCAATTGAAGTTACAATTGTGTCAATTATGTTCAATTGATATTGCAATTTTGTCATTTTTTTTTTCAATTGAAGTTACAATTCTGTTAATTTTGTTCAATTGAAGTTGTAATTCTGTCAATTTTGTTCAATTGATGTTGTAATTATGTCAATTTTGTTCGATCGAAGTTGCAATTGTGTCAATTTTGTTCAATTAAAATTGCAATTATGTCAATTAATCAATTAAAATTACAATTGTGTAAATTTTGCTCAATTGAAGTTGCAATTATGTCAATTTTGTTCAATTGAAGTTACAATTGTGTCAATTTTGTTCAATTGATGTTACAATTGTGTCAATTTTGTTCAATTGAAGTTGCAATTGTGTCAATTTTGTTCAATTGAAGTTGCAATTCTTTCAATTTTGTTCAAATGATATTAGAATTCTGTCAATTTTGTTCACTTAAAGTTGCAATTGTGTAAATTTTGTTAATTGAAGTTGCAATTGTGTCAATTTTGTTCAATTGAAGTTGCATTTGTGTAAAATTTGTTCAATTGAAGTAGCAATTGTTTTAATTTTATTATATTGAAATTACAATTCTATCAATTTTGTTCAATTAAAGTTGGAATTGTTTCAATTTTGTTCAATTGATGTGGCAATTGTGTCAATTATGTTCAATTGATATTGCAATTATGTCACTTTTGTTCAATCGAAGCTGCAGTTGTATCAATTTTGTTCAATTGATATTGCAATTGTGTCAATTTAGTTGAATTGAATTAGAAATTATATCAATTTTGATCAATTAATGTTGTAATTATGTTAATTTTATTCAATTGAAGTTGCAATTATGTGAATTTTATTCGATTGAAGTTGCAATGATGTCAATTTTGTTCAATTGATGCTGCAACTGTGTCAATTTTGTTCAATTGAAACTGCAATTGGGTCAATTATGATCAATTGGTATTGTAATTATGTTAATTTTGTTCAATTGAAGTTGTAATTTTGTCAATTTTGTTCAATTGAAATTCCAATAATGTAAATTTTGTTTAATTGGAGTGGCAATTGTGTTAATTTTGTTCAATTGAAGTTGCAATTGTGTCCATTTTGTTCTATTAAAGTTGTAGTTATGTCAACTTTGTTCAATTGAAGTTGCAACTGTTCCAATTTTGTTCAATTAAAATTACAATTGTGTCAATTTTGTTCAATTGAAGTTGTAATTGGGTCATTTTTGTTCAATTGATGATGCAATTGTGTCAATTTTGTTCAATTATTGTTGCAATTCTGTCAATTTTATTCAATTAAAGTTGCAATTATGTCAATTTTGATCAATTAAAGTTGCATTTATGTTAATTTTGTACAATTAAAGTTACAATTATGTCAATTTTGCTCAATTGAAGTTGTAATTATGTCGATTTTCTTCAATTGAAGTTGCAATTGTTTCGATTTTGTTCAATTGATGTTGTACTTATGTCCATTTTGTTCAATTGATATTACAATTGTGTCAATTTTGCTCAATTGATATTGCAATGTTGTCAATTTTGTTCAATTCAAGTTGCAGTTATGTCAATTTTATTCAATTGAAGTTGCATTTGTGTCAATTTTCTTCAATTGATTTTGCAATTATGTCAATTTTGTACAATTGATGTTTCAATTGTGTCAATTATGTTCTATTGATATCGCAATTATGACAATTTTGTTCAATTGAAGTTGCAATTCTGTCAATTTTGCTCATTTGAAGTTGCAATTCTGTTAATTTTGTTCAATTGAAATTGCAATTATATCAATTTTGTTCAATTGAAATTGCAATTATGTCAATTTGGTTCAATTGAAGTTGCAATTGTGTCAATTTTGCTCAATTAAAGCTGCACTTCTGTCAATTTTGTTCAATTGAAGTTACAATTGTGTCAATTTTGTTTAATTGAAGTTGCAATTGAGTCAATTTTGTTCAATTGAAGTTGTAATTCTCTAAATTTTTATTCAATTGAAGTTACGATTGTGTCAATCTTGTTCAATTAAAGTTGCAATTGTGTCAATTTTATTCAATTGAAGTTGCAATTATGTCAATTTTTTTCAATTGAACTAGCAATTGTGTCAATTTTGTTCAATTAAAGTTGCAATTACGTCAATTTTGTTCAATTGAAGTTTCAATTGTGTCAATTTTGTTCAATTAAAGTTGTAATTATGTCAATTTTGTTCAATTGAGGTTGCAATTGTTTCAATTTTGTTTAATTGAAGTTGCAATTATGTCAATTTTGTTCAATCGAAATCGCAATTGTGTCAATATTGTTCTATTAAAGTAGTAATTATGTCAATTTTGTTCAATTGAAGTTACAATGGTGTCAATTTTATTCAATAGAATTTGCAATTGTGTCAATTTTGTTCAATTGAAGTTTTAATTCTGTCAATTTTGTTCAATGAAAATTGCAGTTCTGTCAATTTTGTTCAGTTGAAGTTGCAATTCTGTCAATGTTGTTCAATCGAAATTTCAATTGTGTCAATTATGTTCAATGATATTGCAATTATTTCAATTTTGTTCAATTGAAGTTGTAATTCTGTCAATCTTTTAAAATTAATGTTGCAATTGTTTCAATTTTGTTGAATTGAAATTGCCATTATGTTAATTTTGTTCAATTGAAGTTGCAATTGTGTCAATTTTGTTCAATTGAAGTTTTATTTATGTTAATTTAGTTTAATTGAAGTTGTAACTATGTCAATTTTATTCAATTAAAGTTGCAATTATGTCAATTTTGTTCAATTAAAGTTGCAGTTAGGTCAATTTTGTTCAATTGAATTTACAATTATGTCATTTTTGTTCAATTGAGGTTGCAATTGTGTCAATTTTGTTCAGTTAAAGTTGCAATTGTGTCAATTTTGTTCAATTGAATTTGCAATTATGTCAATTTTGTTCTCAATTGAAGTTACAATTGTGTCAATTTTGTTCTCAATTGAAGTTGCAATTATGTCAATTTTGTTCAATTGAATTTGCAATTGTGTCAATTTTATTCAACTGAAGTTGCAATTGTGTTAATTTTATTCAATTAAAGTTACAATTCTGTCAATTTTATTCAATTAAAGTTGCAATTATGTCATTCATGTTCAATTGATATTGCAATTTTGTCAAATTTTTTCAATTGAAGTCACAATTCTGTCAATTTTGTTCAATTGAAGTTGCAATTCTGTGAATTTTGTTTAATTGATTTTGCAATTTTGTCAATTTTGTTCGATTGAAGTTGGAATTGTGTCGATTTTGTTCAATTGAAGTTGTAATTATGTTAATTGATCAATTGAAGTTGCAATTGTGTCAATTTTGTTCAATTGAAATTGCAATTATGTCAATTTTGTTCAATTGAAGTTGCAATGGTGTCAATTTTGTTCAATTGAAGTTGTAATTATGTCAATTTTGTTTAATTGAAGTTGTAATTATGTCAATTTTATTCAATTGAAGTTGCAATTCTATCAATTTCGTTCAATTAAAGTTGTAATTAGGTCAACTTTGTTCACTTGAAGTTGTAATTGTGTAAATTTTGTTCGATTGAAGTTGTAATTCGTCAATTTTGTTGAATTGAAGTTACAATTGATTCAATTTTGTTTTATTGAACTTGGAATTGTGTCAATTTTATTCAATTGAAGCTACAATTCTGTCAATTTTGTTCAATTGAAGTTGCAATTGTGCAAATTTTATTTAATTGATGTGGCAATTGTTTCAATTATGTTCAATTGATATTGCAATTATGTCAATTTTGTTCAATTGAAGTTGTAGTTGTATCAATTATGTTCAATTGATGTTGCAATTGTGTCAATTTAGTTGAATTGAAGTTGCAATTATATCAATTTTGTTCAATTAACTTTGCAATTATGTTAATTTTATTCAATTGAATTTCTAATTATGTTAATTTTGTTCAATTAATGTTACAATAACAATTTTGTTCAATTGATACTGCAATTGTGTCAATTTTTTTCAATTGAAGCTGCAATTGTGTCAATTATGTTCAATTGATATTCCAATTATGTCAATTTTGTTCAATTGAAGTTGCAATTATGTCAATTTTGCTCAATTGAAATTGTAATAGTCTTAATTTTGTTCAATTGAAGTTGTAATTGTGCTAATTTTGTTCAATCAAAGTTGCAATTATGTCAATTTTGCTCAATTGAAGTTTTAATTGTGTTAATTTTGTTCGATTGAAATGCAATTATGTCAATTTTGTTCAATTAAAGTTGTAATTGTGTCAATTTTGTTCAATTATTGTTGTAATTCTACCAATTTTGTTCAATTAAAGTTTCAATTCTGTCAATTTTGTTCAATTGAAGTTGCAATTATGTCAATTTGGGTCAATTGAAGTTGCAATTGTGTCAATTTTATACAATTGAAGTTACAATTATGTCGATTTTGTTTAATTGAAGATGCAATTGTATCGATTTTGTTCAATTGAAGTTGGAATTGTGCCAATTATATTCAATTGATATTGCAATTATATCCATTTTATTCAATTGAAGTTACAATTATGTCAATTTTGTTCAATTGAAGTTGCAATTGTATCAATTTTGTTCAATTCAAGTTACAGTTATGTCAATTTTTTTCAATTGAAGCTGCAATTGTGTCAATTATGTTCAATTGATATTCCAATTATGTCAATTTTGTTCAATTGAATTTGCGATTGTGTCAATTTAGCTCATTAGAAGTTGCAATTCTTTCAATTTTGTTCAATTGCAGTTGCAATTATGTCAATTATATTCAACTGATATTGCAATTATGTCAAATTTGTTCAATTAAAATTGTAATTGTGTCAATTTTGTTCAATTGATGTTGCAATTATGTAAATTTTGTTCAATTGAAGTTGAAATTATGCCAATTTTATTCAATTAAAGTTACAATTGTATAAATTTTGCTCCATTGAAGTTGCAATTATGTCAATTTTATTCAATTAAAGTTGCAATTGTGTAAATTATGTTTAATTGATTTTGAAATTATGTCAATTTTGTTTAATTGAAGTTGTAGTTATGTCAATTTTGTCCAATTAATATTACAATTATGTCAATTCTGTTCAATTGAAATTGCAATTGTATAATTTTGTTCAATTAAAGTTGCAATTCTGTCAATTTTATCCAATTAAAGTTACAATTGTGTCAATTTTGTTCAGTTAAAGTTGCAATTATGTCAATTTTGTTCAATTGAAGTTGCAATTATGTTAATTTTGTTCAATTGATGTTACAATTATATCAATTTTGTTCAATTGAAGTTGTAATTATGTCAATTGTGTTCCATTTGTGTCAATTTTGATCTATTAAAATTGCAACTACGTCAATTTTGTTCAATTGAAGTTGCATGTATGTCAATTTTGTTTAATTGAAATTGTAGTTGTGTCAATTATGTTCAATTGATCTTACAATTATGTCAATTTTGTTCAATAGAGGTTGTAAATTTGTCAATTTTGTTCAATTAATGTTGTAATTATGTCAATATTGTTGAATTGAAATTGCAATTATGTCAATTTTATTCAATTGAAATTCAATTCTGTCAATTTTGTTCAATTTGAAGTTGCAATTTTATCAATTTTGTTCAATTAAAGTTGCAGTTGTGTGAATTTTGTTCAATTGAAGTTGTAATTGTTTCAATTTTGTTCAATTGAAGTTGTAATTGTATCAATTTTGTTTAATTGAAGTTGCAATTGTTTCAATTTTGTTCAATTGAAGTTGCAATTTTGTGAATTTTGTTCAATTGAAGCAACAATTGTGTAAATTTTCTTTAATTGAAGTTGGAATTCTTTCAAATTAGTTCAATTGAAGTTGCAATTATGTCAATTTTGTTCAATTGAAGTTGCAAATGTCTCAATTTTGTTTAATTGAAGTTACAATTATGTCAATTTTGTTCAATTGAAGTTGCAATTGTGTTAGTTTTCTTCAATTGAAGTTGCAAATCTTTCAATTTTATTCAATTGAAGTTGTAATTGTGTCAATTATGTTCAATTGATATTGCAATTATGTCAATTTTATTCAATTGAAGTTGTAATTATGTCAATTTTGTTCAATTGCAATTGCAATTACAATTACAATTGTGCCAATTTTGTTCAATCGAAGTTGCAATTGTGTCAATTTTGTTCCATTGAAATAGCAATTGTGTCAATTGTTTTCAAATGAAATTGCAATTATGTCAATTTTCTTCAATTAAAGTTGTAATTGTGTGAATTTTGTTTAGTTAAAGTTGTAATTGTATGAATTTTGTTCGATTGTTGTTGCAATTCTGTCAATTTTGTTCAATTGAAATTGCAATTTTATCAATTTTTGTTCAATTGAATTTGCTATTGTGTCATTTTTGTTCAATTAAAGTTACAATTATGTCAATTTTCTTCAATTGAAGTTGCAATTATGTCAATTTTGTTAAATTGATATTACAATTATGTCAATTTTGTTAAATTGAATTTGCTATTGTGTCAATTTTTTTCAATTTAGGTTATAATTATGTCAATTTTGTTCAATTAAAGTTACAATTGTATCAATTTTGATCAATTGAAGTTGTAATTATATCAATTTTGTTAAATTGAAGTTGCAATTGTGTGAATTTTGTTCAATTGATATTGCAATTATGTCAATTTCGTTCAATTGAAGTTTCAATTGTGTCAATTTTGCTAAATTGATGTTGCAATTGTGTAAATTTTGTTCAATTGAAGTTGCAATTCTGTCAAATTGGTTTAATTCAAGTTGTATTTATGTCAATTTTGTTCAATTGAAGTTGTAATTGTGTCATTTTTGTTCAATTGAAGTGACAATTATGTCAATTTTGTGCAGTTGAATTTGCAATTGTGTCAATTTTGTTCAATTGAAGTTGCATTTCTATCAATTTTGCTCAATTGAAATTACAATTCTATCAATTTTGTTCGATTGAAGTTGCAATTGTCAAAATTCTATTCAATTGATATTGCAATTTTGTCAATTTTGTTCAATTGAATTGTAATTATGTCAATTTTATCCAATTGATGTTGCAATTATGTCAATTTTGCTCAATTAATGTTGCAATTGTGACCATTTTGTTCGATTAACGTTTCAATTATGTCAATTTTGTTCAATTGAAGTTGCAATTGTGTAAATTTTGTACAATTAAATTTTGAATTATGTCAATTTTGTTCGATTGAAGTTGCAATTATGTCAATTTTGTTAAATTGATATTGCAATTATGTCAATTTTATTCAATTGAATTTGCAATTGTGTGAATTTTGTTAAATTGAAGTTGTAATTGTGTAAATTTTGTTCAATTGAAGTTGCAATTGTGTTAATTTTGTGCTTTTGAAGTTCCCATTTTGTCAATTTCATTCAATTGAAGTTGCAATTGTCGCAATTTTGTTCAATTGAGGTTGCAATTGTTTAAATTTTTTTCAATTGAAGTTGTAATTTTTTTCAATTTTGTTCAATTGAAGTTGCAATTGTGTCAATTTTGTTCAATTGAGTTGCAATTCTGTCAATTTTGTTCAATTGAAGTTGCAATTGTGTCAATTATGTTCAATTGATATTGTAATTATGTCAATTTTGTTCAATTGAAGTTGCAATTGTGTCAATTTTGTTCAATTAAAGTTACAATTGTATCAATTTTGTTCAATTGAAGTTGCAATTGTTCGAATTTTGTTCAATTGATGTGACAATTGTGTTGATTTTGTTCAATTGATGTTACAATTGTCTCAATTTTGTTGAATTGAAGTTGCTATTATTTCAATTTTGTTCAATTAATGTTGCAATTATGTTAATTTTGTTCAATTGAAATTGCAATATTATCAATTTTGTTCAATTGAGTTGCAATTATGTCATATTTATTCAATTGAAGTTGATATTCTGTCAATTTGGTTCAATTGATATTGCAATTATGTTAATTTTGTTCAATTGAAGCTGGAATTGTGTCAATTATGTTCAATTGATATTTCAATTATGTCAATTTTGATCAATTGAAGTTGCAATTCTGTCAATTTTGTTCAATTGAAGTTGCTATTGTGTCCATTTTGTTCAATTGAAGTTGCAATTACGTTAATTTTGTTCAATTGAAGTTGCAATTGTACCAATTTTTTTCTATTAAAGTTGTAATTCTGTCAATTTTGTATAATTGAACAGGCAATTGTGTCAATTTTGCTCAATTAAAATTGCGGTTGTGCCAATTTTGTTTAATTAAAGTTACAATTCTGTCAATTTTGTTCAATTGAAGTTGCAATTATGTCAATTTTATTTAATTTGAGTTGCAATTGTGTCAATTTTGTTCAATTGATATTGTAATTCTGTAAATTTTGTTCAATTGAAGTTATAATTCTGTCAATTTTGTTCAATTGATAGTGCTATTATGTCAAATTTGCTCAATTGAAGTTGGAATTGTATCAATTTTGTTCAATTAAAGTTGCATTTATTTCAATTTTGATTAGTTGAAGTTGTAATTGTGTCAATTTTATTAAAATGAAATTACAATTATGTCAATTTTGTTCAATTGTAGTTGCAATTCTGTGAATTTTGTTCAATTGAAATTGCAATTGTGTCAATTTTGTTCAATTAAAGTTTGAATTATGTCAATTTTGTTCAATTGAAATTGCAATTATGTCAATTTTATTCAATTAAATTTGCAATTGTGTGAATTTTGTTAAATTGAAGTTGCAATTGTGTAAAGTTTGCTTAATTAAAATTGCAATTGTGTTAATTTTGTTCTTTTGAAGTTCCCATTTTGTCAATGTCATTCAATTGAAGTTGCAATTGTCGCAATTTTGTTCAATTGAAGTGGCAATTGTTTAAATTTTATTAAATTGAAGTTGTAATTTTTTCAATTTTGTTCAATTGAAGTTGTAGTTGTATAAATTTTGTTCAATTGAGTTGCAATTCAGTCAATTTTGTTCAATTGAACTTGCAATTGTGTCAATTATATTCAATTGATATTGTAATTATGTCAATTTTGTTCAATTGAAGTTGTAATTGTGTCAATTTTGTTCAATTAAAGTTACAATTGTGTCAATTTTGTTCGATTGAAGTTGCAATTGTTCTAATTTTGTTCAATTGATGTGACAATTTGTTGATTTTGTTCAATTGATGTTACAATTGTCTTAATTTTATTGAATTGAAGTTGGAATTATTTCAATTTTGTTCAATTAATGTTGTAATTATGTTAATTTTGTTCAATTGAAATTGCAATTATTTCAATTTTGTTTGAAGTTGAGTTGTGCCAATTTTGTTCAATTAATGTGGCAATTGTGTCGATTTTGTTCAATTGATGTTGTAATTGTCTCAATTTTATTGAATTGAAGTTGTAATTATTTCAATTTTGTTCAATTAATATTGCAATTATGTTAATTTTGTTCAATTGAAATTGTAATATTATCAATTTTGTTCAATTGAGTTGCAATTATGTCATATTTATTCAATTGAAGTTGATATTCTGTCAATTTGATTCAATTGATATTGCAATTATGTTAATTTTGTTTAATTGAAGCTGGAATTGTATCAATTATGTTCAATTGATATTTCAATTATGTCAATTTTGATCAATTGAGGTTGCAATTCTGTCAATTTTGTTCAATTAAAGTTGCTATTATGTCCATTTTGTTCAATTGAAGTTGCAATTACGGCAATTTTGTTCAATTGAAGTTGCAATTGTACCAATTTTTTTCCATTGAAGTTGTAATTCTGTCAATTTTGTACAATTGAACAGACAATTGTGTCAATTTTGCTCAATTAAAATTGCGGTTGTGCCAATTTTGTTTAATTAAAGTTACAATTCTGTCAATTTTGTTCAATTGAAGTTGCAATTATGTCAATTTTGTTTAATTTGAGTTGCAATTGTGTCAATTTTGTTCAATTGATATTGCAATTCTGCCAATTTTGTTCAATTGAAGTTATAATTCTGTCAATTTTGTTCAATTGATAGTGCAATTATGTCGAATTTGCTCAATTGAACTTGGAATTGTGTCAATTTTGTTCAATTAAAGTTGCATTTATTTCAATTTTGATCAGTTGAAGTTGCAATTGTGTCAATTTTCTTCAATTGAAGTTGTAATTCTGTCAATTTTGTTTAATTGTAGTTGCAATTCTGTGAATTTTGTTCAATTAAAATTATAATTGTGTAAATTTTGTTCAATTAAAGTTGCAATTGTGTCAATTTTGTTCAATTGTAGTTGCAATTATGTCAATTTTGTTAAATTGATATTGCAATTATGTCAATTTTATTCAATTGAATTTGCAATTGTGTGAATTTTGTTAAATTGAAGTTGCAATTCTGTAAATTTTGTTCAATTAAAATTGCAATTGTATTAATTTTGTTCTTTTGAAGTTCCCATTTTATCAATGTCATTCAATTGAAGTTGCAATTGTCGCAATTTTGTTCAATTGAAGTGGCAATTGTTTAAATTTTATTAAATTGAAGTTGCAATTTTTTTCAATTTTGTTCAATTGAAGTTGTAGTTGTATAAATTTTGTTCAATTGAGTTGCAATTCAGTCAATTTTGTTCAATTGAAGTTGTAATTGTGTCAATTATGTTCAATTGATATTGTAATTATGTCAATTTTGTTCGATTAAAGTTGCAATTGTGTCAATTTTGTTCGATCAAAGTTACAATTGTGTCAATTTTGTTCCATTGAAGTTGTAATTGTGTTAATTTTCTTCAATTGAAGTTGTAATTGTGTCAATTTTGTTCAATTGATATTACAATTGTCTTAATTTTATTGAATTGAAGTTGCAATTATTTCAATTTTGTTCAATTAATGTTGCAATTATGTTAATTTTGTTCAATTGAAATTGCAATTATTTCAATTTTGTTAAATTGAAGTTGAATTGTGCCAATTTTGTTCAATTGATGTGGCAATTGTGTCGATTTTGTTCAATTGATATTGCAATTGTCTCAATTTTGTTGAATTGAAATTGTAATTATGTCAATTTTGTTCAATTAATGTTGCAATTATGTTAATTTTGTTCAATTGAAATTGCAATTAGTTCAATTTTGTTCAATGGAAGTTGAATTTTGTCAATTTTGTTCAATTGATGCCGCAATTGTGTTAATTTTGTTCAATTGAAGTTGCAATTGTGTCAATTATGTTCAATTGATATTGCAATTGTGTCAATTTTATTTAATTGAAGTTGCAATTGTCGTAATTTTGTTCAATTGAGGTTGCAATTGTTTCATTTTTGTTCAATTAAAGTCGCAATTCAGTCAATTTTATTCAGTTGAAGTTGCAATTATGTCAATTTTGTTCAATTGAATTTGCAATTGTATCAATTTTGTTTAATTGAAATTGCAATTGTGCCAATTTTGTTCAATTGATGTGGCAATTGTGTCAATTTTATTAAATTGATGTTGCAATTGTGTCAATTTTGTTGAATTGAAGTTGCAATTATGTCAATTTTGTTCAATTAATGTTGCAATTATGTTAATTTTGTTCAATTGAAATTGCAATTATGTCAATTTTGTTCAATTGAAGTTGCAATTATGTCAATTTTGTTCAATTGATGTTGTATATGGGTTAATTTTGTTCAATTGAAGTTGCAATTGTGTTAATTATATTCAATTGATATTGCAACTATGTCAATTTTGATCAATTGAAGTTGTAATTCGGTCATTTTTATTCAATTGAAGTTTTAATTGTGTTAATTTTGTTCAATTAAAGTGGCAATTGTAACAATTTTGTTTAATTGAAGTTGCAATTGTATGAATTTTGTTCAGTTGAAGTTACAATTACGTCAATTTTGTTCAATTGAAATTGTAATTGTGCCAATTTTTTTCAATTGAAGTTGCAATTCTGTCAATTTTGTTCAATTGAAGTTGCAATTGTGTCAATTTTGATCAATGGATGTTGCAATTGTGTTAATTTCGTTCAATTGAAGTTGTAATTCTATCAATTTTGTTCTATCGAAGTTGCAATTCTGCCAATTTTGTTCAATTGATATTGCGATTGTGTCAATTTTGTTCAGTTGAAGTTGCAATTCTGTCAATTTTATTCAATGGATATTTCAATTGTGTCAATTTTGTTCAACTGAAGTTACAATTCTGTCAATTTTGTTCAATCGAAGTTGCAATTCTGCCAATTTTGTTCAATTGATGTTGCAATTGCGTCAATTTTGTTAAATTAAAGTTGCAATTATGTCAATTTTGTT
>JBAMMX010000031.1:0-60648 GCA_037126225.1 Dillenia turbinata | reverse complement strand
ATCCCATCCTCTTCTAGGTTGGGTGACCCTCCTCCATCCATAAACATTACCCAAATGCAGAATTTATCCTCCATTCAATTGAAAGGAGGAAACTACTATCAATGGGCAAATGTGATGAAGAGGGCACTCAATCTCAACAATCTAGAGAATCATGTTCTTGATGATCCACTTGAAGAAATTGATCCATTATTCCGAGAATGGAAAAAAAGAGATGATCATGTCTTCATTCTTCTTCTCAATTCTCTAGATGAAACTCACAAAGCGATGGTATCATGTGCTCCAAATGCAAAGCTCTTATGGGATGAAATGTTCTCTCTCTATGGTTTGGAATCCAACCTTGGGAGGATCTTTGAGCTTAAGAAACAAATTGCTTCCATCAAAAAGGAAGGCAAATCTCTTCCTCAATATTTTGGGGAGTATACGGATGCTTGGAATGAGCTGATAACTCTCCGGCCAGATTCTATAGATCTCAAAGTTCTTCGAAAAAGAAGAGAGGAAGATAAGATATTTGGTCTTCTCATGGGCTTGGATGATTCATATTCTCATCTAAGGCAAGAAATCCTTCGAATGAAGGAATTTCCATCATTTGGAGAAGTCCAAAATATGATCCAAAGGACTGAAGTGAGCATTAGATTGGAAGAAAGCTCCAAACAAAAATTGGAAGCTCAAGCATTCATTGCTTCCTCGGATGAATTCAATGCTGCCAAAGCCAATCAAATCCGAAGGAGAAATGAAATATGTTCTTATTGCAAAAAGAGGGGTCATTCAAAAGACAAATGCTGGGAATTGCATCCCCATTTAAAGCCTAAAGTGCTCAAACAAAGAGACCAGCAAGGAGCCCCCAATCCATTCGGTTCTGGACAGCAACCCACAGCCCAATTCGTGAAGGTTCAAACTCCATCAATGGCTGAATTTGCTGCACTTCAAACTCAATTAAATGAAGTTACAAAGAGACTTCAACAAATGGCTCCCTCCTCTGGTAAAAATCAAGAACCCTTCACCTATTTAAATTCTGAAAATTTTCTCATTGATTCAGGCACCGAATGTCATATGGTGAAGGATAGAGCTAAAATAAAAAGATTTGAAAACCTTCCTAACCATATGACCGTTCGTGTTGCAAATGGACAAGATTTGAGAGTAAATCAAGTTGGGGAAGTTGACATTTTTGGAAAACCAACCAAAGCTTTATATGTCCCCAAACTTACCTCAAACCTACTGTCCATTAGCAAAATTACAAAGGATCAAAAGTGTAGAGTTGTTTTTGACCCCAATAATGTCTCTTTTTAGGACCTCAAGTCGAATCAATTGATTGGCAAGGGTTCTAGAAGAGGAGGACTTTATTACTTGGATCAAGAACAAAATGCACTTGTAACTCATGTTAAGGAGAATCAATCTCTTTGGCATGGTCGTTTAGGTCATCCTAATGATCGGGCTTTAAAACGTCTATTCCCAACTTTAAACTATGAGAATAGACATTGTAAAGCTTGTATTTTGGCTAAGGAGACCCGAACAATGTATCCTACTTCTGAAACAATATATGAAAATCCTTTTGATTTAATTCATTCTGATGTTTGGACTTCACCCATCATATCTCACCTAGGTTACAAATACTTTATTACCTTTATTGATCACAAAACAAGGTACACATGGGTGTATCTTCTAAATACCAAAGACCAAGCTCTTGAAGCACTCAAGAGCTATGTGAAGTATGTGACCAAACTATACAATGCAAATATAAAAGTCTTAAGATCAGATCATGGTGGTGAATTTACAAGCATCAATTTTGAAAATTACCTTAAGGACAATAGCATCATACATCAAATGTCATGTGTTTACACACCTCAACAAAATGGGGTAGCTGAAAGAAAGAATAGGCACATACTTGAAACATCTAGGGCTATGATGTTCTATGCAAGCATGCCTAAAAAATTCTGGTGTGATGCGGTTAAAACCGCTGTTCATGTGATTAATCTTATGCCTACTGAAGTCTTAAAAGGAAAATCTCCTCTTGAGGTTCTCCTAAGAAGGAAACCTAATATTTCTCACCTTAGGACATTTGGTTGTATATGTTACATTCATATCCCAGCTCACCAAAGAAATAAGTTAGAACATAGAGGGAGAAAGTGTGTATTCCTTGGATATGCAGCATTTGAGAAAGGCTATAGGTGCTATGATCCTACAACTAACCGAACATACACATCAAAGGATGTGATATTCTTGGAAAATGAGTTCTATTTTGCAGAAAATGAAGAGATAAAGGAAGCTCCAAAGACTGAAGTTTCTAATAGCTCTTGGGACTTTCTTATATCTCCTCCTCAAGGAACTGAATCAACCGAAGGAAATTCAATCTATGATACAAGCCACAACACTCAAAATGATAATTCAGGGGCATTAGAGGCTGAACGACCAAGTACTTCAGGGGGAGAAAGTAATACAAATGAAGACATTACAAATGAGGAGGAAACCCTTGAAGCCGAAGAGGAACCAGACGATCCGCCACCTCAACTAAGAAGATCAACAAGGCTTAGACTTCCTCCATCCGAATGGATCAACCGAAGGGTGTTCTATAACTCTAGGGTAACCTCCCATCCTATTTATGATCATTATACCACCTCTCTGATGAATTTCTAAGCAAGCAATGAGAAATGAATAAGAACTTCAAGTACTTTATTGATGTTTCAAAGAGAGTATACAAGAGGTTGAAGGCATTTTTTCATACCTTTTAAAAGCAACTAGCAGCCCAATTTATAGAAGAGGAGAAAGAGAGTTGAGAGAGGAGAAAATAAGAGGGGGAGAGAGGGCATTGCCCTCTCTAACCATTGGACCCAACGGCTAGTAAGAACTAGCCGTTGGGGGCCTTTGGCCCCCCATTTTGCTGGCCCGGGCTGGGCCCTTCGGGCCCAGCCCGAAACCCGTGGGCTAGACCCATTTAGGGCCATTTTCCTTAGACATTACATTGCCTCCCTTTTTACTTTACATTTGGGTCTTGTTCTAAGAGCACAAAGTTTACTAGATTGGGACAACCATATGCCCTAATTGTGCTTCATTTCAACACTCTCATGTTTCATTGGACTACCAAGTTTTCTTGAGTAATTTAGATAAAGAAACAGAACCAACTTCATTTGAGCAAGCATCAAAGGACCCAAGATGGAAAAGAGCCATGGAGGAAGAATTGGAAGCTCTATCAAAGAACGGAACATGGGAAATCGCCACACTACCTAGAGGGAAGAAGGCCGTAGGGTGTAAGTGGGTATACAAAATCAAGCACAAGAGTGATGGTTCAATTGAGAAGTTCAAGGCAAGGCTGGTGGCAAAGGGATATACTCAAGCCTATGGGATTGATTACAAAGAGACCTATGCTCCGGTTGCAAAGATGAACACTATTAGAGTCCTCCTATCTCTTGCTGTGAATCATGGATGGAGTCTATTTCAGATGGATGTAGCCAATGCTTTCCTACAAGGAGACTTAGAAGAAGAAGTCTACATGCAAATACCGAAGGGTCTTCAATTACAAGAAGGAAAAGCATGCAAACTTCATAAGGCAATTTATGGTCTCAAGCAATCCCCAAGGGCCTGGTATGCAAAGTTAAGCCATGCTTTCCTTAGTAATGGATTTCATAAATGCAATAGTGATTCATCTCTTTTTCTTAGAAGAACTAATGATCATATCACAATTGCACTAGTATATGTAGATGACATTATCATCACGGGAAGTGACTTACATCAAATAAATCTAGTTAGGAATCTCTTAAAGTCTAGTTTTGAAATTAAAGATCTAGGGAAACTAAAGTATTTTCTAGGAATTGAGTTAGCCTATTGTCCCAATGGGCTAATTCTCTCCCAAAGAAAATATGCTCTTGATCTTTTGCAGGAAACAGGAAAGCTTGGGGCTAGGCCAGCCTGCAGTCCAGTTTCCACTTCCGGTCCCTTATCCGATGATGATGATCCTCTAGAAGACATTGAAAGATATCAAAGGCTAGTTGGCAAACTTATCTATCTTACCATCACAAGACCGGACATAGCATATGCAGTGAGTTATATAAGTCAGTTCATGCATTCTCCAACAAAGGGTCATTGGAGAGCAGCGGAGAGGATTCTTCATTACATCAAAGGATCACCTGGGCTAGGAATTTGGATGAAGAACAATGGGAGTGTAGACATTGAAGGGTATTGTGATGCAGATTGGGCAGGAGATCCCATCGATAGAAAGTCTACCACTGGATATTGCATGTTTGTTGGAGGAAACTTGGTAGCTTGGAAGAGCAAAAAGCAACGAGTTGTATCTAGATCAAGTGCAGAGGCCGAGTATAGAGCCATGGCAGCGGGAGCCAGTGAGATTGTATGGCTAAAAGCCTTGATAGAAGAACTAGGGTTTGCGGTCACCACTCCTATCAAGCTTCATTGTGATAATCAATCCGCAATTCACATTGCCACTAATCCAGTGTTCCATGAACGAACCAAGCATATAGAGGTTGATTGTCATTTTATTCGACAAAAAGTAGAAGAAAAACTCATTGTCACTCCTCACATCAAAGGAGAAGAACAACTTGCTGACATCTTCACAAAGGGAGGGACAGCAGCTCATCTTCAAGAAATAATAAGCAAGTTGGGTACTATCAACATCTACGCACCCAACTTGAGGGGGAGTGTTGAAAAGAAGGATTAATCAACCCTTTCATCGCCTACTTGAAGCCTTCTCAATAGTCCAGCAAGATCTCTCCCTTAGAGCCCAAAATCACTTAGAATAGTTCTTTATTCTTGTATCAATTTGGGCACCAAGTCTTCCTCAGCCCATGGGCCTTATCAAGCCCCAAGAAGGGGCCCTTTTTGCCCCATCAATGGGGGCCCAATTGGGCCCCCAACGGCTGCTTTAAAACAGCCGTTGGAGGCTGTCCAACGGCTAGAATTTCTAGCCGTTGGAGCAGCCTCCAACGGCCAGAATTAGAGAGGGCTAAAGCCCTCTCTTGCTCTCCTTAGCTCACTCTAATTCTCTCTTCCCCCCTTCTCTATAAATAGTCTTCAATGTTTTCTAGCTTTGGTATGAACAAAAGTTCAAACTATGAGTGTCATTTATTCTCTATCTCAATAAAATTCAGAATTGCTTTTTAAGTTTTCTTGTGTTCATTCTTTGATCTTTCAATACCGTGTACCTGAAAATTTTAGAAACAAGTTAGAGGAAAGGGGGAGAAAATGTGTGTTCTTAGGATACTCAACATTTGAAAAAGGATATAAATGTTATGATCCACTAACCAAAAAGCTATACACATCCAAGGATATGATATTTGTAGAAAGAGAATCTTATTTTTCAGGAAAAGAAGATCAAGATCAAGATGGAAAAGGAGAAGCTCAAGATCTATGGAACATTATTCTCCCAAGTATCTATCAATCATCCCTCTCATCCGAATATTGAACAAGAACCAGCTCCGAATGTTCATAAAGATCCGGCTCAAGAAGATCCATCTCTATCTCATTCTGATCAAGAAACCATTCAAGAACAAGGGGGAGATGACTCGGAGCAGGAGCTGGCCATAGAAGAAGAGGAACAAATCATAGATGAATCACCTCCTCCTCTTCGAAGATCAACAAGGCTTAGACTTCCTCCCTCCGAATGGATCAACAAAAGAGTTTTTTATAACTCTAAAGTCACTTCTCATCCCATTTCCAAATATTATTCAATTGCTAATACATCTTGCAGCCATCATGTTGTTTTTCTAAAATAGCCTAAGAGAAATGAGTAAGAACTTCAAGATTTTATTGAAATTTCAAAGAGAGTAAATAACAAGTTGAGGCATTTTTTTCATGTCTTTTCAAAGCTCCATCTTGACATATATATAGAAGAGGGAGAAGAGGAGAGATTTTATGGAGGGAGGAGAGGGCAATGCCCTCTCCTTAGTGCTGCCCCAACGGCTAGCACAAGCTAGCCGTTGGGGCCTCTTGGCCCCTTTAGGGCCATCCCTTGCTGGGCTCATTTGAGCCCAGCTCAATGATCATTAGTGCCCTCTCTTTGGGCCTTAGGAATGGGTACAAATGGGCTATAAGAATTGGATCATTTGGAAGATCCAATATGCACATTCATGGAGACTTATTCTGACTTCTTAGCAAGGCTTGTCTAAGATGGCTTCATTATGCTTCATTTCAACACTCCCCCTCAAGTTAGGTGTGTATATATTAAAAACACCTAACTTGCCCAAGTTTTTGAGGACGTGATTGGCGGTTCCCGGTTTTGTAAAGATATCCGCAACTTGAAGATCACTTCTTGTGAAACTTGGAGAGATGAGCTTATCTTCAATCTTTTGCCTTACAAAGTGGCAATCTACCTCAATATGCTTTGTTCTTTCATGAAATACCGGATTTGAGGCTATGTGAATTGCTGATTGATTGTCACAATGGAGTTGAATTGGAGTAGAGACAAAGAACCCTAATTCTTCTATTAGAGCCTTTAGCCATACGATCTCACTAGTAGCGACTGTCATTGCTCTATACTCTGCTTCGGCACTTGATCTTGAGACTACATGTTGTTTTTTGCTTTTCCATGCTACTAGGTTCCCTCCAACAAACATGCAATAACCAGTAGTTGATCTTCTATCTTCCGAATCCCCGACCCAATCCGCATCACAATACCTTATGATTTGTGAGTTGCAATTGTTCTTCATGACAATTCCCATGCCGGGTGTGCCTTTTAGATAATGCAGAATCCTTTCGGTGGCTCTCCAATGCTTTTATTTTGGCTTGTGCATATGTTGGCTAACTTGCCCCACAGCGAATGAGATGTCAGGCCTTGTTATGGTGAGATAGATTAATTTTCCTATAAGCCTTTGATATCTTTGTTCGTCCTCAAACTCTATGTCATCATCTTTGAGGCCACAAGAGGTGCTGATCGGACTGTATGCGAGCTTGGCACCTAGCTTGCCGGTTTCCTGCAAAAGATCAAGCACATACTTTCTTTGTGATAGAGCAAACCCATTTGGAGAATAGGCAAGCTCTATCCCTAGAAAGTACTTTAGTTTTCCTAAATCCTTAATATCAAACTTTGTTTGGAGAAATTTTCTAACTTGATTGATTAAGTCTAAATCATTTCCTGTTAGGATGATACCATCTACATATACTAAGACTATGATGAATTTATCTCCTAGTTTTTTTAAAAAAAAAGAGATGAATCACCAGAGCATTTTTTAAAGTTATGATCAAGAAGTGTAGTGTTGCAACTGTGTCAATTTTGTTTAATTGAAGTTGTAATTGTGTCAATTTTGTTCAATTGATGTTGCAATTGTGTCAATTTTGATGAATTGATGTTGCAATTGTGTCAATTTTGTTCAATTGAAGTTGCAAATGTGTCAATTTTGTTTAATTGAAGTTGTAATTCCTTCAATTTTGTTTAATTGAAGTTGCAATTATGTTAATTTTGATCAATTGATGTTGCAATATCGTCAATTTTCTTCAATTGATGTTGCAATTGTGTCAATTTTGTACAATTGATGTTGCAATTGTTTCAATTTAGTTCAACTGAAGTTGCAACTGTGTCAATTTTGATCAATAGAAGTTGCAATTCTCTCAATTTTGTTCAATTGAAGTGTCAATTGTGTCAATTTTGATAAATTAATGTTGTAATTGTGTCAATTTTATTCAACTGAAGTTGCAATTGTGTCAATTTTCATCAATTGAATTTGTAATTCTCTCAATTTTGTTGAATCGAGGTTTTAATTGTGTCAATTTTGTTCAATTAAAGTTGTAATTCTCTAAATTTTATTTAATTGATGTTGTAATTGTGTCAGTTTTGTTCAATTGATGTTGCAATTGTATCAGCTTTGTTCAATTGAAGTTACAATTGTGTCAATTTTTATCAAATGTTGTTGCAATTTTGTCAATTTTCTTGAATTAATGTTGCAATTGTGTCAATTTTGATCAATTGATATTGCAATTGTGTCAATTTTGTTCAATTGAAGTTGCAATTGTGTCAATTTTATTCAATTAAAATTGCAATTCTCTCAATTTTGTTCAATTGAAATTGCAATTGTGTAAATTTTGTTCAATCGATGTTGCAAATGTTAAAAATGAGGAGGAGATGTACATTGTGTGTAGCTCTATGCCTCCCATTTACTATGAGCTATTTCACTCCAATTTGGACAACAACAAAGGAGCAATGAATCAACTATCCAAGTCCAAGAAAAAGAAGGCTAAAAAGGGCAAGAATTGAGCCATCTCATAGCCTAAACCCACGCCCCAAATATGGGTAGTAGGTTAAGGCAGAATGTTTGCCAACATTCTGCCCAAATGGGCCCAGAAAGTAGCCCATCTTCGACTCACTCAAGTAAGACTTGAAGACCATCAAAAGAACCATTAAATGATGTCCAAGTAAGCTGCATAGCTAGCCTAAAAAGAGCCTTGAAGATTGGTCTATGATGCTGTCCAGAAATGTTCCCAGAACCAGGCTCAATTCAAGCCAAGTTCAAGCCCACTTTTGAGGTAGCATTTGGTTCAGCAAAAGGAAAGCAATTAAGGCTAAATCATGAGACATATTTTGGTTAAATAGGAGTAAGAATTTTCAGCCCAAAAGTGTGGAAAAAGGCCCAGCAAGTCAGCCCAATCAGCCAAGGGCAGAATGGGTAGTTCATATTCCAACGGCTAGTTTTTCTAGCTGTTGGAATTTCTTGGTTTTGATGTCCAACGGCCAGCCCTTCTTTCTACTGGTTAATTGGACTTCTTTCACCATAAATAAGGCTCCTTTTCTCTCCTTGAAACACACTTTTGGAGCTTAGTCTCCTTGTAGAAAAATTAGAGCAAAAGTCTCTCAAACACAAATTGTATTCGTTGAGCATTGTCTCAATATTGTTGTTATGTAACTTTGATAATAATCAAAGCAATATATTGAGTTTATTCTCATATATTGAAGCTCTCTTCTTTCTTGTTGTTTCATCAACAATTACAAACTCATAAACACAAAACCTTCTTTCCATTGCTCAAACACCAAAACCCTAGCTCAACCACCAAAGTTTCTGCACTACAAATTTCAACAGCAAATGTGTCAATTTTGTTTAATTGAAGTTGCAATTGTATCAATTTTGATCAATTGAAGTTGTAATTCTCTCAATTTTGTTCAACTGAAGTTGCAATTGTGTGAATTTTGTTTAATGGATATCGCAATTACGTCAATTTTGTGCAGTCGAAGTTGCAATTGTGTCAAATTTGTTTAATTGAAGTTGCAATTATGTCAATTTTGATCAATTGAAGTTGAAATTCTCTCAATTTTGTTTAACTGAAATTCTAATTGTGTCAATTTGGATCAATTGATGTTGTAACTGTGCCAATTTTATTCAATTGAAGTTGCAATTATGTCAATTTTGATAAATTAAATTTGCAATTCTCTCAATTTTGTTCAATTGAAATTTTAATTGTGTCAATTTTTGTTGAAATGAAGCAAAAATGAGACATTTAATTAACTCTAATCAAGGTTCATGAAGGCTCCAAATGTAATTCAAGAGGGGGCAGAATGCTGCCCCCACTTTGTTCAGATTTTAGGCCCATTTAGAGGACCCAAATAAGTCCCTAAATGGGCCCTTCCCATGGGCAGCAGCTGGGCCCATTTCGGCCCAGCCCAGCCCAAGCCATGGGGGCCCAAAAGGGCCCCCCAAAGGCTGGTTATTCCAGCCGTTGGAAGCATCTTCCAACGGCTAGAAATCTAGCCGTTGGGAGATGCTCCCAACAGCTAGTAGAGAGGGCATTAAGCCCTCTCTTCTCTCCCTCTTCTTTCCCTATAAATATATGTAGAAGTCTTCTTTAAGAGTATGAAAAAATGCTCTCTTATTTTGTACAAAAATGCTCTCTTATTTTGTACAAAAATGCTCTCAAATTCAATGAAGTTCTGAATTTTATTTCAAGAACAAATTGTTCATCATACTTCAAATTTCTTCATGGTATCAAAGCAGGGAATGGTCCATCTTCTCAGCAACAAAAGTCATCCAAAATGGATGGATCTCATGCAAAAATTGCTGAAGTTATGTGATGATTTAAGTTTACTTTTGAATGAGCCTTTTGGAGCATTCAAATTCTTGGAACTATGGAGGAAGTTGCATGTAGATACCTCCAATATAAAGGCACTTCCACAATATGAAGAAATGAAGGCCACTATTCAGCAAATGATGGCATCCGAAATGTCTCAAAATCAGGGTCAAATTCTGGAAAAAGGAAATGCCATCATCACCACAATAGAGCAACAACAAAATGCTTTTATTCCTTCTAAATTCGGCCACCAAGCTGCTGCAGTCTATGAAGACCCTTTATCATCAATAAAAGTCAAATGTGATGAGCTTCAAATGAAGCTGAATAAGTGCATTAAAGATCTACAGCAGCCGGCCCAAAAGGAAAGCTATATTCCTCAAATTCAGCCTGAAATTAGCTCACAAGCAAAGGATCAAAATGCAATCTCTATGATGCCTGAATACACTAATCGCAAAACAAAGACAAATCAAAGCTTAAGGGGGCTTCAAGAACCTGTCCAACAAAGAAGATCCTATGCTTCAATTGTTGCTGGATGTGTTGCTCAATGTGGAGCCTCTCAAGATAAATTGGACATTCACTTGAAGAGGCCTCAACATTCAGAACACATAGATGGTAACAATCAAAACTCTATCCCTTCTTTAAATTCTCAGAAAATTCTTATAGATTCCGGAACGGATCATCATATGATTAGGGATAGGAGAAAAATCAAACGCTTTAAACATCTCCCTAATCAAAGGGTAGTACGTGTTGCTAATGGACAAGATCTAGAAGTAAAACAAATGGGAGAAGTAGAAATTTTTGGAAAAACTACAAATGCTTTATATGTTCCACAACTTACTTCCAATCTCTTGTCCATTAGCAAGATCACCAAAGATCAAGGATGTAGGGCCATCTTCGATCCAGAAATAGTTACATTTCATGATCTAAAAACTAACCATTTGATTGGCAAAGGAACTCAAAAAGGAGGCTTATATTACTTAGATCAAGAGCATCATGCACTCACTACTCACATTAATAATGATGCTTCACTTTGGCATGCACGACTAGGACATCTAAACTACAAGGCTTTGAAAAATCTTCTTCCTAATTTGAGCATTAAAAACAAGTCTTGTGAAGCATGCATATTAGGAAAAGAAACAAGAACTTCCTATCCTTGTTCGAGAGAACAAGTATGTCTCTCCCTTTGAACTAGTGCACTCAGACATTTGGACCTCCCCAATCATATCACATCTAGGATACAAATACTTCATTACATTTATTGACCAAAAAACAAGGTACACATGGATTTATCTTTTGCATTCCAAAGATCAAGCATTTGAGGCACTCAAAAGTTATTTCAAATATGTAACAAACCTTTACAATGCCAAAATCAAGGTCCTTAGAACAGATCATGGTGGGGAGTACACAAGTCACAAATTTGAAGAATTCCTAAGAGACAATGGGATCCTTCACCAAATGTCATGTGTGTACACACCCCAACAAAATGGCATAGCAGAAAGAAAAAATAGGCATATATTAGAGACCACAAGAGCTATGATGATTCACGCCAATGTCCCAAAGAAGTTTTGGTGTAATGCGATTAAAACCATGGTCCATGTAATGAATTTAATGCCCACTGAAGTTTTAAAGGGCCTATCACCATTAGAAGTCCTCTTGGGAAGAAAAACAAAAATTTCACATCTAAGAGTTTTTGGGTGTACATGCTATATCCATATTCCCTCACAATTTAGAGACAAATTAGATCATAGAGGAAGGAAATGCCTATTTTTAGGATATGCAACATTTGAGAAGGGATATAGATGTTATGATCCAACAACTAACAAAACATACACATCTAAGGATGTGATATTTGTGGAAAATGAGTTTTTCTTTTCAGGAAAAGAAACACATGAAGCACCAAAGGAAAATGCTCCAACAAAAACTTGGGACTTTCTAGCTCTACCTCGTCTTCCGCCCACTCAAGTTGAAGAAAGAAATGATTCCCAAGATATGGTTCACTCTCAAGACATTGAAGAAGAATCAAACACCTTAGAAGAGGAACTACCATCAGGTTTAGGGGGAGAACAACAAATAATGGAAGAAGAGGCATCCGAACAAGAAGAATCGGATATACCTCCACCGCCCCTTAGGAGATCAACAAGATTAAGACTCCCACCATCAGAATGGATTAACCGAAGAGTCTTTTATAACTCCAAGGTAACATCACATCCAATTTCTAATTATTACACTATATCTAATGTCTCTTTGCACCACCAAGCATACTTGAGTGGAATTGACAAAGAACAGGAACCAAAATCTTTTGAAGAGGCCAAGGATGATCCTAGATGGAGACAAGCTATGAAAGAAGAGCTAGATGCACTCACCAAGAATGGAACTTGGAAACTTACAAATCTGCCAAACAACAAAAAGGCGGTTGGATGCAAGTGGGTGTATAAGATCAAACACAAAAGCGACGGATCGATTGATCGTTTCAAAGCTAGGCTAGTAGCAAAGGGATTCACCCAAGCATATGGCATAGACTACAACGAAACATATGCACCAGTTGCAAAAATGAACACAATTAGGGTTCTCATATCTTTGGCTATAAATCAAGGATGGAGTATGTATCAAATGGATGTGGCAAATGCATTTCTTCAAGGGGACCTTGAGGAAGAAGTCTATATGCAATTACCTCAAGGACTTCAGAACCATGAAGGCAAAGTATGCAAACTCCACAAAGCTATCTATGGGCTGAAACAATCTCCAAGAGCATGGTATGCCAAATTAAGTCATGCCTTTCTTAGTTATGAATTTACAAAGTGCGCTAGTGATTCATCTCTGTTTGTTAGAAAGGATAATGGAAAAATCACCATTGCTCTAGTTTATGTAGATGATATCATTATCACCGGGAATGACACACACCACATAGACTCCCTTAGAAATTTCCTGAAATCTAGATTTGAAATTAAAGACTTAGGAAAGTTAAAATATTTCCTAGGAATCGAGTTAGCTTATTGTCCTAATGGGGTAGTTCTATCCCAAAGAAAGTATACTCTTGAATTCTCGGAAGCAGGGAAAATTGGGAGCAAAACCAGCTTGTACTCCAGTTGCCACCTCTGAATCTTTTGATGATGATGAACCATATAAGAATATCGAGCAATATCAAAAGCTTATAGGGAGGTTGATCTACTTGACAATTACAAGACCGGACATTGCTTATGCAGTAAGTAAGATTAGCCAACACATGCATGCACCAAAGAAGCAACATTGGAAAGCTACCGAAAGAGTGCTTCACTATCTTAAAGGATCTCCCGGCTTAGGAATATGGATGAAAAAAAATGGAAACACAGAAATCGAAGGCTATTGTGACGCCGATTGGGCGGGTGATACCTTGGACAGGAGATCTACCTCTGGCCATTGCATGTTCGTAGGAGGGAACTTGGTCTCATGGAAAAGCAAAAAGCAACATGTGGTGTCTAGGTCAAGTGCGGAAGCAGAATATAGGGCAATGGCATCAGCCGCAAGTGAGATCGTTTGGCTCAAAACCTTGGTAGAGGAGCTTGGGTTTAAAGTTTCAACTCCAATCAGTCTTCATTGTGACAATCAATCCGCCATTCATATCGCATCAAATCCAGTCTTCCATGAAAGGACCAAGCACATAGAGGTCGATTGTCACTTTATTCGGCAAAAGGTAGAAGAAAGACTTATTTCCACTCCTCACATCAAAGGAGAAAATCAACTTGCGGACATCTTCACTAAAGGGGGAACCGCGGCTCATCTTCAAGATATCATGGGCAAGTTGGGTACTATTGACATATACGCTCCCAACTTGAGGGGGAGTGTTGAAATGAAGCAAAAATGAGACATTTAGTTAACTCTAATCAAGGTTCATGAAGGCTCCAAATGTAATTCAAGAGGGGGCAGAATGCTGCCCCCACTTTGTTCAGATTTTAGGCCCATTTAGAGGACCCAAATAAGTCCCTAAATGGGCCCTTCCCATGGGCAGCAGTGCTTCCAACGGCTAGAAATCTAGCCGTTGGGAGATGCTCCCAACAGCTAGTAGAGAGGGCATTAAGCCCTCTCTTCTCTCCCTCTTCTTTCCCTATAAATATATGTAGAAGTCTTCTTTAGAGAGTATGAAAAAATGCTCTCTTATTTTGTACAAAAATGCTCTCAAATTCAATGAAGTTCTGAATTTTATTTCAAGAACAAATTGTTCATCATACTTCAAATTTCTTCAATTTTGTTCAATTAATGTTGCAATTGTATCAATTTGGTTCAATTGAAGTTGCAATTGTTTCAATTTTAATCAATTGAAGTTGTAATTGTGTCAATTTTGATCAATTAAATTTGCAATTCTCTCAATTTTATTCAATTGAAATTTTAATTGTGTTAATTTTGTTCAATTGATGTTGTAGTTGTGTCAATTTGGTTCAATTGAAGTTGCAATTGTTTCAATATTATTCAATTGAAGTTGCAATTGTTTAAATTTTGTCTAATTGATGTTGCAATTGTGATAATTTTGTTTAATTGAAGTTATAATTGTATCAATTTTGATCAATTGAAGTTACAATTCTCTCTATTTTTTTCGATTGAAATTGCAATTGTGTCAATTTTGTTCAATTGTCGTTGCAATTGTGTCAATTTTGTTCAATTAAAGTTGTAATTGTGTCAATTTTGTTCAATTGAAATTGAAATTGTGTCAATTTTGTTCGATTATAGTTGCAATTGTGTCAGTTTTGATCAATTGATTTTGCAATTGTGTCAATTTTGATGAATTGATATTGCAATTCTGTCAATTTTATTCAATTGAAGTTGCAATTGTGTCAATTTTGTTCAATTGAAGTTGCTATTGTTTCAATTTTGATCAATTGATACTGCAATTGTATCAATTTTATTCAATTGAAGTTGCAATTTTGACAATTTCGATTAATTGATGTTGCAATTGCGTCAACGTTATTCAATTGAAGTTACAATTGTTTCAATTTTGATCAATTGAAGTTGTAATTTTCTCAATTTTGTTCAATTAAAGCTGCAATTGTATCAATTTTGTTCAATTGATGTTATAATTGTGTCAATTTTGTTCAATTAAGGTTGCAATTATGTCAATTTTGATCAATTGAAATTGTAATTCTCTCAATTTTGTTCAATTAACGTTGCAATTGTGTCAATTTTGTTTAATTGATGTTGCAATTGTCTCAATTTTGTACAACAGAGTTTGCAATTGTGTCAAACTGATTCAATTGAAGTTGCAATTGTGTCAATTTTGATCAATTAAAGTTGCAATTCTCTTAATTTTGTTTATTTGAAGTTACAATTGTGTATATTTTGCTAAATTGATGTTGTTATTGTGGTAATTTTGCACAATTGAAGTCGCAATTGTGTCAATTGTGATAAATTGAAATTGTAATTTTCTCAATTTTGTTCAATTGAAGTTGTAATTGTGTCAATTCTATTCAATCGATATTGCAATTGTGTTAATTTTGTTCAATTGAAGTTGCAATTGTATCAATTTTGTTCAATTGAAGTTGTAATTGTGTCAATTTTGTTCAATTGATGTTGCAATTGTGTTAATTTTGTTCAATTGATGTTGCAATTGTGTCAATTTTGTTCAATTAAAATTGCAATTGTGTCAATTTTGATAAATTGTAGTTGCAATTCTCTCGATTTTATTCAATTGAAGTTGCAATTGTGTCAATTTTGTACAATTAAAGTTGTAATTGTGTCAATTTTGTTCAATTGATATTGCAATTGTTTCAATTTTGTTCAATTGAAGTTGCAATTGTGTTAATTTTGATCAATTGAAGTTGTAATTTTCTCAATTCTGTTCAATTGAAGCTGTAATTTTGTCAATTTTGTTCAATTGATGTTGGAATTGTTTAAATTTTGTGCAATTAAAGTTGCAATAGTGTTAATTTTGTTCAATTGAAGTTGCAATAGTGTCAATTTTGTTCAATTGATGTTGCAATTATTTCAATTTTGATGAATTGATGTTACAATTGTATCAATTTTGTTCGATTGAAGCTGCAAATGTGTCATTTTTGTTCAATTGAAGTTGTAATTCCCTCAATTTTGTTTAATTGAAGTTGCAATTGTGTCAATTTTGATCAATTGATGTTGTAAATTTATCAATTTTCTTCAATTGATGTTGCAATTGTATCAATTTTGTACAATTGATGTTGCAATTGTTTCAATTTAGTTCAATTGAAGTTGTAACTGTGTCAATGTTGATCAATAGAAGTTACAATTCTTTCAATTTTGTTCAATTGAAGTGTCAATTGTGTCAATTTTGATCAATTGATATTGTAATTGTGTCAATTTTATTCAATTGAAGTTACAATTGTGTCAATTTTCATAAATTGAATTTGTAATTCTCTCAATTTTGTTGAATCGAGGTTTTAATTGTATCAATTTTGTTCAATTAAAGTTGTAATTCTCTAATTTTTATTTAATTGAAGTTGCAATTGTGTCAGTTTTGTTCAATTGAAGTTACAATTGTGTCAATTTTTATCAAATGTTGTTGCAATTTTGTCAACTTTCTTCAATTAATGTTGCAATTATGTCAATTTTGATCAATTGATATAACAATTGTATCAATTTTGTTCAATTTAAGTTGCAATTGTATCAATTTTATTTAATTGAAGTTACAATTCTCTTAATTTTGTTCAATTGAAGTTGCAATTGTGTAAATTTTGTTCAATTGATGTTGCAATTGTGTCAATTTTGTTTAATTGAAATTGCAATTGTATCAATTTTGATCAATTGAAGTTGTAATTCTCTCAATTTTGTTCAAATTGTGTTAATTTTGTTCATTGGATGTCGCAATTGCATCAATTTTTTACAGTCGAAGTTGCAATTGTGTCAAATTTGTTCAATTGAAGTTGCAATTATGTCAATTTTGATCAATTGAAGTTGAAATTCTCTCAATTTTGTTCAACTGAAATTCCAATTGTGTCAATTTGGATCAATTAATGTTGCAATTGTGCCAATTTTATTCAATTAAAGTTACAATTGTGTCAATTTTGATAAATTAAATTTGTAATTCTCTTAATTTTGTTCAATTGAAGTTTTAATTGTGTCAATTTTATTCAATTAATGTTGCAATTGTATCAATTTGGTTCAATTGAAGTTGCAATTGTTTCAATTTTAATCAATTGAAGTTGTAATTGTGTCAATTTTGATCAATTAAATTTGCAATTCTCTTAATTTTGTTCAATTGAAATTTTAATTGTGTTAATTTTGTTCAATTGATGTTGTAGTTGTGTCAATTTGGTTCAATTAAAGTTACAATTTTGTCAATTTTGATCAATTGAAGTTGTAATTCTCTCAATTTTCTTCAATTGAAGTTGCAATTGTGTAATTTTGTTCAATTGATGTTGTAATTGTGTCAATTTTGTTCAATTGTGGTTGTAATTCTGTCAATTTTGATCAATTGAAATTGTAATTCTCTCAATTTTGTTCAATTGAAGTTGCAATTGTGTCAATTTTGTTCAATTGATGTTGCAATTGTGTCAATTTTATACAACTGAGTTTGCAATTGTGTCAAACTGATTCAATTGAAGTTGCAATTGTGTCAATTTCGATCAATTGAAGTTATAATTCTCTTAATTTTGTTTATTTGAAGTTGCAATTGTGTAAATTTTACTAATTTGATATTGTAAATGTGGCAATTTTGCTCTGTTGAAGTTTCAATTGTGTCAATTTTGATCAATCGATGTTGTAATTGTGTAAATTTGGTTCAATTGAAGCTGCAATTATGTTAATTTTGTTTAATTGAAGTTGCAATTGTTTCAATTTTGTTCAAATGAAGTTGCAACTGTATCAATTTTGTTCAATTGAAGTTGTAATTGTGTCATTTTTATTCAATTGATGTTGTAATTGTGTCAATTTTGATCAATTGATTTTGCAATTGTGTCAATTTTATTCAATTGAAGTTGCAAATGTGTCAATTTTGTTCAATTGAAGTTGTAATTCCCTGAATTTTGTTCAATTTATGTTGCAATTGTGTCAATTTTGATCAATTATTGTTGCAATTGTGTCAATTTTGTTGAATTGATATTGCAATTGTGTCAATTTTGATCAATTGATGTTACAATTATGTTAATTTTGTTCAATTGATTTTACAATTGTGTCAATTTTTTTCAATTGATGTCGCAATTGTTTTAATTTTATTCAATTCAAGTTGCAATTGTGTCAATTTTATTCAATTGAAATTGCAATTCTCTCAATTTTGCTCAATTGAAGTTGCAATTATGTAAATTTTGTTCAATTGATGTTGCAAATGTGTCAATTTTGATCAATTGATGTTGCAATTGTGTTAATTTTGTTCAATTGATATTGCAATTGCATTAATTTTGTTCAATTGATGTTGCAATTTTGTCAATTTTATTCAAAAGAAGTTGCAATTCTCTCAATTTTGTTCAATTGAAATTGCAATTGTGTAAATTTTGTTTAATTAATGTTGCAAATGTCTCAATTTTTTTCAATTAAGGTTGCAATTGGGTCAATTTTGATCAACTGAAGTTGCAATTCTCTCAATTTTGTTCAACTGAAGTTGCAATTGCGTCAATTTCGTTCAATCGAAGTTGCAATTGAGTTAAATTTATTCAATTGAAGTTGCAATTGTGCCAATTTTGATCAATTGAAGTTAAAATTCTCTCAATTTTGTTCAATTGAAGTTGCAATTGTGTCAATTTTGATCAATTGATGTTGCAATCGTGTCAATTTTGTTCAGTTGATGTTGAAATTTTGTCAATTTTGTTCAATTGAAGTTGTAATTGTGTCAATTCTATTCAATCGATGTTGCAATTGTGTTAATTTTGTTCAATTGAAATTGCAATTGTGTCAATTTTATTCAATTGAAGTTGCAAATGTGTCAATTTTGTTCAATTAATGTTGTAACTCCCTCAATTTTGTTCATTTTAAGTTGAAATTGTGTCAATTTTGATCAATTGTTGTTGCATTTGTGTCAATTTTGTTGAATTGATGTTACAATTGTATCAATTTTGATCAATTGATGTTGCAATTGTGTCAATTTTGTTCAATTGATGTTGCAATTGTGTCAATTTTGTTCGATTGATGTTGCAATTGTGTTAATTTTGTTCCATTGATGTTGCAATTGTGTCAATTTTGTTCAATTGATGTTGCAATTGTGTGAATTTTGTTCAATTGAAGTTGCAATTGTGTCAATTTTATTCAATTGATGTTGCAATTCTCTCAATTTTGTTCAATTGAAGTTGCAATTGTGTAAATTTTGTTTAATTGATGTTGCAATTGTATCAATTTTGTTCAATTGATGTTGCAATTCTCTCAATTTTGTTCAATTGAAGTTACAATTGTGTTAATTTTGTTCAATTGATGTTACAATTGTGTCAATTTTGTTCAATCGAAGTTGCAATTGTGTTAAATTTATTCAATTGAAGTTGCAATTGTGTCAATTTTGATCAATTGATGTTGTAATTGTGTCAATTTTAATCGATGGAAATTGTAATTTTCTCAATTTTGTTCAATTGAAGTTGTAATTGTGTCAATTCTATTCAATCGATGTTGCAATTGTGTTAATTTTGTTCAATTGAAGTTGCAATTGTGTCAGTTTTGTTCAATTGATGTTGCAATTGTGTCAATTTTGTTCAATTGAATTTGCAATTGTGCCAATTTTGTTCAATTGAAGTTGCAATTCTCTCAATTTTTTTTAATTGAAGTAGCAATTGTGTTAAATTTGTTCAATTAAAGTTGCAATTGTGTGTCAATTTTGTTCGATTGAAGTTCGAATTGTGTCAATTTTGATCTATTGATTTTGCAATTGTGTCAATTTTGATAAATTGATGTTGCAATTGTCTCAATTTTGTTCAATTGAAGTTGCAATTTCGTCAATTTTGTTTGATTGAAGTTGCAATTGTGTCAATTTGGTTCAATTGATTTTGCAATTTTGTCAATTTTGATGAATTGATGATGCAATTGTGTCAATTTTATTTAATGGATGTTGCAATTGTGTCAATTTTGTTCAATCGAAGTTACAATTGTATCAATTTTGTTCAATTGAAGTTACAATATTTTCAATTTCGATTAATTGTAGTTGCAAGTCTCTTAATTTTGTTCAATTCAAGCTGCAATTATATCAATTTTGTTCAATTGATGTTGCAATTCTGTCAGTTTTGATCAATTAATGTTGTAATTGTGTCAATGTTATTCAATTGACGTTGCAATTGTGTCAATTTAGATCAATTGAAGTTGTAATTCTCTCAATTTTGTTCAATTAAAGTTGCAATTGTGTAAATTTTGTTCAATTGATGTTGTAATTGTATCAATTTTGTTCAATTGAGGTTGCAATTGTGTCAATTTTGATCTATTAAAGTTGCAATTCTCTCAATTTTTTTCAATTGAAGTCGCAATTGTGTCAATTTTGTTCAATTGATGTTGCAATTGTGTTAATTTTGTTCAAATGAATTAGTAATTGTGTCAAATTGATTCAATTGAAGTTGTGATTATGTCAATTTCGATCAATTGAAGTTGTAATTCTCTCAATTTTGTTTTATTGAAATTGCAATTGTGTAAATTTTACTAAATTGATATTGCAATTGTTGAAATTTTGTTCAATTGAATTTGTAATTGTGTGAATTTTGATCAATTGAAGTTGAAATTTTCTCAATTTTGTTCAATTGAAGCTGGAATTGTGTCAATTTTGATCAATCGATGTTGCTATAGTATAAATTTTGTTCAATTGAAGTTGTAATTGTGTCAATTTTGTTCAATTGAAGCTGCAATTGTGTCAATTTTGATCAATCGATGTTGTAATTATAGTAATTTTGTTCAATTGAAATTACAATTGTGCCAATTTTGTTCAACTGAAGTTGCAATTGTGTCAATTTTGAACATTTGAAGTTGCAATTCAGTCAATTTTGTTTAATTGATGTTACAATTGTTTCAATTTTGTTCAATTGAAGTTGTAATTATGTCAATTTTGATCAATTGCTATTGCAATTCTCTCAATTTTGTTCAACTGAAATTGCAATTGTGTCAATTTTGATCAATTGCTATTGCGATTCTCTCAGTTTTGTTCAATTGAAGTTGCAACTATGTCAATTTTGTTCAATTGAATTTGTAATTGTGTTATTTTTGTTCAATTGATATTGCAATTGTGTCAATTTTGTTCAATTGAAGTTGCAATTGGGTTAATTTTATCATTTGATGTTTCGATTCCCTCAATTCTGTTCAATTGAAATTACAATTGGGTCAATTCTATTCAATTGATGTTGCAATTGTGATTATTTTTTTCAATAGAAGTTGCAATTGTGTCAATTTTGTTTATTTGTTGTTTCAATTGTGTTAATTTTGTCCAATTGAAGTTGCAATTGTGTCAATTTTGATCAATGGAAGTTACAATTTTCTAAATTTTGTTCAATTGAAGTTATAATTGTGTCAATTTTGATCAATGGAGGTTGCAATGTTCTAAATTTTGTTCAATGGAAGTTATAATTGTGTCAATTTTGTTCAATCGATATTGCAATTGTGTTAATTTTGTTCAATTGAAGTTGCAATTGTGTCAATTTTGTTCCATTGATGTTGTAATTGTGTCAATTTTGTTCTATTGATGTTGCAATTGTGTCAATTTTGATCAATTGAAGTTGCAATTCTCTCAATTTTGTTCAATTGAAGTGCAATTGTGTAAATTTTGCTCAATTGAAGTTGCAATTGTGTCAATTTTGATCAATTGATGTTACAATTGTGTCAATTTTGTTCAATTGAAGTTGCAATTGTGTCAATTTTGATCAATTGAAGTTGCAATTCTCTTAATTTTGTTCAATTGATATTGCAATTGTGTCAATTTTGTTCAATGGATGTTGCAATTGTGTCAATTTTGTCCAATCGATGTTGCTATTGTGTTAATTTTGTTCAAATGAATTTGCAATTGTGTTAATTTTGTTCATTTCAAGTTGCAATTATCTCAAGTTTGTTCAATTGATGTTACTATTCTGTCAATTTTGTTCAGTTGATGTTACTATTCTGTCAATTTTATTCAATTAAAGTTGTAATTGTGTCAATTTTGATCAATTGAAGTTGCAATTCTCTCAATTTTGTTTAATTGAAGTTGCAATTGTGTTAATTTTGTTCAATTGAAGTTGCAATTGTTTCAATTTTGTTCAGTTGACGTTGCAATTGTGTCAATTTTTTTCAATTGAACTTGTAATTGTGTCAACTTTGTTCAATTGATATTGCAATTATGTGAATTTTGTTCAATTGAAGTTACAATTGGGTCAATTTTGATCAATTAAAGTTGCAATTCTCTCAATTATGTTCAATTGAAGTTGCAATTGTGTCAATTTTGTTCAATTGATGTTGGAATTATGTCAATTTTGTTCAATTGAAGTTGCAATAGTGCCAATTTTGTTCAATTGATATTAGAATTATGTCAATTTTGTTCAATTGAAGTTGTAATTGTGTCAATTTTGACCAATAGAAGTATCAATTTTGTCAATTTTTTTCAATCGATGTTGGAATTTTATCAATTTTGTTCAATCGATGTTCTAATTGTGTTAATTTTGTTCAATTAAAGTTACAATTGTGTCAATTTGGTTCAATTGAAGTTGCAATTGTGTCAATTTTGTTCAATTGCTGCTGTAATTGTGTTAATTTTGTTCAATTAATGTTGCAATTGTTTCAATTTTGTTCAATTGAAGTTGCAATTGGGTCAATTTTGATCAATTGTATTTGTAATTCTTTTAATTTTGTTAAATTGAAATTGCAATTGTGTCAATTTTGGTCGATTGAAATTATAATTGTGTCAATTTTGTTGAATTAAACTTGTTATTGTGTCAATTCTGTTCAATTGAAGTTGTAATTCTCTCTATTCTGTTCAATTGAAGTTGTAATTATGTCAATTTTGTTCAATTGATCTTGGAATTGTGAAAATTTTGTTCAATTGAAGTTGCAATTGTGTTAATTTTGTTCAATTGATATTGCAATTGTGTCAATTTTGATCAATTGATGTTGCAATTGTGTCAATTTTGTTCAATTGAAGTTGTAAATATGTCAATTTTGTTCCATTGAAGTTGTAATTCCCTCAATTTTGTTTAATTTAAGTTGCAATTGTGCCAATTTTGATCAACTGGTGTTGCAATTGTGTCAATTTTTTTCAATTGAAGTTGCAATTGTCAATTTTGCTCACTTGAAGTTGTAATTGTGTCAATTTTGATCAATTGAAGTTGCAATTCTCTCAATTTTGTTCAATGGAAGCTACAATTGTGTCAATTTTGTTCAATCGATATTGCAATTATGCTAATTTTGTTCAAATGATGTTACAATTGTGTTAATTTTGTTCAATTCAAGTTGTAATTTTTTCAATTTTGTTTAGTTGATGTTGCAATTATGTCAATTTTGTTCCATTGATGTTGCAATTGTGTCAATTTTGTTCAATTGAATTTGTAATTGTGTCAATTTTGATCAATTGAAGTTGCAATTCCCTCAATTTTGTTCAATTGATGTTGCAATTGTGTTAATTTTGTTCAATTGAAGTTGTAATTGTATCAATTTTGTTCAATCGATGTTGCACTTGTGTTAATTTTATTCAATTGAAGTTGCAATTGTGTTAATTTTGATCCATTGAAGTTACAATTCTCTCAATTCTATTCAATTGAAGTTGCAATTGTGTTAATTTTGATCCATTGAAGTTACAATTCTCTCAATTCTATTCAATTGAAGTTGCAATTGTGTCAATTTTATTGAATTGATTTTGTAATTATGTCAATTTTGTTTATTTGAAGTTGCAATTGTGTCAATTTTGTTCAATTGATGTTGCAATTGTGTCAATTTTGATCAATTGAAGCTGTGAATGTGTCAATTTTGTTCAATTGAAGTTGCAATTCCCTCAATTTTGTTCAATTTAAGTTGCAATTGTGTCAATTTTGATCAATTGATGTTGCAATTGTTTCAATTTTTTTCATTTGAAGTAACAATTGCGTCAATTTTGCTAAATTGAAGTTGCAATTGTGTCAATTTTTTTCAATTGAAGTTGCAATTGTCAATTTTGCTCAATTGAAGTTGCAGTTGTGTCAAATTTGATCAATTGAAGTTGCAATGCCCTCAATTTTGTTCAATGGAAGCTACAATTATGTCAATTTTGTTCAATCGATGTTGCAATTGTGTTAATTTTGTTCAAATGAAGTTGCAATTGTGTTAATTTTATTCAATTCAAGTTGCAATTGTTTCAATTTTGTTCAGTTGATACTGTAATTGTGTCAATTTTGTTCCATTGATGTTGCAATTGTGTCAATTTTGTTCAATTGAAGTTGTAATTGTGTAAATTTTGCTTAATTGCAGTTGCAATTCTCTCAATTTTGTTAAATTGAGGTTGCAGTTGTGTTAATTTTGTTTAATTGAAGTTGTAATTGTGTCAATTTTGTTCAATTGATGTTACACTTGTGTTAATTTTATTCAATCGAAATTGCAATTGTGTTAATTTTGATCCATTGAAGTTACAATTCTCTCAATTCTATTCAATTGAAGTTGTAATTGTGTCAATTTTGTTCAATTGATTTTGCAATTATGTCAATTTTGTTCATTTGAAGTTGCAATTGTGTCAATTTTGTTCAATTGATGTTGCAATTGTGTCAATTTTGATCAATTGAAGCTGCAATTGTGTCAGGTTTGTTCAATTGATGTTGCAATTCTGTCAATTTTGTTGAATTGATGTTGCAATTGTGTCAATTTGGTTCAATTAAAGTTGTAATTGCATCAATTTTGATCAATTGCAGTTGTAATTCTCTCAATTTTGTTTAATTAAGGTTGCAATTGTGTTAATTTTGTTCAAATGAAGTTGCAATTGTTTCATTTTTGTTCAATTGACGTTGCAATTGTGTCAATTTTTTTTAATTTAAGTTGTAATTGTTTCAATTTTGTTCAATTGATATTGCAATTGTGTAAATTTTGTTCAATTGAAGTTGGAAGTGGGTCAATTTTGATCAATTAAAGTTGCAATTATCTAAATTTTGTTCAATTGAAGTTGCAATTATGTCAATTTTGTTTAATTGATGTTGCAATTATGTCAATTTTGTTCAATTGAAGTTGCAATTGTGTCAATTTTGTTCAATTGATATTGGAATTATGTCAATTTTGTTCAATTGAAGTTGCAATTGTATCAATTTTGATCAATGGAAGTTGTAATTTTCTCAATTTTTGTCAATTAATGTTGCAATTGTTTCAATTTTGTTCAATTGATGTTGCAATTGTTTCAATTTTGTTCAATTGAAGTTGCAATTGTGTTAATTTTGATCAATTGTAGTTGTAATTCTATTAATTTTGTTCAATTGAAGTTGCAATTGTGTCAATTTTGTTCAATTGAAATTGTAATTGTGTCAATTTTGTTCAATTGATGTTTCAATTGTGTCAATTTTGTTCAATTGAACTTGTAATTGTATCAATTTTGATCAATTGAAGTTGCAATTCTCTCAATTTTGTTCAATTGAAGTTGTAATTATGTCAATTTTGTTTAATTGATCTTGGAATTATGAAAATTTTGTTCAATTGATCTTGGAATTGTGAAAATTTTGTTCAATTGATGTTGCA
Source organism: Dillenia turbinata (assembly GCA_037126225.1). Classification (NCBI taxonomy): domain Eukaryota; kingdom Viridiplantae; phylum Streptophyta; class Magnoliopsida; order Dilleniales; family Dilleniaceae; genus Dillenia; species Dillenia turbinata. Next base: position 35,112 of record JBAMMX010000031.1, on the reverse strand, counting down.
ATTGTGTCAATTTTGATCAATCGATGTTACAATTGTGTCAATTTTGTTCAATTGAAGTTGCAAATCTGTCAATTTTGTTCAATTGAAGTTGTAATTCCCTCAATTTTGTTTAATTTAAGTTGCAATTGTGCCAATTTTGATCAACTGATGTTGCAATTGTGTCAATTTTTGTCAATTGAAGTTGCAATTGTCAATTTTGCTCACTTCAAGTTATAATTGTGTCAATTTTGATCAATTGAAGTTGCAATTCTCTCAATTTTGTTCAATGGAAGCTACAATTGTGTCAATTTTGTTTAATTGATGTTGCAATTGTGCTAATTTTGTTCAAATGATATTGCAATTGTGTTAATTTTGTTCAATTCAAGTTGTAATTTTTTCAATTTTGTTTAGTTGATGCAGCAATTGTGTCAATTTTGTTCTATTGATGTTGCAATTGTGTCAATTTTGTTCAATTGAAGTTGTAATTGTGTAAATTTTGATCAATTGCAGTTGCAATTCCCTCAATTTTGTTCAATTGAGGTTGCAGTTGTGTTAATTTTGTTCAATTGATGCTGCACTTGTGTTAATTTTATTCAATTGAAGTTGTAATTGTGTTAATTTTGATCCATTGAAGTTACAATTCTCTCAATTCTATTCAATTGAAGTTGCAATTGTGTCAATTTTATTGAATTGATTTTGTAATTATGTCAATTTTGTTCAATTGATGTTGCAATTGTGTCAATTTTGATCAATTGAAGCTGCGAATGTGTCAATTTTGTTTAATTAAAGTTGCAATTCCCTCAATTTTGTTCAATTTAAGTTGCAATTGTGTCAATTTTGATCAATTGATGTTGCAATTGTATCAATTTTTTTTTCAATTGAAGTTGCAATTGTGTCAATTTTGCTCAATTGAAGTTGCAATTGTGTCAATTTTATTCAATTGAAGTTGCGTCAACTTTGTTTAATTGAAGTTGAAATTGTGTCAATTTTGTTCAATTGTTGTTACATTTGTATCAATTTTGATCGATTGAAGCTGCAATTGTGTTAATTTTGATCAATTGAATTTGCAATTCTCTCAATTTTATTCAATTGAAGTTACAATTTTGTCAATTTTGTTCAATTGATGTTGCAATTGTGTCAATTTTGTTCAATTGAAGTTGGAATTGTGTCAATTTTGATCAATTGAAGTTGCAATTGTTGAAATTTGTAGTGCAGAAGCTTTGGTGGTTGAGCTAGGGTTTTGGTGTTTGAGCAATGGAAAGAAAGTTTTGTGTTTATGAGTTTGTAATTGTTGATGAAACAACAAGAAAGAAGAGAGCTTCAATATATGAGAATAAACTTAATATATTGCTTTGATGATTATCAAAGTTACATAACAACAATATTGAGACAATGCTCAACGAATATAATTTGTGTTTGAGAGACTTTTGCTCTAATTTTTCTACAAGGAGACTAATCTCCAAAAGTGTGTTTCAAGGAGAGAAAAGGAGCCTTATTTATAGTCAAAGAAGTCCAATTAACCAGTAGAGAGAAGGGCTGGCCGTTGGACATCAAAACCAAGAAATTCCAACAGCTAGAAAAACTAGCTGTTGGAATATGAACTGCCCATTCTGCCCTTGGCTGATTGGGCTGACTTGCTGGGCTTTTTTCCACACTTTTGGGCTGCAAATTCTTACTCCTATTTAACCAAAATATGGCTCATGATTTAGCCTTAATTGCTTTCCTTTTGCTGAACCAAATGCTACCTCAAAGTGGGTTTGAACTTGGCTTGAATTGAGTCTGGTTCTGGGAACATTTCTAGATAGCATCATAGACCAATCTTCAAGGCTCTTTTTAGGCCAGCTATGCAGCTTACTTGGACATCATTTAGTGGTTCTTTTGATGGTCTTCAAGTCTTACTTGAGTGAGTCGAAGATGGGCTACTTTCTGGGCCTATTTGGGCAGAATGTTTGGCAAACATTCTGCCTTAATCCTTCCCATATTTCGGCAGTGGGTTTGGGCTATGAGATGGCTCAATTCTTGCCTTTTTTAGCCTTCTTTTTCTTGGACTTGGACAGTTGATTCATTGCTCCTTTGTTATTGTCCAAATTGGAGTGAAACAGCTCATAGTAAATGGGAGGCATAGAGCTACACACAATGTACATCTCCTCCTCATTTTTAACAGCAATTGTGTTAATTTTGTTCAATTGATGTTGCAATTGTGTCAATTTTGTACAATTGAAGCTGCAATTGTTTCAATTTTGATCAATTGAATTTGCAATTCTCTCAATTTTATTCAATTGAAGTTGTAATTTTGTATGTATAATTGATGTTACAATTGTGTCAATTTTGTTTAATTGAAGTTGGAATTGTGTCAATTTTGATCAATTGAAGTTGCAATTGTGTCAATTTTGTTCAATTGATGTTGTAATTGTGTTAATTTTGTTCAATTGATGTTGCAATTGTGTCAATTTTGTTCAATTGAAGTTGCAATTGTGTCAATTTTAATGAATTGATGTCACAATTGTGTGAATTTTGTTTAATTGAAGTCGCAATCGTGTCAATTTTGATGAATTAAAGTTGCAATTGTTTCAATTTTGATCAATTGATGTTGCAATTGTTTCAATTTTGTTCAATTGAAGTTGCAATTGTGTCAATTTTGATGAATTAAAGTTGCAATTGTGTCAATTTTGATCAATTGATGTTGCAATTGTGTCAATTTTGTTCTATTGAAGTTGCTATTGTGTCAATTTTGATCAATTGATGTTTTAATTCTCTCAATTTTGTTCAATTGAAGTTGCAATTGTGTCAATTTTGTTCAATTGCTGTTGCAATTGTGTCAATTTTGATTAATTGATGTTGCAATTCTCTCAATTTTGTTCAATTGAAGTTGCAATTGTGTCAATTTTATTCAATTGAAGTTGATATTGCGTCAATTTTGTTCATTTGAAGTTGCAATTGTGTTTATTTTGTTCAATAGATGTTGAAATTATGTCAATTTTGATCAATTGATGTTGTAATTGTGTCAATTTTATTCTATTGAACTTGTAATTGTGTCAATTTTGATCAATTGAAGTTACAATTCTCTGAATTTTGTTCAATTGAAGTTACAATTGTGTCAATTTTGTTCAATTCAAGATGCATTTTGTTCAATTTTGTTCAATTGAAGTTGCAATTGTGTCAATTTTGATCAAATGAAGTTGCAATTGTATCAATTTTGTTCAATTGAAATTGCAATTGTGTTAATTTTGATCAATTGAAGTTGCAATTCTCTCAATTTTGTTCAATTGAAGTTGCAATTGTGTAAATTTTGTTCAATTGAAGTTGCAATTGTGTCAATTTTGTTCAATTGAAGTTGCAATTGTTTTAATTTTGTTCAATTGAAGTTGCAATTGTGTCAATTTTGATCAATTGAAATTGCAATTCTCTCAATTTTGTTCAATTGAAGTTACAATTATGTCAATTTTGTTCAATCGATGCTGCAATTGTGTTAATTTTCTTCAATCAAGGTTGCAATTGTGTCAATTTTGTTTAATTGAAGTTGCAATTGTGTCAATTTTATTCAATTGATGTTGAAATTGTGTCAATTTTGTTCAACTGATATTGCAATTATGTCAATTTTGATCAATTACAGTTAGAATTCCCTCAATTTTGTTCAATTGAAGTTGTAATTATGTCAATTTTGTTTAATTAAAGTTGTAATTGTGTCAATTTTGATCAATTGAAGTTGTAATTCTCTCAATTTTGTTCAATTAATGTTGCAATTGTGTCAATTTTGTTCAATTGATGTTGCAATTGTGTCAATTTTGTTCAATTGAAGTTGCAATTGTGTCAATTTTGATCAATTGAAGTTGCAATTCTCTCAATTTTGTTCAATTAAAGTTGCAATTGTGTCAATTTTGTTGAATTGATGTTGCAATTGTGTCAATTTTGTTTAGTTGATGTTGCAATTGTGTAAATTTTGATCAATTGATATAGCAATTGTGTCAATTTTGTTCAACTGAAGTTGTAATTGTTTCAATTTTGATCAATTGAAGTTGTAATTCTCTAAATTTTTCTCAATTGAAGTTGTAATTGTGTCAATTTTAATCATTGATGTTGCAATTGTGTCAATTTTATTCAATTGAAGTTACAATTGTGTCAATTTTGATCAATTGAAGTTGCAATTCTCTCAATTTTGTTCTATTGAAATTGTAATTGTGTCAATTTTGATCCATTGAAGTTGCAATTGTGTCAATATTGTTCAATTGATATTACAATTATGTCAATTTTGTCCAAGTGAAGTTGCAATTGTGTCAATTTTGTTCAACTGAAGTTGCAATTGTGCCAATTTGGTTCAATTGAAGTTGTAATTGTGTCAATTTGATTCAATTGATGTTGCACTTATGTCAATTTTGTTCAATTGAAAATGCAATTGTGTCCATTTTGTTTAATTGAATTGCCATTGTGTCAATTTTGTTCAATTGATGTTGCAATTGTTTCAATTTTGATCAATTGATGTTGCAATTGTGTCAGTTTTGTTCAATTGACGTTGTATCAATTTTGTTCAATTAAAGTCGCAATTGTATCAATTTTGTTCAATTGTTGTTGCAATTGTGTCCATTTTGTTCAATTGCTGTCGCAATTGTGTCGATTTTGTTCAATTATTATTGCAGTTGTGTCAATTTTTATCAATTGAAGTTGTAATTCTCTAAATTTTATTCAATTAAAGTTACAATTTTTTCAATTTTGTTCAATTGATGTTGCAATTGTGTCAATTTGTTTAATTATAGTTGCAATTGTATCAATTTTGATCATTTGAAGTTGCAATTCTTTAAATTTTGTTCAATTGAAGTTGTAATTGTTTCAATTTTGTTTAATTGATGTTGTAATTGCGTCAATTTTATTCAATTGAAGTTGCAATTGTGTCAATTTTGTTCAATTGAAGATACAATTGTGTCAATTTTGTTCAATTGAAGTTGCAATTATGTCTATTTTGATTAATTGATGTTACAATTTTGTCAATTTTGTTCAATTGATGTTGAAATTGTGTTAATTTGTTCAATAGAAGTTGCAATTGTGTCAATTTTGTTCAATTGAAATTGCAATTGTTTTAATTTTGATCAATTGACGTTGCAATTGTGTCAATTTGCTCAATTGACGATGCAATTGTAGCAATGTTGCTCAATTGAAGTTGCAATTGTATCAATTTTGATCAATTAAAGTTGTAATTCTCTTAATTTTGATCAATTAAGTTTACAATTGTGTCAATTTTGATCAATTGATATTGCAATTGTATCAATTTTGTTCAATTGACATTGCAATTGTGTCCATTTTGATTAATTGAAGTTACAATTCTCTCAATTTTATTCAATTGACGTTGCAATTGTTGCAATTTTGTTTAATTGAAGTTGTAATTGTGTCAATTTCGATCAATTGAAGTTGCAAGTCTCTCAATTTCGATCAATTGATATTTCAATCGTGTCAATTTTATTCTATTGAAGTTGCAACTGTGTTAATTTTGATCAATTGACGTTGCAATTCTCTTAATATTGTTCAATTGAATTTGGAATTGTGTCAATTTTGTTCAATTAATGTTTCAATTGTGTCAATTTTGTTCAATTGAAGTTGCAATTGTGTAAATTTTGATAAATTTCAGTGGCAATTCTCTCAATTTTGATTAATTGAAGTTGTAATTGTGTCAATTTTGATCAAGGTGCAAACTCAATTTTTAAAGGAATTGTGTCAATTTTGATCAATTGAAATTGCAATACTCTCAATTTTGTTCAATTGAAGTTGCAATTGTGTAAATTTTGTTGAATTGAAATTGCAATTGTGTCAATTTTGATTAATTAAAGTTGCAATTGTGTCAATTTTGATCAATTGAAGTTGCTTCTCTCAATTTTGTTCAATTGAAATTGCAATTGTTTCAATTTTGTTTAATTGAAGTTGCAATTGTGTCAATTTTGATCAATTGAAGTTACAATTGTGTTAATTTTGATCAATTGAAATTGCAATTCTCTCAATTTTGTTCAATTGAAGTTGCAATTATGTCAATTTTGTTCAAATGATGTTGCAATTGTTTCAATTTTGTTCAATTGATATTGCAATTGTGTCAATTTTATTTAATTGAAGTTGGAATTGTGTCAATTTTGATCAATTGTAGAGTCAATTCTCTCAATTTTGTTATATTGAAGTTGCAATTGTGTCAATTTTGATCAATTGATGTTGTAATTTTGTCAATTTTGTTTAATTGAAGTTGCAATTGTGTCAATTTTGATCAATTGAAGTTGCAATTGTGTCAATTTTATTCAATTGAAGTTGCAGTTGTGTCTATTTTGTTCAATTGAAGTTGCAATTGTGTCAATTTTGATCAAATAAAGGTGCAATTGTGTCAATTTTGTTCAATTGAAATTGTAATTGTGTTAATATTGATCTACTAAAGTCACAATTCTCTCAATTTTGTTTAATTGAAGTTGCAATTGTGTAAATTTTGTTCAATTGAAGTAGTAATTGTGTGAATTTTGTTCAATTGAAGTCGCAATTGTTTCAATTTTGTTCAATTGAAGTTGGAATTGTGTCAATTTTGATCAATTGAAGTTGCAATTCTCTCAATTTTGTTTAATTGATGTTGCAATTGTATCAATTTTGTTTAATTTTTGTTGCAATTGTGTCAATTTTGTTCAATTGATATTACAATTATGTCAATTTTGTTCAATTGAAGTTGCAATTGTATTAATTTTGATCAATTGCAATTACAATTCTCTCAATTTTTGTTGAAATTAAGCAAAATAAAGCATTTTATCAAGGTCCATGAATGCCCAAATTGTATTTCCAAAGGAGGCAGAATTCTGCCCCCATTCTGTCTAGTTCTTTTGGCCCATTTAGAGGACCCATATAAGCCCCTAAATGGGCCCAATCCATGAGTAGCAGTTGGGCCCAATTCGCATCGGTCACCCAATCCATGGGGACCCAAAAGGGGCCCTCAAAGGCTAGACTATCTAGCTGTTGGGAGATGCTCCCCTACTAGTAGAGAGGGCATTAAGCCCTCTCCTCTCTTGCCTTTCCTTTCTCTTTAAATAGGTGTATGAGTCTTCTTTTTAGAGCATGAAAAAATGCTCTCATATTGTGTACAAAATCTCTCAAATTCAATGAAGTTCTGAAGTTGTTGTGTTTATCTTTTTTTAAATTTCAACATGGTATCAGAGCAGGGGATGCCCCATCTTCTCAGCAGCAAAGGTCATCCAAAGTGGATGGATCTCATACAAAAATTGCTGAACTTATGTGATGATCTAAGCTTACTTTTGAAAGAGCCTTTTGGAGCATTCAAATTCTTGGAGCTATGGAGGAAGTTGCATGTAGATACCTCCAATATAAAGGCAATTCCACAATATGAAGAAATAAAGGCCACCATTCAGCAAATGATGACATCCGAAGTGTCTCAAAAACAAGGCCAAATTCTGAAAAAAGGAAATGCCAACATCACCACAATAGAGCAACAACAAAATGCTCCTTTTCTGCCTAAATAAGGCCACCAAACTGCTTCTCTCTATGAAGGACCTTTATCATCAATGAGAACCAAGTGTGATTAGCTTCTAATTAAGGTAAATGAATACATAAAGGAACTACAGCAGCCGGCCTCAAAGGAAAAACATATCCCTCAAGTTCTATCCAAATTTAGCTCACAAGATCAGATTGCGTCCTTCATGATGGTTGGGTGCACTGAACTTTCAACAAAAACAAATAAGGGCTCAAAAGGGGTTCATGAATCAGCTCAACAAAGAAGAACTTATGCCTCGGTTGTGGCTGGTCACCATGTTCGATGTGCTGCCCCAAAGGCAAATGAGGCAAATTGTCAAAAAGGGCATCAACATTCAGCACACATAGGTGGTAAAAAATCAAACCCTACCACTAATTTAAATTCTGAAAATTTTCTCATAGATTCCGGAACCGATTGTCATATGATTAGAGATAAAAGAAAAGTTAAACGTTTTAAAAAACTCCCTAATCATATGACGGTTCAAGTAGCTAATGGACAAAATTTGAAAGTGAATCAAGTTGGGGAAATTGATCTTCTTGGAAAAACCACAAATGCTTTATATGTTTCCCAACTCACTTCCGATCTCTTGTCTATACGCAAAGTTACAAGTGAACGAGAATGTAGGGCTACATTTGATCCTAATACAGTCTCCTTTCAAGATCTTAAGACTAACAAATTGATTGGGAAAGGCTCTAGAAAATGAGGATTGTATTTCTTAGATCAAGAACTTCATGTGCATGCTACCCATATTCATTATAATACTATACTATGGCATGCCCGTTTGGGTCACCCTAGTAATCAAACCTTGAAATGACTCTTTCCAAATATGAATATTGAAAATGAGCATTGTGAAGCATGCATTCTTGGAAAGGAAACTAGGGCATCATATCCAGGATCAGAAACCAAATATCATGCTCCTTTTGAATTGGTACACTCTGATATTTGGACTTCCCCTATTGTGTCACATTTGGGTTATAAATACTTTACTACTTTTATTGACCAAAGAACTAGGTATACTTGGATATACCTCATGCATTCCAAAGACCAAGCTTTTGAAGCATTCAAAAACTACTTTAAATATGTAACCACTTTATATAATGCCAAAATAAAAATTCTTAGATCCGACCATGGTGGTGAATACATGAGCCACAAGTTTGAAAATTTCTTGATTGACAATAGCATTATCCATCAAATGTCTTGTATATATACACCCCAACAAAATGGGGTTGCCGAATGCAAAAATAGACATATACTTGAAACGGCTAGATCCATAATGTTTCATGCAAATGTACCCAAAAAATTTTGGGATGATGCGATTAGAATCGCTGTACATGTTATAAACTTAATGCCCACCGAAACTTTAAAAGGTGCATCTCCTTTAGAAGTAATCCTAAAAAGGAAACCAAATGTCTCACATCTTAGAGTTTTTGGGTGTGTATGCTATGTTCATATTCCATTTCATTTTAGAGATAAGCTAGATCATAAAGGAAGAAAATGTGTTTTCCTAGGCTATGCCACATTTGAAAAAGGATATAGATGTTATGATCCAACAACTAACAAAACATACACATCAAAGGATGTGATATTTGTGGAGGAAGAGTTTTATTTTTCAGGAAATGAAGCACACGAATCACAAAAGAAAGAACCTCAAACAAGATTATTGGAGCTGTTTATTCCTTCTTATAAAACTCCTATGACCGAAACTCAAAGGAACAATGAAAATACTCAAACAAATGAGGGAGGATCAAACCATTCGGAGGAAGAACCCTCAAGTGATTCAGGGAGAGCTCATTCTTTGGAAGGGGCTGAACATGAAGATCAAAATTCAGAAGAATTTGAAGAGCCACCTGATTCTCCTCCTCCATTACGAAGATCAACCAGATTAAGACTTCCTCCATCGGAATAGATCAACCGGAGAGTTTACTATAACTCTAAGGTAACCTCCCATCCAATCTTGGATTACTATACTACATCTAATGTTTTCTTGAGCCACCAAGTATTCTTGAGTGGAATTGACAAAGAACAGGAGCCTAGATCATTCAAAGAGGCTAAGGAAGATCCTAGATGGAGACAAGCTATGAAAGAGGAATTAGATGCACTCACTAAGAATGGAACTTGGGAGCTTACAAATCTGCCAAAGAATAAAAGGGCGGTTGGATGCAAGTGGATATATAAGATCAAACACAAAAGTGATGGATCGATTGATCGCTTCATTGTTGAAGTTTTAAAGAAGCAAGACACAAAATATAAATGAATACTTCAAGGTTTTGATTGATATTTCAAAGAAAATATACCAGTTAAAGCATTTTCTCATACCTCTTAAAAGCAACTAGTTGCCCTATTTACAGAAAAAGATAAAGAGAGTTAAGAAATGAGAAAATAAGGGGGAAAGAGAGGGCATTGCCCTCTCTAGCCATTGGACCCAACGGCTAGTTCTTTTACTAGCCATTGGGGGCCTTTGGCCCCCTATTTGCTGGCCCGGGCTGGGCCCGCCCGCGGGCTAGACCCATTTCGGGCCCATTTTCCTTAGACATTGCCCCCCCTTTTACTTTAATTTGGGTCTTGTTCTAGGAGCACAAAGTTTACTAGATTAGGGACAACCATATGCCCTAATTGTGCTTCATTTCAACACTCCCCCTCAAGTTGGGTGTGTATATATCTATGACACCCAACTTGCCCATATTCTTGTGGATGTGCTTTGTGGTTCCCGGCTTGGTGAAGATGTCGGCTACTTGATGATCACTCATTGTGAAACTTGGAGAGATAAGCTTATCTTCAATCTTTTGCCTCACAAAATGGCAATCTACTTCAATATGCTTGGTTCTTTCATGGAAAATCGGATTTTAGGCTATGTGAATTGCCGATTGATTGTCACAATGGAGTTGGATTGGAGTTGGAACTATGAATCCTATCTCCTCGATTAGAGCCTTCAACCAAACTATCTCATTTGTTGCGGCTGCCATGACTCTATATTCCACTTCAGCACTTGATCTTGATACAACATGTTGTTTCTTGCATTTCCAAGCTACTAAATTTCCTCCAACGAACATGCAATATCCCGTGGTAGATCTTCTATCTTCTGAATTTCCAGCCCAATCCGCATCACAATATCCTATGATTTGAGAGCTGCCATTTTTCTTCATCCAAATTCCCATGCCGGGTGTGCCCTTTAAGTAGTGAAGAATTCTTTCAGAGGCTCTCCAATGCTTTCTTTTTGGCTTGTGCATATGTTGGCTAACTTGTCCCACAGCAAAGGAGATGTCGGGTCTTGTTATGGTGAGATAGATTAGCCTCCCTACAAGCCTTTGATATCTTTGTTCATCCTCAAACTCTTCATCATCATCTTCAAGGCCACAAGAGGTGCTGATCGGACTACATGCGGGCTTGGCACCTAACTTCCCAGTTTCCTGCAAAAGATCAAGCACATACTTTCTTTGTGATAGAACAAGCCCATTTGGACAATAGGCAAGTTCTATCCCTAGAAAGTACTTTAGTTTCCCTAAGTCTTTGATATCAAACTTAGTTTGGAGAAATTTATAAACTTGATAAATTAGATTTAAGTCATTTTTGGTTATGATTATATCATCTACATAAACTAAAACTATAATGATTTTTCCATTTTGTTTCTTAACAAAGAGGGATGAATCACTATTGCATTTCTTAAAATCATGATCAAGAAGAGTAGAGCTAAGTTTGGCATACCAAGCTCGCGGGGATTGTTTGAGGCCATAGATGGCTTTCTTTAACTTGCAAACTTTGTTGTCTTGATGAGAGAAGCCCGGAGGAACCTCCATATACACCTCTTCTTCTAAGTCTCCTTGAAGAAAAGCATTTGCAACATCCATTTGGAATAAGGGCAAAGAATGATTGGCAGCAAGGGATAGAAGTACTCAAATGGTGTTCATCTTTGCTATCGGTGCAAATGTCTCCTTATAGTCTACCCCATAAGCTTGAGTGAAGCCTTTGGCAACTAATCTTGCCTTATATTTATCAAGACTTCCATCGCTCTTGTGCTTGATTTTGTAAACCCATTTGCACCCTACGGCTTTCTTTCCTCTTGGTAGAGATGTTATTTCCCATGTTCCATTCTTGGCTAATGCTTCTAATTCATCCTTCATGGCTTGCACCCATTGAGGATGGATCTTTGCTTCTTCAAAGGTTCTTGGTTCTTCATGTAGATCTATGTTTCGAATAAATCTTTGATGGCTGCAAGATGTGTTAGCAATTGAATAATATTTAGAAATGGGATAAGAAGTTACTTTAGAGTTATAAAAAACTCTTTTGTTGATCCATTCGGAGGGAGGAAGTCTAAGCCTTGTTGATCTACGAAGAGGAGGAGGTGGTTCATCTATGATTTGTTCTTCTTGTTCTATGGCCAGCTCTTGTTCCGAATCATCTCCCCCTTGTTCTTGAACGGTTTCTTGATCAAAATGAGATGGTGAGGGATCTTCTTGAGCTGGATCTTCATGAACATTCGGAGCTGGTTCTTGTTCAATATTCGGATGATTAATAGTTGGAAGAATAATGTTCCATAGATCTTGAGCTTCTCCTTTTCCAGCTTGATCTAGATCTTCCTTTCCTGTAAAATAGAATTCTCTTTCTACAAATATCACATCCTTGGATGTGTATAGTTTTTTGGTTAGTGGATCATAACATTTATACCCTTTTTCAAATGTTGAGTATCCTAGGAACACACATTTTCTCCCCCTTTCCTCTAACTTGTTTATGAAATTTTCAGGTACATGGACATAGCATAAGCATCCAAAGACTCTAAGATGGGAGATATTGGGTTTTCTTCCTAAGAGTAGCTCTAATGAGGATTTTCCTCCTAGAACTTGAGTGGGCATAAGATTAATGAGATGGGCAGCGATTTTTATTGCCTCACTCCAAAACCTTTTAGGCACATTAGAGTGGAACATCATAGCCCTAGCCGTTTCTAGTAAGTGCCTATTTTTTCTTTCGGCAACTCCATTTTGTTGTGGAGTGTAAACACATGACTTTTGGTGAATGATCCCTTTTTCTTCTAGGAAGTTTTCAAATGCATGACTAATGTACTCTCCCCCATGATCAGACCTAACGATTTTAATGTTGGCAATCAATTGTTTGGTCACATATCTATAATAACTCTTAAGGGCTTCAAAAACCTCAGATTTAGTTACCAATAGGTAAACCCAAGTATATCTAGTTTTATGATCAATGAAGGTAACAAAGTATCTAAATCCATTATGGGATACTATGGGGAAGGTCCAAACATCAGAATGCACAAGTTCAAAAGCATTTTCATATATTGTATTTGAAATAGGATAGTACATCCTAGTTTGCTTTCCTAGAACACAAGCTTTGCAATGCCTATCTTCTACTTCTAGTTTTGGAAATAGGCGTTTCAAAGCTAAGTTCCCAAGATGTCCCAAACGAGCATGCCATAATGAATGCATTTGATTTTGTGCAGCAAAAGCTTGATTTTCTTGATCCAAGTAGTATAGGTTGTGCCTCCTGTTGAATTTCTAATGAAGCAAGCAATAAGTAATGAATGAAAACTTCAAGGACTTTATTGATATTTCAAAGAGAATATACAAGTAATTGAAGCATTTTTTCATGCCTCTTAAAAGCAACTAGCTGCCCTATTTATAGAAGAAGAGAAAGAGAGTTGAGAAGGGAGAAAATAAGGGGGAAAGAGAGGGCATTGCCCTCTCTAGCTGTTGGACCCAACGGCTAGTAAGAACTGTTGAAATGAGGCATAATTAAGCTCTTTAGCACTTCCTCCAAGATGCCCTAACTAGGAGTCTTAAAATGTGATTCTAAGAAGGTCTAAATTCAGCCCCTAAGTAGGACCTCCTTTAAGCCCTTTTATAAACTCATTGTAAGGCCCAATATGGGCCATCTAAGTCTCAGCAGCTGGGCCTTAATTGGCCCAGCCCAGCCCACTCAAAGAGGGGGCAAAAGTGTTGAAACAAGCATCAATTAGGTGTCATAATCATTTAATTCATAAGATCAAAGATGTCCAAGTGTAAAGACCAAAAGTGGTGTCTTCCTTTACATTCTAAGTTTAGGTCCTAAATGAACCCAACTAAGAGCCCATTCATAAGGTCCATTTATTGACCCAATTGGGTCATCCATCTCAGCTCAGCTGGGGCTTAAAAGCCCAGGCCAACCCTTCCAAAGAAGGGGCCAAAACAGGCCCAACACTAGTGATAGAACTAGCCGTTGGGACTGTCCAACGGCTAGTTCTATCCTAGCCGTTGGGGCAGCAGCAAGGAGAGGGCTTTGCCCTCTCCTCTCCCTCATTTCTCACTCCTCTTAATCCTCTTACTCTTTCTCTATAAATAGGGCAGGTTGTAGTTCTCTCAAGGCATGAAAAATATGCCTCCTAGTCTTGTATATTCTACTTGAAATTTCAATAAAGTATTTGAGGTGTTTTCACTCATATTTTTTGATAGTTGGTATTTGAAGTTTCTACATGGTATCAGAGCAGGAAATGCTCTTTCTTCCCAACACCAAAAGTCATCCGAATTGGGTGAATCTTGTGCAAAAATTGCTAAACTTATGTGATGATTTGAGTCTTCCCTTAAACGAGCCATTTGGAGCCTTCAAATTTCTGGAACTATGGAGAAAAGTGCACCAAGATACCGTCAATATAAAAGCACTTCCTCAATATGAAGAAATAAAGGCTGCCTGTTGAAAAGAAGTACTAATCAAGCCCCTCATCACCAATTTAAAGTCTTCCCAAATATTCAGCAAGAGCACTTCCTTAAAAGCCCTAAAAGACCTCAGCCCATGGGCTCTTCAACCCCCAAGAAGGGGCCCATTCCAGCCCATCAAAGGGGGCCCAATTGGGCTCTTAATTTTGTTCAACTGATATTGCAATTTTGTCAATTTTGTTCAATGGATGTTGCAATTGTGTCAATTTTGTCCAATCGATGTTGCTATTGTGTTAATTTTGTTCAAATGAATTTGCAATTGTGTTAATTTTGTTCATTTCAAGTTGCAATTATCTCAAGTTTGTTCAATTGATGTTACTATTCTGTCAATTTTGTTCAGTTGATGTTACTATTCTGTCAATTTTATTCAATTAAAGTTGTAATTGTGTCAATTTTGATCAATTGAAGTTGCAATTCTCTCAATTTTGTTTAATTGAGGTTGCAATTGTGTTAATTTTGTTCAATTGAAGTTGCAATTGTTTCAATTTTGTTCAGTTGACGTTGCAATTGTGTCAATTTTTTTCAATTGAACTTGTAATTGTGTCAACTTTGTTCAATTGATATTGCAATTATGTGAATTTTGTTCAATTGAAGTTACAATTGGGTCAATTTTGATCAATTAAAGTTGCAATTCTCTCAATTCTGTTCAATTGAAGTTGCAATTGTGTCAATTTTGTTCAATTGATGTTGGAATTATGTCAATTTTGTTCAATTGAAGTTGCAATAGTGCCAATTTTGTTCAATTGATATTAGAATTATGTCAATTTTGTTCAATTGAAGTTGCAATTGTGTCAATTTTGACCAATAGAAGTATCAATTTTGTCAATTTTTTTCAATTGATGTTGCAATTTTATCAATTTTGTTCAATCGATGTTCTAATTGTGTTAATTTTGTTCAATTAAAGTTACAATTGTGTCAATTTGGTTCAATTGAAGTTGCAATTGTGTCAATTTTGTTCAATTGCTGCTGTAATTGTGTTAATTTTGTTCAATTAATGTTGCAATTGTTTCAATTTTGTTCAATTGAAGTTGCAATTGGGTCAATTTTGATCAATTGTATTTGTAATTCTTTTAATTTTGTTAAATTGAAATT
The DNA here is from genome assembly GCA_037126225.1 of Dillenia turbinata. NCBI lineage: Eukaryota > Viridiplantae > Streptophyta > Magnoliopsida > Dilleniales > Dilleniaceae > Dillenia > Dillenia turbinata. The sequence goes on along the minus strand of JBAMMX010000031.1, from coordinate 19,845 downwards.
GCAATTGTGTCAATTTTGGTCGATTGAAATTATAATTGTGTCAATTTTGTTGAATTAAACTTGTTATTGTGTCAATTCTGTTCAATTGAAGTTGTAATTCTCTCTATTCTGTTCAATTGAAGTTGTAATTATGTCAATTTTGTTCAATTGATCTTGGAATTGTGAAAATTTTGTTCAATTAAAGTTGCAATTGTGTTAATTTTGTTCAATTGATATTGCAATTGTGTCAATTTTGATCAATTGATGTTGCAATTGTGTCAATTTTGTTCAATTGAAGTTGTAAATATGTCAATTTTGTTCCATTGAAGTTGTAATTCCCTCAATTTTGTTTAATTTAAGTTGCAATTGTGCCAATTTTGATCAACTGGTGTTGCAATTGTGTCAATTTTTTTCAATTGAAGTTGCAATTGTCAATTTTGCTCACTTGAAGTTGTAATTGTGTCAATTTTGATCAATTGAAGTTGCAATTCTCTCAATTTTGTTCAATGGAAGCTACAATTGTGTCAATTTTGTTCAATCGATGTTGCAATTGTGCTAATTTTGTTCAAATGATATTGCAATTGTGTTAATTTTGTTCAATTCAAGTTGCAATTGTTTCAATTTTGCTTAGTTGATGCTGCAATTGTGTCAATTTTGTTCCATTGATGTTGCAATTGTGTCAATTTTGTTCAATTGAATTTGTAATTGTGTAAATTTTGATCAATTGCAGTTGCAATTCCCTCAATTTTGTTCAATTGAGGTTGCAGTTGTGTTAATTTTGTTCAATTGAAGTTGTAATTGTATCAATTTTGTTCAATCGATGTTGCACTTGTGTTAATTTTATTCAATTGAAGTTGCAATTGTGTTAATTTTGATCCATTGAAGTTACAATTCTCTCAATTCTATTCAATTGAAGTTGCAATTGTGTTAATTTTGATCCATTGAAGTTACAATTCTCTCAATTCTATTCAATTGAAGTTGCAATTGTGTCAATTTTATTGAATTGATTTTGTAATTATGTCAATTTTGTTTATTTGAAGTTGCAATTGTGTCAATTTTGTTCAATTGATGTTGCAATTGTGTCAATTTTGATCAATTGAAGCTGTGAATGTGTCAATTTTGTTCAATTGAAGTTGCAATTCCCTCAATTTTGTTCAATTTAAGTTGCAATTGTGTCAATTTTGATCAATTGATATTGCAATTGTTTCAATTTTTTTCATTTGAACTTACAATTGTGTCAATTTTGCAAAATTGAAGTTGCTATTGTGTCAATTTTTTTCAATTGAAGTTGCAATTGTCAATTTTGCTCAATTGAAGTTGCAGTTGTGTCAAATTTGATCAATTGAAGTTGCAATGCCCTCAATTTTGTTCAATGGAAGCTACAATTATGTCAATTTTGTTCAATCGATGTTGCAATTGTGTTAATTTTGTTCAAATGAAGTTGCAATTGTGTTAATTTTATTCAATTCAAGTTGCAATTGTTTCAATTTTGTTCAGTTGATACTGTAATTGTGTCAATTTTGTTCCATTGATGTTGCAATTGTGTCAATTTTGTTCAATTGAAGTTGTAATTGTGTAAATTTTGCTTAATTGCAGTTGCAATTCTCTCAATTTTGTTAAATTGAGGTTGCAGTTGTGTTAATTTTGTTTAATTGAAGTTGTAATTGTGTCAATTTTGTTCAATTGATGTTACACTTGTGTTAATTTTATTCAATCGAAATTGCAATTGTGTTAATTTTGATCCATTGAAGTTACAATTCTCTCAATTCTATTCAATTGAAGTTGTAATTGTGTCAATTTTGTTCAATTGATTTTGCAATTATGTCAATTTTGTTCATTTGAAGTTGCAATTGTGTCAATTTTGTTCAATTGATGTCGGAATTGTGTAAATTTTGTTCAATTGATGCTGCAATTCTGTCAGGTTTGTTCAATTGATGTTGCAATTCTGTCAATTTTGTTGAATTGATGTTGCAATTGTGTCAATTTGGTTCAATTAAAGTTGTAATTGCATCAATTTTGATCAATTGCAGTTGTAATTCTCTCAATTTTGTTTAATTAAGGTTGCAATTGTGTTAATTTTGTTCAAATGAAGTTGCAATTGTTTCATTTTTGTTCAATTGACGTTGCAATTGTGTCAATTTTTTTTAATTTAAGTTGTAATTGTTTCAATTTTGTTCAATTGATATTGCAATTGTGTAAATTTTGTTCAATTGAAGTTGGAAGTGGGTCAATTTTGATCAATTAAAGTTGCAATTCTCTCAATTCTGTTCAATTGAAGTTGCAATTATGTCAATTTTGTTTAATTGATGTTGGAATTATGTCAATTTTGTTCAATTGAAGTTGCAGTTGTGTCAATTTTGTTCAATTGATATTGGAATTATGTCAATTTTGTTCAATTGAAGTTGCAATTGTATCAATTTTGATCAATGGAAGTTGTAATTTTCTCAATTTTTGTCAATTAATGTTGCAATTGTTTCAATTTTGTTCAATTGATGTTGCAATTGTTTCAATTTTGTTCAATTGAAGTTGCAATTGTGTTAATTTTGATCAATTGTAGTTGTAATTCTATTAATTTTGTTCAATTGAAGTTGCAATTGTGTCAATTTTGGTCAATTGAAATTGTAATTGTGCCAATTTTGTTCAATTGATGTTTCAATTGTGTCAATTTTGTTCAATTGAACTTGTAATTGTCTCAATTTTGATCAATTGAAGTTGCAATTCTCTCAATTCTGTTAAATTGAAGTTGTAATTATGTCAATTTTGTTTAATTGATCTTGGAATTATGAAAATTTTGTTCAATTGATCTTGGAATTGTGAAAATTTTGTTCAATTGATGTTGCAATTGTGTCAATTTTGATCAATCGATGTTACAATTGTGTCAATTTTGTTCAATTGAAGTTGCAAATCTGTCAATTTTGTTCAATTGAAGTTGTAATTCCCTCAATTTTGTTTAATTTAAGTTGCAATTGTGCCAATTTTGATCAACTGATGTTGCAATTGTGTCAATTTTTGTCAATTGAAGTTGCAATTGTCAATTTTGCTCACTTCAAGTTATAATTGTGTCAATTTTGATCAATTGAAGTTGCAATTCTCTCAATTTTGTTCAATGGAAGCTACAATTGTGTCAATTTTGTTTAATTGATGTTGCAATTGTGCTAATTTTGTTCAAATGATATTGCAATTGTGTTAATTTTGTTCAATTCAAGTTGCAATTATTTCAATTTTGTTTAGTTGATGCTGCAATTGTGTCAATTTTGTTCCATTAATGTTGCAATTGTGTCAATTTTGTTCAATTGAAGTTGTAATTGTGTAAATTTTGATCAATTGCAGTTGCAATTCCCTCAATTTTGTTCAATTGAGGTTGCAGTTGTGTTAATTTTGTTCAATTAAAGTTGCAATTGTATCAATTTTGTTCAATTGATGCTGCACTTGTGTTAATTTTATTCAATTGAAGTTGCAATTGTGTTAATTTTGATCCATTGAAGTTACAATTCTCTCAATTCTATTCAATTGAAGTTGCAATTGTGTCAATTTTATTGAATTGATTTTGTAATTATGTCAATTTTGTTCAATTGATGTTGCAATTGTGTCAATTTTGATCAATTGAAGCTGCGAATGTGTCAATTTTGTTTAATTGAAGTTGCAATTCCCTCAATTTTGTTCAAGTTAAGTTGCAATTGTGTCAATTTTGATCAATTGATGTTGCAATTGTTTCAATTTTTTTCATTTGAAGTTGCAATTGTGTCAATTTTGCTCAATTGAAGTTGCAATTGTGTCAATTTTGTTCAATTGAAGTTGCGTCAACTTTGTTTAATTGAAGTTGAAATTCTGTCAATTTTGTTCAATTGTTGTTGCAATTGTATCAATTTTGTTCAATTGAAGTTGTAATTGTGTCAATTTTGATCAATTGAATTTGCAATTCTCTCAATTTTATTCAATTGAAGTTACAATTTTGTCAATTTTGTTCAATTGATGTTGCAATTGTGTCAATTTTGTTCAATTGAAGTTGGAATTGTGTCAATTTTGATCAATTGAAGTTGCAATTGTTGAAATTTGTAGTGCAGAAGCTTTGGTGGTTGAGCTAGGGTTTTGGTGTTTGAGCAATGGAAAGAAAGTTTTGTGTTTATGAGTTTGTAATTGTTGATGAAACAACAAGAAAGAAGAGAGCTTCAATATATGAGAATAAACTTAATATATTGCTTTGATGATTATCAAAGTTACATAACAACAATATTGAGACAATGCTCAACGAATACAATTTGTGTTTGAGAGACTTTTGCTCTAATTTTTCTACAAGGAGACTAATCTCCAAAAGTGTGTTTCAAGGAGAGAAAAGGAGCCTTATTTATAGTCAAAGAAGTCCAATTAACCAGTAGAGAGAAGGGCTGGCCGTTGGACATCAAAACCAAGAAATTCCAACAGCTAGAAAAACTAGCTGTTGGAATATGAACTGCCCATTCTGCCCTTGGCTGATTGGGCTGACTTGCTGGGCTTTTTTCCACACTTTTGGGCTGCAAATTCTTACTCCTATTTAACCAAAATATGGCTCATGATTTAGCCTTAATTGCTTTCCTTTTGCTGAACCAAATGCTACCTCAAAGTGGGTTTGAACTTGGCTTGAATTGAGTCTGGTTCTGGGAACATTTCTAGATAGCATCATAGACCAATCTTCAAGGCTCTTTTTAGGCCAGCTATGCAGCTTACTTGGACATCATTTAGTGGTTCTTTTGATGGTCTTCAAGTCTTACTTGAGTGAGTCGAAGATGGGCTACTTTCTGGGCCTATTTGGGCAGAATGTTTGGCAAACATTCTGCCTTAACCTACTGCCCATATTTCGGCAGTGGGTTTGGGCTATGAGATGGCTCAATTCTTGCCTTTTTTAGCCTTCTTTTTCTTGGACTTGGACAGTTGATTCATTGCTCCTTTGTTATTGTCCAAATTGGAGTGAAACAGCTCATAGTAAATGGGAGGCATAGAGCTACACACAATGTACATCTCCTTCTCATTTTTAACAGCAATTGTGTTAATTTTGTTTAATTGATGTTGCAATTGTGTCACTTTTGTACAATTGAAGCTGCAATTGTGTTAATTTTGATCAATTGAATTAGCAATTCTCTCAATTTTATTCAATTGAAGTTGTAATTTTATCAATTTTGTATAATTGATGTTATAATTGTGTCAATTTTGTTTAATTGAAGTTGGAATTGTGTCAATTTAGATCAATTGAAGTTGCAATTGTGTCAATTTTGTTCAATTGCTGTTGTAATTGTGTTAATTTTGTTCAACTGAAGCTGCAATTGTGTCAATTTTGTTCAATTGAAGTTGCAATTGTGTCAATTTTGAAGAATTGATGTCGCAATTGTGTGAATTTTGTTCAATTGAAGTCGCAATTGTGTCAATTTTGATGAATTAAAGTTGCAATTGCTTCAATTTTGATCAATTGATGTTGCAATTGTTTCAATTTTATTCAATTGAAGTTGCAATTGTGTCAATTTTGATGAATTAAAGTTGCAATTGTTTCAATTTTGATCAATTGATGTTGCAATTGTGTCAATTTTGTTCTATTGAAGTTGCTATTGTGTCAATTTTGATCAATTGATGTTTTAATTCTCTCAAGTTTGTTCAATTGAAATTGCAATTGTGTCAATTTTGCTCAATTGCTGTTGCAATTGTGTCAATTATGATTAATTGATGTTGCAATTCTCTCAATTTTGTTCAATTGAAGTAGCAATTGTGTCAATTTTATTCAATTGAGGTTGATACTGCATCAATCTTGTTCATTTGAAGTTGCAATTGTGTTTATTTTGTTCAATAGACGTTGCAATTATGTCAATTTTGATCAATTGATGTTGTAATTGTGTCAATTTTATTCTATTGAACTTGCAATTGTGTCAATTTTGATCAATTGAAGTTACAATTCTCTGAATTTTGATCAATTGAAGTTACAATTGTGTCAATTTTGTTCAATTGAAGTTGCAGTTGTGTCTATTTTGTTCAATTGAAGTTGCAATTGTGTCAATTTTGATCAAATGAAGGTGCAATTGTATCAATTTTGTTCAATTGAAATTGCAATTGTGTTAATTTTGATCAGTTGAAGTTGCAATACTCTCAATTTTGTTCAATTGAAGTTGCAATTGTGTAAATTTTGTTCAATTGAAGTAGCAATTGTGTGAATTTTGTTCAATTGAAGTCGCAATTGTTTCAATTTTGTTCAATTGAAGTTGCAAATGTGTCAATTTTGATCAATTGAAATTGCAATTCTCTCAATTTTGTTCAGTTGAAGTTATAATTAGGTCAATTTTGTTCAATCAATGCTGCAATTGTGTTAATTTTCTTCAATCAAAGTTGCAATTGTGTCAATTTTGTTTAATTGAAGTTGCAATTGTGTCAATTTTATTCAATTGATGCTGAAATTGGGTCAATTTTGTTCAATTAATGTTGCAATTATGTCAATTTTGATCAATTACAGTTGGAATTCCCTCAATTTTGTTCAATTGAAGTTGTAATTATGTTAATTTTGTTTAATTAAAGTTGTAATTGTGTCAATTTTGATCAATTGAAGTTGTAATTCACTCAATTTTGTTCAATTAATGTTGCAATTGTGTCAATTTTGTTCAATTGATGTTGCAATTGTGTCAATTTTGTTCATTTGAAGTTGCAATTGTGTCAATTTTGATCAATTGAAGTTGCAATTCTCTCAATTTTGTTCAATTAAAGTTGCAATTGTGTCAATTTTGTTCAATTGATGTTGCAATTGTGTCAATTTTGTTTAGTTGATATTGCAATTGTGTAAATTTTGATCAATTGATATAGCAATTGTGTCAATTTTGTTCAACTGAAGTTGTAATTGTTTCAATTTTGATCAATTGAAGTTGTAATTCTCTAAATTTTTCTCAATTGAAGTTGTAATTGTGTCAATTTTAATCATTGATGTTGCAATTGTGTCAATTTTATTCAATTGAAGTTACAATTGTGTCAATTTTGATCAATTGAAGTTGCAATTCTCTCAATTTTGTTCAATTGAAATTGTAATTGTGTCAATTTTGATCAATTGAAGTTGCAATTGTGTCAATTTTGTTCAATTGATATTACAATTATGTCAATTTTGTCCAATTGAAGTTGCAATTGTGTCAATTTTGTTCAATTGAAGTTGCAATTGTGCCAATTTTGTTCAATTGAAGTTGTAATTGTGTCAATTTGATTCAATTGATGTTGCACTTATGTCAATTTTGTTCAATTGAAAATGCAATTGTGTCCATTTTGTTTAATTGAATTGCCATTGTGTCAATTTTGTTCAATTGATGTTGCAATTGTTTCAATTTTGATCAATTGATGTTGCAATTGTGTCAATTTTGTTCAATTGACGTTGTATCAATTTTGTTCAATTAAAGTCGCAATTGTATCAATTTTGTTCAATTGTTGTTGCAATTGTGTCCATTTTGTTCAATTGCTGTCGCAATTGTGTCGATTTTGTTCAATTATTATTGCAGTTGTGTCAATTTTTATCAATTGAAGTTGTAATTCTCTAAATTTTATTCAATTAAAGTTACAATTTTTTCAATTTTGTTCAATTGATGTTGCAATTGTGTCAATTTGTTTAATTATAGTTGCAATTGTATCAATTTTGATCATTTGAAGTTGCAATTCTTTAAATTTTGTTCAATTGAAGTTGCAATTGTTTCAATTTTGTTCAATTGATGTTGTAATTGCGTCAATTTTATTCAATTGAAGTTGCAATTGTGTCAATTTTGTTCAATTGAAGATACAATTGTGTCAATTTTGTTCAATTGAAGTTGCAATTATGTCTATTTTGATCAATTGATGTTACAATTTTGTCAATTTTGTTCAATTGATGTTGAAATTGTGTTAATTTGTTCAATAGAAGTTGCAATTGTGTCAATTTTGTTCAATTGAAATTGCAATTGTTTTAATTTTGATCAATTGACGTTGCAATTGTGTCAATTTGCTCAATTGACGATGCAATTGTAGCAATGTTGCTCAATTGAAGTTGCAATTGTATCAATTTTGATCAATTAAAGTTGTAATTCTCTCAATTTTGATCAATTAAAGTTACAATTGTGTCAATTTTGATCAATTGATATTGCAATTGTATCAATTTTGTTCAATTGACATTGCAATTGTGTCCATTTTGATTAATTGAAGTTACAATTCTCTCAATTTTATTCAATTGACGTTGCAATTGTTTCAATTTTGTTTAATTGAAGTTGTAATTGTGTCAATTTCGATCAATTGAAGTTGCAAGTCTCTCAATTTCGATCAATTGATATTTCAATCGTGTCAATTTTATTCTATTGAAGTTGCAACTGTGTTAATTTTGATCAATTGACGTTGCAATTCTCTTAATATTGTTCAATTGAATTTGGAATTGTGTCAATTTTGTTCAATTAATGTTTCAATTGTGTCAATTTTGTTCAATTGAAGTTGCAATTGTGTAAATTTTGATAAATTTCAGTGGCAATTCTCTCAATTTTGATTAATTGAAGTTGTAATTGTGTCAATTTTGATCAATTGGAATTGCAATACTCTCAATTTTGTTCAATTAAAGTTGCAATTGTGTAAATTTTGTTGAATTGAAATTGCAATTGTGTCAATTTTGATTAATTAAAGTTGCAATTGTGTCAATTTTGATCAATTGAAGTTGCTTCTCTCAATTTTGTTCAATTGAAATTGCAATTGTTTCAATTTTGTTTAATTGAAGTTGCAGTTGTGTCAATTTTGATCAATTGAATTTACAATTGTGTTAATTTTGATCAATTGAAATTGCAATTCTCTCAATTTTGTTCAATTGAAGTTGCAATTATGTCAATTTTGTTCAAATGATGTTGCAATTGTTTCAATTTTGTTCAATTGATATTGCAATTGTGTCAATTTTATTTAATTGAAGTTGGAATTGTGTCAATTTTGATCAATTGTAGAGTCAATTCTCTCAATTTTGTTATATTGAAGTTGCAATTGTGTCAATTTTGATCAATTGATGTTGTAATTTTTGTCAATTTTGTTTAATTGAAGTTGCAATTGTGTCAATTTTGATCAATTGAAGTTGCAATTGTGTCAATTTTATTCAATTGAAGTTGCGATTGTGTCAATTTTGTTCAATTGAAGTTGCAATTGTGTCAATTTTGATCAAATAAAGGTGCAATTGTGTCAATTTTGTTCAATTGAAATTGTAATTGTGTTAATTTTGATCAGTTAAAGTTGCAATACTCTCAATTTTGTTTAATTGAAGTTGCAATTGTGTAAATTTTGTTCAATTGAAGTAGTAATTGTGTGAATTTTGTTCAATTGAAGTCGCAATTGTTTCAATTTTGTTCAATTGAAGTTGGAATTGTGTCAATTTTGATCAATTGAAGTTGCAATTCTCTCAATTTTGTTTAATTGATGTTGCAATTGTATCAATTTTGTTTAATTTTTGTTGCAATTGTGTCAATTTTGTTCAATTGATATTACAATTATGTCAATTTTGTTCAATTGAAGTTGCAATTGTATTAATTTTGATCAATTGCAATTACAATTCTCTCAATTTTTGTTGAAATTAAGCAAAATAAAGCATTTTATCAAGGTCCATGAATGCCCAAATTGTATTTCCAAAGGAGGCAGAATTCTGCCCCCATTCTGTCCAGTTCTTTTGGTCCATTTAGAGGACCCATATAAGACCCTAAATGGGCCCAATCCATGAGTAGCAGTTAGGCCCAATTCGGCCCAGTCCAGCTCAATCCATGGGGACCCAAAAGGGGCCCTCAAAGGCTAGACTATCTAGCCGTTGGGAGATGCTCCCAACAGCTTGTAGAGAGGGCATTAAGCCCTCTCCTCTCTTGCCTTTCCTTTCTCTTTAAATAGGTGTATGAGTCTTCTTTTTAGAGCATGAAAAAATGCTCTCATATTGTGTACAAAATCTCTCTCAAATTCAATGAAGTTCTGAAGTTGTTGTGTTTATCTTTTTTTAAATTTCAACATGGTATCGGAGCAGGGGATGCTCCATCTTCTCAGCAGCAAAGGTCATCCAAAGTGGATGGATCTCATACAAAAATTGCTGAACTTATGTGATGATCTAAGCTTACTTTTGAAAGAGCCTTTTGGAGCATTCAAATTCTTGGAGCTATGGAGGAAGTTGCATGTAGATACCTCCAATATAAAGGCAATTCCACAATATGAAGAAATAAAGGCCACCATTCAGCAAATGATGACATCCGAAGTGTCTCAAAAACAAGGCCAGATTCTGAAAAAAGGAAATGCCAACATCACCACAATAGAGCAACAACAAAATGCTCCTTTTCCTCTTAAATATGGCCACCAAACTGCTGCTCTCTATGAAGGACCTTTATCATCAATAAGAACCAAGTGTGATGAGCTTCTAATTAAGGTAAATGAATACATAAAGGAACTACAGTAGCTGGCCTCAAAGGAAAAACATATCCCTCAAGTTCTATCCAAATTTAGCTCACAAGATCAGATTGTGTCCTCCATGATGGTTGGGTGTACTGAACTTTCAACAAAAACAAATAAGGGCTCAAAGGGGTTCATGAATCAGCTCAACAAAGAAGAACTTATGCCTCGGTAGTGGCTGGTCACCGTGTTCGATGTGCTGCCCCAAAGGCAAATGAGGCAAATTGTCAAAAAGGGCATCAACATTCAGCACACATAGGTGGTAAAAATTCAAACCCTACCACTAATTTAAATTCTGAAAATTTTCTCATAGATTCCGAAACCGATTGTCATATGATTAGAGATAAAAGAAAAGTTAAACGTTTTAAAAAACTCCCTAATCATATGACGGTTCAAGTAGCTAATGGACAAAATTTGAAAGTGAATCAAGTTGGGGAAATTGATCTTCTTGGAAAAACCACAAATGCTTTATATGTTTCCCAACTCACTTCCGATCTCTTGTCTATACGCAAAGTTACAAGTGAACGAGAATGTAGGGCTACATTTGATCCTAATACAGTCTCCTTTCAAGATCTTAAGACTAACAAATTGATTGGGAAAGGCTCTAGAAAATGAGGATTGTATTTCTTAGATCAAGAACTTCATGTGCATGCTACCCATATTCATTATAATACTATACTATGGCATGCCCGTTTGGGTCACCCTAGTAATCAAACCTTGAAATGACTCTTTCCAAATATGAATATTGAAAATGAGCATTGTGAAGCATGCATTCTTGGAAAGGAAACTAGGGCATCATATCCAGGATCAGAAACCAAATATCATGCTCCTTTTGAATTGGTACACTCTGATATTTGGACTTCCCCTATTGTGTCACATTTGGGTTATAAATACTTTACTACTTTTATTGACCAAAGAACTAGGTATACTTGGATATACCTCATGCATTCCAAAGACCAAGCTTTTGAAGCATTCAAAAACTACTTTAAATATGTAACCACTTTATATAATGCCAAAATAAAAATTCTTAGATCCGACCATGGTGGTGAATACATGAGCCACAAGTTTGAAAATTTCTTGATTGACAATAGCATTATCCATCAAATGTCTTGTATATATACACCCCAACAAAATGGGGTTGCCGAATGCAAAAATAGACATATACTTGAAACGGCTAGATCCATAATGTTTCATGCAAATGTACCCAAAAAATTTTGGGATGATGCGATTAGAATCGCTGTACATGTTATAAACTTAATGCCCACCGAAACTTTAAAAGGTGCATCTCCTTTAGAAGTAATCCTAAAAAGGAAACCAAATGTCTCACATCTTAGAGTTTTTGGGTGTGTATGCTATGTTCATATTCCATTTCATTTTAGAGATAAGCTAGATCATAAAGGAAGAAAATGTGTTTTCCTAGGCTATGCCACATTTGAAAAAGGATATAGATGTTATGATCCAACAACTAACAAAACATACACATCAAAGGATGTGATATTTGTGGAGGAAGAGTTTTATTTTTCAGGAAATGAAGCACACGAATCACAAAAGAAAGAACCTCAAACAAGATTATTGGAGCTGTTCATTCCTTCTTATACAACTCCTATGACCGAAACTCAAAGGAACAATGAAAATACTCAAACAAATGATGGAGGATCAAACCATTCGGAGGAAGAACCATCAAGTGATTCAGGGGGAGCTCATTCTTTAGAAGGGGCTGAACATGAAGATCAAAATTCAGAAGAATTTGAAGAGCCACCTGATTCTCCTCCTCCATTACGAAGATCAACTAGATTAAGACTTCCTCCATCGGAATGGATCAACCGGAGAGTTTACTATAACTCTAAGGTAACCTCCCATCCAATCTTGGATTACTATACTACATCTAATGTTTCCTTGAGCCACCAAGTATTCTTGAGTGGAATTAACAAAGAACAAGAGCCTAGATCATTCAAAGAGGCTAAGGAAGATCCTAGATGGAGACAAGCTATGAAAGAGGAATTAGATGCACTCACTAAGAATGGAACTTGGGAGCTTACAAATCTGCCAAAGAATAAAAGGGCGGTTGGATGCAAGTGGATATATAAGATCAAACACAAAAGTGATGGATCGATTGATCGCTTCATTGTTGAAGTTTTAAAGAAGCAAGACACAAAATATAAATGAATACTTCAAGGTTTTGATTGATATTTCAAAGAAAATATACTAGTTAAAGCATTTTCTCATACCTCTTAAAAGCAACTAGTTGCCCTATTTACAGAAAAAGATAAAGAGAGTTAAGAAATGAGAAAATAAGGGGGAAAGAGAGGGCATTGCCCTCTCTAGCCATTGGACCCAACGGCTAGTTCTTTTACTAGCCATTGGGGGCCTTTGGCCCCCTATTTGCTGGCCCGGGCTGGGCCCGAAACCCGTGGGCTAGACCCATTTCGGGCCCATTTTCCTTAGACATTGCCCCCTTTTTACTTTACATTTGGGTCTTGTTCTAGGAGCACAAAGTTTACTAGATTAGGGACAACCATATGCCCTAATTGTGCTTCATTTCAACACTCCCCCTCAAGTTGGGTGTGTATATATCTATGACACCCAACTTGCCCATATTCTTGAGGATGTGCTTTGTGGTTCCCGGCTTGGTGAAGATGTCGGCTACTTGATGATCACTCCTTGTGAAACTTGGAGAGATGAGCTTATCTTCAATCTTTTGCCTCACAAAGTGGCAATCTACTTCAATATGCTTGGTTCTTTCATGGAAAACCGGATTTGAGGCTATGTGAATTGCCGATTGATTGTCACAATGGAGTTGGATCGGAGTTGGAACTATGAATCCTATCTCCTCAATTAGAGCCTTCAACCAAACTATCTCACTTGTTGCGGCTGCCATGGCTCTATATTCCGCTTCAGCACTTGATCTTGATACAACATGTTGTTTCTTGCTTTTCCAAGCTACTAAATTTCCTCCAACGAACATGCAATATCCCGTGGTAGATCTTCTATCTTCTGAATTTCCAGCCCAATCCGCATCACAATATCCTATGATTTGAGAGCTGCCATTTTTCTTCATCCAAATTCCCATGCCGGGTGTGCCCTTTAAGTAGTGAAGAATTCTTTCAGAGGCTCTCCAATGCTTTCTTTTTGGCTTGTGCATATGTTGGCTAACTTGTCCCACAGCAAGGGAGATGTCGGGTTTTGTTATGGTGAGATAGATTAGCCTCCCTACAAGCCTTTGATATCTTTGTTCATCCTCAAACTCTTCATCATCATCTTCAAGGCCACAAGAGGTGCTGATCGGACTACATGCGGGCTTGGCACCTAACTTCCCAGTTTCCTGCAAAAGATCAAGCACATACTTTCTTTGTGATAGAACAAGCCCATTTGGACAATAGGCAAGTTCTATCCCTAGAAAGTACTTTAGTTTCCCTAAGTCTTTGATATCGAACTTAGTTTGGAGAAATTTATAAACTTGATAAATTAGATTTAAGTCATTTTTGGTTATGATTATATCATCTACATAAACTAAAACTATAATGATTTTTCCATTTTGTTTCTTAACAAAGAGGGATGAATCACTATTGCATTTCTTAAAATCATGATCAAGAAGAGTAGAGCTAAGTTTGGCATACCAAGCTCGCGGGGATTGTTTGAGGCCATAGATGGCTTTCTTTAACTTGCAAACTTTGTTGTCTTGATGAGAGAAGCCCGGAGGAACCTCCATATACACCTCTTCTTCTAAGTCTCCTTGAAGAAAAGCATTTGCAACATCCATTTGGAATAAGGGCAAAGAATGATTGGCAGCAAGGGATAAAAGTACTTGAATGGTGTTCATCTTTGCTACCGGTGCAAATGTCTCCTTATAGTCTACCCCATAAGCTTGAGTGAAGCCTTTGGCAACTAATCTTGCCTTATATTTATCAAGACCTCAATCGCTCTTGTGCTTGATTTTGTAAACCCATTTGCACCCTACGGCTTTCTTTCCTCTTGGTAGAGATGTTATTTCCTATGTTCCATTCTTGGCTAATGCTTCTAATTCATCCTTCATGGCTTGCACCCATTGAGGATGGATCTTTGCTTCTTCAGAGGTTCTTGGTTGTTCATGTAGATCTGTGTTTCGAATAAATCTTTGATGGCTGCAAGATGTGTTAGCAATTGAATAATATTTAGAAATGGGATAAGAAGTTACTTTAGAGTTATAAAAAACTCTTTTGTTGATCAATTCGGAGGGAGGAAGTCTAAGCCTTGTTGATCTACGAAGAGGAGGAGGTGGTTCATCTATGATTTGTTCTTCTTGTTCTATGGCCAGCTCTTGTTCCGAATCATCTCCCCCTTGTTCTTGAATGGTTTCTTGATCAAAATGAGATGGTGAGGGATCTTCTTGGGCTGGATCTTCAGGAACATTCGGAGCTGGTTCTTGTTCAATATTCGGATGATTAATAGTTGGAAGAATAATGTTCCATAGATCTTGAGCTTCTCCTTTTCCAGCTTGATCTAGATCTTCCTTTCCTGTAAAATAAAATTCTCTTTCTATAAATATCACATCCTTAGATGTGTATAGTTTTTTGGTTAGTGGATCATAACATTTATACCCTTTTTCAAATGTTGAATATCCTAGGAACACACATTTTCTCCCCCTTTCCTCTAACTTGTTTATGAAATTTTCAGGTACATGGACATAGCATAAATATCCAAAGACTCTAAGATGGGAGATATTGGGTTTTCTTCCTAAGAGTAGCTCTAATGAGGATTTTTCTCCTAGAACTTGAGTGGGCATAAGATTAATGAGATGGGTAGCGGTTTTTATTGCCTCACTCCAAAACCTTTTAGGCACATCAGAGTGGAACATCATAGCCCTAGCCGTTTCTAGTAAGTGCTTATTTTTTCTTTCGGCAACTCCATTTTGTTGTGGAGTGTAAACACATGACTTTTGGTGAATGATCCCTTTTTCTTCTAGGAAGTTTTCAAATGCATGACTAATGTACTCTCCCCCATGATCAGACCTAACGATTTTAATGTTGGCAATCAATTGTTTGGTCACATATCTATAATAACTCTTAAGGGCTTCAAAAACCTCAGATTTAGTTACCAATAGGTAAACCCAAGTATATCTAGTTTTATGATCAATGAAGGTAACAAAGTATCTAAATCCATTATGGGATACTATGGGGGAAGTCCAAACATCAGAATGCACAAGTTCAAAAGCATTTTCATATATTGTATTTGAAATAGGATAGTACATCCTAGTTTGCTTTCCTAGAACACAAGCTTTGCAATGCCTATCTTCTACTTCTAGTTTTGGAAATAGGCGTTTCAAAGCTAAGTTCCCAAGATGTCCCAAACGAGCATGCCATAATGAATGCATTTGATTTTGTGCAGCAAAAGCTTGATTTTCTTGATCCAAGTAGTATAGGTTATGCCTCCTGTTGAATTTCTAAAGGAGCAAGCAATAAGTAATGAATGAAAACTTCAAGGACTTTATTGATATTTCAAAGAGAATATACAAGTAGTTGAAGCATTTTTTCATGCCTCTTAAAAGCAACTAGCTGCCCTATTTATAGAAGAAGAGAAAGAGAGTTGAGAAGGGAGAAAATAAGGGGGAAAGAGAGGGCATTGCCCTCTCTAGCTGTTGGACCCAACGGCTAGTAAGAACTGTTGAAATGAGGCATAATTAAGCTCTTTAGCACTTCCTCCAAGATGCCCTAACTAGGAGTCTTAAAATGTGATTCTAAGAAGGTCTAAATTCAGCCCCTAAGTAGGACCTCCTTTAAGCCCTTTTATAAACTCATTGTAAGGCCCAATATGGGCCATCTAAGTCTCAGCAGCTGGGCCTTAATTGGCCCAGCCCAGCCCACTCAAAGAGGGGGCAAAAGTGTTGAAACAAGCATCAATTAGGTGTCATAATCATTTAATTCATAAGATCAAAGATGTCCAAGTGTAAAGACCAAAAGTGGTGTCTTCCTTTACATTCTAAGTTTAGGTCCTAAATGATCCCAACTAAGAGCCCATTCATAAGGTCCATTTATTGACCCAATTGGGTCATCCATCTCAGCTCAGCTGGGGCTTAAAAGCCCAGCCCAACCCTTCCAAAGAAGGGGCCAAAACAGGCCCCAACAGCTAGTGATAGAACTAGCCGTTGGGACTGTCCAACGGCTAGTTCTATCCTAGCCGTTGGGGCAGCAGCAAGGAGAGGGCTTTGCCCTCTCCTCTCCCTCATTTCTCACTCCTCTTAATCCTCTTACTCTTTCTCTATAAATAGGGCAGGTTGTAGTTCTCTCAAGGCATGAAAAATATGCCTCCTAGTCTTGTATATTCTACTTGAAATTTCAATAAAGTATTTGAGGTGTTTTCACTCATATTTTTTGATAGTTGGTATTTGAAGTTTCTACATGGTATCAGAGCAGGAAATGCTCTTTCTTCCCAACACCAAAAGTCATCCGAATTGGGTGAATCTTGTGCAAAAATTGCTAAACTTATGTGATGATTTGAGTCTTCTCTTAAACGAGCCATTTGGAGCCTTCAAATTTCTGGAACTATGGAGAAAAGTGCACCAAGATACCGTCAATATAAAAGCACTTCCTCAATATGAAGAAATAAAGGCTGCCTGTTGAAAAGAAGTACTAATCAAGCCCCTCATCACCAATTTAAAGTCTTCCCAAATATTCAGCAAGAGCACTTCCTTAAAAGCCCTAAAAGACCTCAGCCCATGGGCTCTTCAACCCCCAAGAAGGGGCCCATTCCAGCCCATCAAAGGGGGCCCAATTGGGCCCCCAAAAGGCTGTTTAAAACAGCCGTTGGAAGCTGCTCCAACGGCTAGAAATTCTAGCCGTTGGACAGCCCCCAACGGCTAGAATAGAGAGGGCCAATGCCCTCTCTTGTTCTCTCTTATTTCTCTCTTGTTCTCTCTTCCCCCCTTCTCTATAAATAGGCCTCAATGTTCCCTAGCATAAGTATGAACAAAAGTTCAAACTATGAATGTTATTAGTTCTTCATTTCAATAAAATCCAGAATTTTATTTCAAGTTTTCTTGAGTTCTCTCTTTGATCTTTCAACATGGTATCAGAGCAATTGATCCCATCCTCTTCTAGGTTGGGTGACCCTCCTCCATCCATAAACATTACCCAAATGCAAAATTTATCCTCCATTCAATTGAAAGGAGGAAACTACTATCAATGGGCAAATGTGATGAAGAGGGCACTCAATTTAAACAATCTAGAGAATCACGTTCTTGATGATCCACTTGAAGAAACTGATCCATCATTCCGAGAATGGAAAAAAAGAGATGATCATGTCTTCATTCTCCTTCTCAATTCTCTAGATGAAACTCACAAAGCGATGGTGTCATGTGCTCCAAATGCAAAACTTTTGTGGGACGAAATGTTTTCTCTCTATGGTTTGGAATCCAACCTTGGGAGGATCTTTGAGCTTAAGAGAAAAATTGCTTCCATCAAAAAGGAAGGCAAATCTCTTCCTCAATATTTTGGGGAGTATACGGATGCTTGGAATGAGCTAACAACTCTTCGGCCAGATTCTATAGATCTCAAAGTTCTTCAAAAAAGAAGAGAGGAAGATAAGATATTTGGTCTTCTCATGGGCTTGGATGATTCATATTCTCATCTAAGGCAAGAAATCCTTCGAATGAAGGACTTTCCATCATTTGGAGAAGTCCAAAATATGATCCAAAGGACTGAAGTGAGCATTAGATTGGAAGAAGGCTCCAAACAAAAATTAGAAGCTCAAGCTTTCATTGCTTCCTCGGATGAATTCAAAGCTGCCAAGGCCAATCAAATCCGAAGGAGAAATGAAATATGCTCTCATTGCAAAAAGAGGGGTCACTCAAAGGACAAATGCTGGGAATTGCATCCTCATTTAAAGCCTAAAATGTTCAAGCAAAGAGATCAGCAAGGAGCTCCAAATACATTCAATTCTGGACAGCAACCTTCTGCCCAATTCGTGAAGATCCAAGCTCCATCAATGGCTGAGTTTGCCGCACTCCAAAAACAATTAAATGAAGTTACAAAGAGGCTTCAACAAATGGCTCCATCTTCTAGTAAAGAACAAAAACCTTTCTCACATTTAAATTCTGAAAAATTTCTCATTGATTCGGGAACCGAATGTCATATGGTTAAGGATAAAGCAAAAATAAAAAGATTTGAAAACCTTCCTAACCATATGATTGTTCGTGTTGCAAATGGACAAGATTTGAGAGTAAAACAAGTTGGGGAAGTTGACATTTTTGGAAAACCTACAAAAGCTTTATATGTTCCCAAACTTACCTCAAATCTACTGTCCATTAGCAAGATCACCAAGGATCAAAAGTGTAGAGTTGTTTTTGACTCCAATAATAGCTCTTTTCAGGACCTCAAGTCGAATCAATTGATTGGCAAGGGTTCTAGAAGAGGAGGACTTTATTACTTGGATCAAGAACAAACTGCACTTGTAGCTCACATCAAAGAGGATCAATCTCTTTGGCATGGACGCTTAGGACATCCTAGTGATCGAGCTTTAAAAACGTCTATTCCCAACCTTGAATTTTGAGAATAGACATTGTAAAGCTTGTATTTTGGCTAAAGAAACCCGAACAATGTATCCCATTTCAGAAACAATTTATGAAAATCCTTTTGATTTGGTTCATTCGGATGTTTGGACTTCTCCTATCATGTCACACCTAGGTTACAAATACTTCATTACCTTCATTGATCATAAAACCAGGTACACATGGGTGTATCTTCTAAACACCAAAGACCAAGCTCTTGAAGCTCTCAAGAGCTATGTGAAGTATGTGACCAAACTATACAATGCCAATATAAAAGTCCTAAGGTCAGATCATGGTGGTGAATTCACAAGCCTCAATTTTGAAAACTACCTTAAGGAAAATAGCATTATGCATCAAATGTCATGTGTTTACACACCCCAACAAAATGGGGTAGCTGAGAGAAAGAATAGGCACATACTTGAAACATCTAGGGCAATGATGTTCTATGCAAATATGCCAAAAAAATTTTGGTGTGATGCGGTTAAAACCGCGGTTCATGTTATAAACCTCATGCCCACTGAAATTTTAAAAGGGCAATCCCCTCTAGAGGTTCTTCTAGGAAGAAAACCTAAAATCTCTCACCTTAGGACATTTGGTAGCACATGCTACATTCATATTCCAGCACACTTAAGAAACAAATTAGAACATAGAGGAAGAAAGTGTGTATTTCTCGGATATGCAGCCTTTGAAAAAGGGTATAGGTGCTATGATCCTACTACTAACCGAACATACACATATAAAGATGTGATATTCTTGGAAGATGAGTTCTATTTTGCAGGAAATGAAGAAACTAAGGAAATGCCAAAGACTGAAATTCCTCCTAGCTCTTGGGACTTTCTCATATCTCCTTCTCAAAGAGCTGAACAAACCGAAGGAAATTCCTCTTCGAACGCAAGCCACAACTCTCAAAATGAAAATTCAGAAGCTTTAGAAGCTGAACA
>JBAMMX010000030.1:190044-516500 GCA_037126225.1 Dillenia turbinata | reverse complement strand
CCACTTCTTTATCTAGGTTACTCAAGAAAGCTTGGTGTTCCAAGGAAACATGAGAGATGTTATAGTAATCGCAAATAGGATGAGAGGTTACCCTAGAGTTATAGAACACTCTTCGGTTGATCCATTCGGATGGAGGAAGCCGAAGCCTAGTTGATCTTCTTAGTTGAGGTGGGGGTTGATCCGATTCCCCTTCTATTTCAAGGGATTCCTCTTCATTTGTAACTTCCTCATTTGTATCACTTTCTCCCCCTAAAGTAGTTGGTTGTTCAGCTTCTAAAGCTTCTGAATTTTCATTTTGAGAGTTGTGGCTTGCGTTTGAAGAGGAGTTTCCTTTGGTTCGTTCAGCTCTTTGAGGAGGAGCTATGAGAAAGTCCCAAGAGCTTGGAGGAATTTCAATTTTTTTGCATTTCCTTAGTTTCTTCATTTCCTGCAAAATAGAACTCATTTTCCAAGAATATCACATCTTTAGATGTGTATGTTCGGTTAGTAGTAGGATCATAGCATCTATACCCTTTTTCAAAGGCTGCATATCCAAGAAATACACACTTTCTTCCTCTATGTTCTAACTTGTTTCTTAAGTGTGCTGGAATATGAATGTAGCATGTGCAACCAAATGTCCTAAGATGAGAGATTTTAGGTTTTCTCCCTAGAAGAACCTCTAGAGGGGATTGCCCTTTTAAAATTTCAGTGGGCATGAGATTTATAACATGAACCGCGGTTTTAACCGCATCACACCAGAATTTTTTCGGCATGTTTGCATAAAACGTCATTGCCCTAGATGTTTCAAGTATGTGCCTATTCTTTCTCTCAGCTATCCCATTTTGTTGGGGTGTGTAAACACATGACATTTGATGCATAATGCTATTTTCCTTAAGGTAGTTTTCAAAATTGAGGCTTGTAAATTCACCCCCATGATCTGACCTTAGGACTTTTATATTTGCATTGTATAGTTTGGTCACATACTTCACATAGCTCTTGAGAGCTTCAAGAGCTTGGTCTTTGGTGTTTAAAAGATACACCCATGTGTATCTGGTTTTATGATCAATGAAGGTAATGAAGTATTTGTAACCTAAGTGTGACATGATAGGTGAAGTCCAGACATCCGAATGAACCAAATCAAAAGGATTTTCATAAATTGTTTCTGAAATAGGATACATTGTTCGGGTTTCCTTAGCCAAAATACAAGCTTTACAATGTCTATTCTCAAAACTCAAGGTTGGGAATAGACGTTTTAAAGCTCGATCACTAGGATGTCCTAAGCGTCCATGCCAAAGAGATTGATCCTCCTTGATGTGAGCTACAAGTGCAGCTTGTTCTTGATCCAAGTAATAAAGTCCTCCTCTTCTAGAACCCTTGCCAATCAATTGATTCGACTTGAGGTCCTGAAAAGAGACATTATTGGGGTCAAAAACAACTCTACACTTTTGATCATTGGTGATCTTGCTAATGGACAGTAGGTTTGAGGTAAGTTTGGGAACATATAAAGCTTTTGTAGGTTTTCCAAAAATGTCAACTTCCCCAACTTGTTTTACTCTCAAATATTGTCCATTTGCAACACGAACAATCATATGGTTAGGAAGGTTTTCAAACTTTTTTATTTTTGCTTTATCCTTAACCATATGACATTCGGTTCCCGAATCAATGAGAAATTTTTCAGAATTTAAATGTGAGAAAAGGTTTTGTTTTTTACCGGATGATGGAGCCATTTGTTGAAGCCTCTTTGTAACTTCATTTAATTGCGTTTGGAGTGTAGCAAACTCAGCCATTGATGGAGATTGGATCTTCACGTATTGGGCAGAAGGTTGCTGTCCAGAATTGAATGAATTTGAAGCTCCTTGCTGGTCTCTTTGCTTGAACATTTTTGGCTTTAAATGAGGATGCAATTCCCAGCATTTGTCCTTTGAGTGACCCCTTTTGTTGCAATGAGAGCATATTTCATTTCTCCTTCGGATTTGATTGGCTTTGGCAGCATTGAACTCATTCGAAGAAGCAATGAAAGCTTGAGCTTCCAATTTTTGTTTGGAGCTTCTTTCTAATCTAATGCTCACTTCAGTCCTTTGGATCATATTTTGGACTTCTCCAAATGATGGAAAGTCCTTCATTCGAAGGATTTCTTGCCTTAGGTGAGAATATGAATCATCCAAGCCCATGAGAAGACCAAATATTTTATCTTCCTCTCTTCTCTTTCGAAGAACTTTGAGATCTATAGAATCTGGTCGAAGAGTTGTTAGCTCATTCCAAGCATCCGTATACTCCCCAAAATATTGAGGAAGAGATTTGCCTTCCTTTTTGATGGAAGCAATTTGTCTCTTAAGCTCAAAGATCCTCCCAAGGTTGGATTCCAAACCATAGAGGGAGAACATTTCGTCCCACAAAAGTTTTGCATTTGGAGCACACGACACCATCGCTTTGTGAGTTTCATCTAGAGAATTAAGAAGGAGAATGAAGACATGATCATCTCTTTTTTCCATTCTCGGAATGATGGATCAGCTTCTTCAAGTGGATCATCA
Source organism: Dillenia turbinata (assembly GCA_037126225.1). Lineage (NCBI taxonomy): Eukaryota > Viridiplantae > Streptophyta > Magnoliopsida > Dilleniales > Dilleniaceae > Dillenia > Dillenia turbinata. The sequence continues at coordinate 513,990 of JBAMMX010000030.1, read as the reverse complement.
AGAACGTGATTCTCTAGATTGTTGAGATTGAGTGCCCTCTTCATCACATTTGCCCATTGATAGTAGTTTCCTCCTTTCAATTGGATGGAGGATAAATGTTGCATTTGGGTAATGTTTATGGATGGAGGAGGGTCACCCAACCTAGAAGAGGATGGGATCGATTGCTCTGATACCATGTTGAAAGTTTAAAGAAAGAACTCAAGGAAACTTAAAACAAAGTTCTGAATTTTATTGAAATGAATAGCCAAGAACATTCATAGTTTGAACTTTTGTTCATACTAAAGCTAGGAGACCTTGAAGACTATATATAGAGAAAGGAGGGAGAGAGATTTTGAGGAAACAAAGGAGAGCAAGAGAGGGCTTTAGCCCTCTCATTTCTGGCCGTTGGAGGCTGCTCCAACGGCTAGAAATTCTAGCCGTTGGACAGCCTCCAACGGCTGTTTTGGAGCAGCCGTTGGGGGCCCAATTGGGCCCCCTTTGATGGGCTGAAACCGGGCCCCTATTGGGGCTTGATAAGGCCCATGGGCTGAGGAAGGCTTGGGCTCTAATTGTTACAAGAATAAGGAACAATTCTAAGATATTTTGGGCTCCAAGGGAGAGATCTTGCTGGACTGTTGGGAAGACTTCAAGTAGGTGATGATTTAATCCTTCTTTTCAACAGTTTCGGCCCTTTGAATCATAAATTGAACTTCTTGGAATGAAGGGAACATCTTCATTCTAAGAATTTCTTGTCGAATAGAAGCATATTCGTCTCCAAGACCCATAAGAAGACCAAAGGTCATGTCTTCATCATTTCTTTGAAGAAGAGTCTTGAGATTAGAAGTTGGAGGCCTAAGAAGATTAAGCTCATTCCAAAGATCCTTATATTCCCCAAAGTATTCGGGTAGGGTTTTACCTCCTTTTTGAATCTTGAAGATTTTCCTCTTTAGCTCAAAGATTCGTCCGGTGTTGGTCTCTTGTCCATATAGTGCATGCATTTGATCCCACAAAGCCTTTGCATTTGGTATACAAGTAACCATAGCTTTGTGGGTTTTGTCAAGAGACATTTGGAGTAGCACCACCACTTGATCATCTTGTTTCTTCCAAGCTTTGAATGAAGAATCGACATCATCTAAGGGATCCTCCAATATGTGATTTTCCGTTGAAGAAATTGAGGGATCTCTTGATGGTGTCTTGCCATGCATTGTAATTGGAAGAGTCTAAAAGAATGGAAGTGAACATGGAGGTGCTAATTTGTGGTGGAGGGTTACCAACACCGGAAGAAGAAGGTATCGAAGCTTGCTCTGATACCATGTTGAAATTTAAAATAGCAAGCTAAGAATGGAGAAGAGAAACTTCAAGAGTTTATTGAGAAATCAAAGATAGTTTACATAGAGAGAATGCATGTTTTTCATACCATTTAAGCACAACCACCTACCCTATTTATAGAGAAGGAGAAAGGGAGGTAGAGAAGGAGAGAAATGAGAGAGAGGAGAGGGCATTGCCCTCTCCTAGCTGCTGCCCCCAACGGCTAGTGAGAACTAGCCGTTGGACAGTCCCCAAACGGCTAGTTCTCTACTAGCCGTTGGGGGCTGATGCCCCCACTTTGAGTGGGCTGGGCTGGGCCAATTAAGGCCCAGCTGATGAGGATAGGATGGCCCATATTGGGCCTTACAAATGGGCTTAAAGAAGGACCTTTACATGGGCTGAAATTAGACCTCCTTAGTGTTGAAAGATCAAAGAGAGAACTCAAGGAAACTTGAAATAAAATTCTGAATTTTATTGAAATGAAGAGCTAAGAACATTCATAGTTTGAACTTTTGTTCATACCTATGCTAGAGAACATTGAAGACTATTTATAGAGAAAGGGGGAGAAGAGATAACAAGAGAGAATAAGAGAGAACAAAAGAGGGCATTGGCCCTCTCTATTCTAGTCGTTGGAGGCTGTCCAACGGCTAGAATTTCTAGCCGTTGGAGCAACCTCCAACGGCTGATCTAGACAGCCTTTTGGGGGCCCAATTGGGCCCCCTTTGATGGGCTGGAATGGGCCCTTTCTTGAGGCTTTGGAGAGGCCCATGGGCTGAGGTCACTTTAGGGTTCTAAGGAAGGGAACTTGCTGAATGCTTGGGAAGACTTTAAATTGGTGATGAGGAGCATGATTAGTTCTTCTTTTCAACACTCCCCCTCAAGTTGGGTGCGTAGATGTTGATAGTACCCAACTTGCTCATCATTTCTTGTAGGTGGGCCTGCGTCCACCTTTTGTGAAAATGTCTGCAAGTTGATCTTTTCCTTTGATGTGAGGAGTAACAATGAGCTTTTCCTCCACTTTTTGCCGAATAAAATGACAATCGACTTCTATGTGCTTGGTTCGTTCATGGAACACTGGATTAGTGGCAATGTGAATTGCGGATTGATTGTCACAATGAAGCTTGATAGGGGTGGAGACCATAAACCCCAGTTCTTCTATTAAGGCTTTTAGCCATACTATCTCACTGGCTCCCGCTGCCATCGCTCTATACTCGGCCTCTGCACTTGATCTAGATACAACCCGCTGTTTTTTGCTCTTCCAAGCTACCAAGTTTCCTCCAACAAACATGCAATATCCAGTGGTAGATTTTCTGTCGGTAGGATCTCCTGCCCAATCAGTATCGCAATATCCTTCTATGTTTACACTTCCATTGTTCTTCATCCAGATTCCTAGCCCAGGTGATCCTTTGATGTAATGAAGAATCCTCTCCGCAGCTCTCCAATGACCTTTCGTTGGTGAATGCATGAACTGACTTATATAGCTCACAGCATATGCTATGTCAGGCCTTGTGATAGTAAGATAAATAAGCTTTCCAACAAGTCTCTGATATCTCTCAATGTCTTCTAAAGGATCATTGTCATCGGCTAAGGGACCGGAAGTGGAAACTGGGCTGCAAACGGGTCTTGCTCCAAGCTTTCCCGTTTCCTGCAAAAGATCAAGAGCATATTTTCTTTGGGAGAGAATTAGCCCATTGGGACAATAGGCTAACTCAATACCTAGAAAATACTTTAGTTTCCCTAGATCTTTAATTTCAAATCTAGATTTTAAAAAGTTCCTAACTAGGTCTATTTGATGCAAATCACTACCTGTTATGATAATGTCATCTACATATACTAATGCAATTGTGATATGATCATTAGTCCTTCTAAGAAAGAGAGATGAATCACTATTGCATTTATGAAATCCATTACTAAGGAAAGCATGGCTTAACTTTGCATACCAAGCTCTTGGAGATTGCTTGAGACCATAAATTGCCTTATGAAGTTTGTATGCATTTCCTCTTTGTGAATGAAGACCCTTTGGTATTTGCATGTAGACTTCTTCTTCTAGATCTCCTTGAAGGAAAGCATTGGCTACATCCATTTGAAATCCATGATTTATCGCAAGAGACGAGAGGACTCTAATAATGTTCATTTTTGCAACCGGAGCATAGGTCTCTTTGTAATCAATCCCATAGGCTTGGGTATATCCTTTTGCCACCAGCCTTGCTTTGAACCTCTCAATTGATCCATCACTCTTGTGCTTGATTTTGTAAACCCACTTACACCCTACGGCCTTCTTCCCTTTAGGTAGAGTAGTGATTTCCCACGTTCCATTTTTTGATAAAGCTTCTAATTCCTCTTCCATAGCTCTTTTCCATCTTGGATTTCTTGATGCTTGCTCAAATGATGTTGGTTCCACTTCTTTATCTAGGTTGCTCAAGAAAGCTTGGTGGTCCAAGGAAACATGTGAGGTGTTATAGTAATCACAAATAGGATGAGAGGTTACCCTAGAGTTATAGAACACTCTTCGGTTGATCCATTCGGATGGAGGAAGCCTAAGCCTAGTTGATCTTCTTAGTTGAGGTGGAGGTTGATCCGGTTCCTCTTCTATTTCAAGGGATTCTTCTTCATTTGTAATTTCCTCATTTGTATCACTTTCTCCCCCTAAAATAGTTGGTTGTTCAGCTTCTAAAGCTTATGAATTTTCATTTTGAGAGTTGTGGCTTGCGTCTGAAGAGGAGTTTCCTTCGGTTTGTTCAGCTCTTTGAGAAGGAGATATGAGAAAGTCCCAAGAGCTAGGAGGAATTTCAATTTTTTGCATTTCCTTAGTTTCTTCATTTCCTGCAAAATAGAACTCTTTTTCCAAGAATATCACATCTTTAGATGTGTATGTTCGGTTAGTAGTAGGATCATAGCACCTATACCCTTTTTCAAAGGCTGCATATCCAAGAAATACACACTTTCTTCCTCTATGTTCTAATTTGTTTCTTAAGTGTGCTGGAATATGAATGTAGCATGTGCAACCAAATGTCCTAAGGTGAGAGATTTTAGGTTTTCTTCCTAGAAGAACCTCTAGAGGGGATTGCCCTTTTAAAATTTCAGTGGGCATGAGGTTTATAACATGAACCGCGGTTTTAACCGCATCACACCAGAATTTTTTTGGCATATTTGCATAAAACATCATTGCCCTAGATGTTTCAAGTATGTGCCTATTCTTTCTCTCGGCTATCCCATTTTGTTGGGGTGTGTAAACACATGACATTTGATGTATAATGCTATTTTCCTTAAGGTAGTTTTCAAAATTGAGGCTTGTAAATTCGCCACCATGATCTGACCTTAGGACTTTTATATTTGCATTGTATAGTTTGGTCACATACTTCACATAGCTCTTGAGAGCTTCAAGAGCTTGGTCTTTGGTGTTTAAAAGATACACCCATGTGTACCTGGTTTTATGATCAATGAAGGTAATGAAGTATTTGTAACCTAAGTGTGACATGATAGGAGAAGTCCAGACATCCGAATGAACCAAATCAAAAGGATTTTCATAAATTGTTTCTGAAATGGGATACATTGTTCGGGTTTCCTTAGCCAAAATACAAGCTTTACAATGTCTATTCTCAAAATTCAAGGTTGGGAATAGACGTTTTAAAGCTCGATCACTAGGATGTCCTAAGCGTCCATGCCAAAGAGATTGATCCTCCTTGATGTGAGCTACAAGTGCAGCTTGTTCTTGATCCAAGTAATAAAGTCCTCCTCTTCTAGAACCCTTGCCAATCAATTGATTCGACTTGAGGTCCTGAAAAGAGACATTATTGGGGTCAAAAACAACTCTACACTTTTGATCATTGGTGATCTTGCTAATGGACAGTAGGTTTGAGGTAAGTTTGGGAACATATAAAGCTTTTGTAGGTTTTCCAAAAATGTCAACTTCCCCAACTTGATTTACTCTCAAATCTTGTCCATTTGCAACGCGAACAATCATATGGTTAGGAAGGTTTTCAAATCATTTTATTTTTGCTTTATCCTTAACCATATGACATTCGGTTCCCGAATCAATGAGAAATTTTTCTGAATTTAAATATGAGGAAAGTTCTTGATTTTTACCAGATAATGGAGCCATTTGTTGAAGCCTTTTTGTAACTTCATTCAATTGTGTTTGGAGTGCAGCAAACTCAGCCATTGATGGAGCTTGGATCTTTACGAATTGGCAGAAGGTTGCTGTCCAGAATTGAATGGATTTGGAGCTCCTTGCTGGTCTCTTTGCTTGAACATTTTAGGCTTTAAATGAGGATGCAATTCCCAGCATTTGTCCTTTGAGTGACCCCTCTTGTTGCAATGAGAGCATATTTCATTTCTCCTTCGGATTTGATTGGCCTTGGCAGCATTGAATTCATTCGAGGAAGCAATGAAAGCTTGAGCTTCCAATTTTTTTTGGAGCTTTCTTCCAATCTAATGCTCACTTCAGTCCTTTGGATCATATTTTGGACTTCTCCAAATGATGGAAAGTCCTTCATTCGAAGGATTTCTTGCCTTAGATGAGAATATGAATCATCCAAGCCCATGAGAAGACCAAATATCTTATCTTCCTCTCTTCTCTTTCGAAGAACTTTGAGATCTATAGAATCTGGTCGAAGAGTTGTTAGCTCATTCCAAGCATCCGTATACTCCCCAAAATATTGAGGAAGAGATTTGCCTTCCTTTTTGATGGAAGCAATTTGTCTCTTAAGCTCAAAGATCCTCCCAAGGTTGGATTCCAAACCATAGAGGGAGAACATTTCGTCCCACAGAAGTTTTGCATTTGGACCACACGACACCATCGCTTTATGAGTTTCATCTAGAGAATTAAGAAGGAGAATGAAGACATGATCATCTCTTTTTTTCCATTCTCGGAATGATGGATCAGCTTCTTCAAGTGGATCATCAAGAACGTGATTCTCTAGGTTGTTGAGATTGAGTGCCCTCTTCATCACATTTGCCCATTGATAGTAGTTTCCTCCTTTCAATTGGATGGAGGATAAATTTTGCATTTGGGTAATGTTTATGGATGGAGGAGGGTCACCCAACCTAGAAGAGGATGGGATCGATTGCTCTAATACCATGTTGAAAGATCAAAGAGAGAACTCAAGGAAACTTGAAAGAAAATTCTGAATTTTATTGAAATGAAGAGCTAAGAACATTCATAGTTTGAACTTTTGTTCATACCTATGCTAGAGAACATTGAAGACTATTTATAGAGAAAGGGGGAGAAGAGATAACAAGAGAGGGCATTGACCCTCTCTATTCTAGCCGTTGGAGCAGCCTCCAACGGCTGTTCTAGACAGCCTTTTGGGGGCCCAATTGGGCCCCTTTGATGGGCTGGAATGGGCCCTTTCTTGAGGATTTGGAGAGGCCCATGGGCTGAGGTCACTTTAGGGTTCTAAGGAAGGGAACTTGCTGAATGCTTGGGAAGACTTTAAATTGGTGATGAGGAGCTTGATTAGTTCTTCTTTTCAACACTTAGAATCATTTTAAAAACTCCTAGTTAGGGCATCTTGAAGGGAGTGCTAATGAGCTCAGTTATGCCTTATTTCAACAGATATTTCATCTATTCATCAGGAGTTTTCAAGTACATGTCATCACTTGAACTATTGCCTATAGCTATAAGAGTATCAATGGGTTTGTAGTTTTCAACTTGCATCATTCCAAAGTCTTTGTAATGTTGGACTCTTAAGATAATTCCAGAAATCTCTTGGAATGATTTCTATAGGTTTTAATTCCCAATCTGTCTTACCTATATCTTTCATCTTAAAATTGAAAGACAGCCATTTCAAGATCTAAAAGACATAATCCTTATCATTCGAAGTTAACAGTATGTCATCGACATATAAGGATAGAACTACAAACTTATCATCGAATTGCTTTACATAGACATAATGGTTTTTCATCTATTATGACAAAATAATAAGAGATCACATCTCTATGAAATCTCAAACACCATTGCTTCAAAGAGTGCTTAAGTTTATAATTTGCTATTCAATTTATATACTCTGTCTTCCGGGCCTTAATGACAAAACCCTCTGGTTGTACCATATAAACTTTTTCCTCAAGTTTTCTATTGAGAAAAAAAGTCTTCATGTCCATCTAACGTAATTCTAAATCTAAATTGGCCACCATTGCCAATAATAGGAGAATGAATCTCACTGCTAGAAAAAGGTTTCCTCATAATCAACACTCTTTTACTGAGTGTAACTTTTTGCGACTAGTTAAACCTTATACCTCATAATAGTTCCAAAAGCCCTATGCTTCGTTTTGAGAACCCACTTTTTCTTAATAACATAGCGCCCTAGTGGATGTTCAACCAATTACTAAAATATGGTTTAACCTCATTGACTCCAATTCTTTCTTCCATTGCTTTTATCTATTCATCTTTGATAGGATAAGATAAAGCCTTATCTATGTTCTTAGACTCTTCTTTATCTTCTAGAGAAATAGTAAATATGTGTCTTTCATTCTCAAAATGATGCCCTAACATTTTTCCGAATAGGTGTCTCAGTTGGATCGCAAGAGTTTGAATCCCTCCCACTGGGATCAACATCATTCCAATGATCTACTATCTGTTGAAAAGAGGAATTCATCAACCTATCATCACATCTCAAAAAGGTCTTCCCAAGAGTTCAGCAAATTCTTGTCCTTTGGAGCCAAATAGGTCATGAATTCTTTATGGGTTTTGTCTCAAGGATGAAGCCTTAATTTGGCCTAGCCCGGGCCCAGCCCGGGCCAGCAAAAGGGGCCTTTTCTAGCCCAGCAAAGGGGGCCCAATTGGGCCCCAACGGCTAGGCAAATCTAGCCGTTGGAGGCTGTCCAACGGCTAGTAATTCTAGCCGTTGGAGACATCCTCCAACGGCTAGTAAAGAGGGTTCTTAACCCCTCTCTTGTTCTCTCATTTGCTCTCTAATTCTCTCTCTCTTCTTCTTCTATAAATAGGCTCTTATGTATTCAAGCAAAGACATGAACAAAAGTTCAAAGCTATGAATGTTATTGCTTTCATTATCAATAAAATTCAGAATTTTATTTTAAAGATCTCTTGTGTTCTTACTTTGATCTTTCAACACTATCGATAGAGCCAATCTTTGAATTAGCTCTATGTCCTTCACTTCCACTAGGAAATTTATTTTCTAGAAGTGTGACATCCTTGATCCAATCTCTGTTATAGTACCATTTCTTTATTCACTAATGAACACTTAACCTTCAAACTGATCAGAGTATCTTAAAAAGATACTCTCACTTCCATATGGACCCATTTTTCTAAACTTATTGAAAAAAAAAAATTTAAATACAAATTGCCGATCCTCAAGGTCTGTGTCACGTACCCTAATCTAATTACAAGAAATGACTTATTGTTGATTATGCATTAATAAGATTTCCTTAGGAGAAAAAGTTCTGATAATTATTCTTTATGATCAAATTAAAAGAAAACCTATTTTCTTAGAAATTTTCTAGATTATTAGCTTACGAAACTAAAATTCAACAAAATTTATATTTTCGAATTTTTCTCTTGAAAAGGAGAATCGACTTTTATTTTGAAGGACTAGATTCTGAAACTATTTTATCCAAAACAAGGTCATTTCCTTTTGTACAAGCAAGTGAATAAACTAAAATAAAATTATATGAACATAAAAAACTATATATATATAAAACTTAAATAAACTACTAAAAGACAACACCGTCCACCAACACTTGTCATGCACATATTGAATCGCATGGATGCCAAGTGTTAGATATCAAATGTATATATCTTCTATGGTTGCCACATGGAGGGACACTTGGTTTAAATCACAGGTAGTAAGCTTAGATAGAGAACAAGTGCCTTCACACTTGTCAAAAATCCATGGTCACTTAACAACTATAAATACCCATCCCCTTCATACCAACACCATCACAAAAATCGTGAGGAAGAGAGAAAGAAAGAGAGAAAGAGAAAAAGAGAGAAAGGAAGAGAAGGAAGGGAAGAAAAAGGAAAGAAGATTTTTGGGCAACCTTTAAAAGTGAGTGTTCTTTGCATTTCTATATTTCTTTATGCATAATCTAACATGATTTCCTATAATCATCATGAATTCCTGCTAATTTTATAATTTCCTACTATTACCATGATTTTCTATAACTACCATGAGTTGGTATTGATTCCTTGATTTTCTGTTGCCATCATGTTTTACTATTATTATTATGTTCTACTGTTACTTTATCAATATATGTGTTTGTGATTGTTATATAACTAATATGTGCAGAGATTGCTCAAGCAAGCAAGGACTCTGTTGAGCATTAAAGTACATATTAGTAGCACCCCATTAATGTGGATAGGAGATTTGTCTACTTAATGTGGGGGAGACCAATAGGCCTTTCCGAAAATGGACCTCCTGGGAGGGATAAGTAGACTGTTCTTGTAATGGAGAGATAAGATGTCAGGGAACTGTTATCTGTACTGTACTGTTACATGTTACTGTATTATTATTACTTGTGCATGTTTCTATTGCATTAGGAAATTTTCAAAAGATTTTTTAATGAAACTGTTATCATAGATTTTATAATGACATATTTTCTTCACATACACACATGAACCTCACTGGGTTGTCAAGCTCACACAAAAAAAAATTATTTTCAAACCCTACAGGAATAGAAGTTGAGGAGAATTAGGCAAACAAGTAGAGAGAGCCCTGTTATGAATTACTTCGAGCACTAATGTTCCCCTGCCTTGTCTTGTATAAGAGACCTCTGTAATATTCATAGTGATTGAATAAAAGAAAATTTTTTAATTTAAACTTGATTATTGTTACTCATGTAAGTTACCGAGTCCTAGCGAGAGCTAAACAGTCCGTCGCCAAGGAAGTCTCGGCGAGGGGGTTGAATTGGGGCGTGACAGTCTGAGGTCACTCAGACACAATCTTTTACCAGTTCAAAGTTCATATAATGTCATTGGTACTGACTTTAAAGACATTTTTGTTTAAAATATAAGCCGCAATCAACAAGGTATCTCCTCAAAAGGAAATCACCAAGTTAGCCTATGCCATCATGGATCTTGCCATATCCAACAATATCCTATTCCTTCTTACATAACACCGCTCTCATGAGATGTATAATGAATGGTTAAATTTCAAATTATGCCTCTTTCATTACTCAGATCCTTAAGTTGATCTAATAGATATTCATGCTCTCTATCCTTTTGATTATCTACCTTTCTCATATAATATTTGAAACACATAAATGTTTCAGATGTGTGAGAAATCAAATAGATATGGCCTAATAGTGTGATATCATTTATAAATGTAATTAAAAAACAATGCTCCATGTCTAGCCTTCACATTCATTAGACCACAAATGACCGAATAGACTAATAACAATGGAGATCAGTCCATATGGCTTTGCCAAATGGTTTTCTCATTATTTTTTTGGTAAGATGATGTTCACACATAGGTAAATCAACTTTTGTGAGTGAACCCAATAGCCCTACTCTCACTAGTTGATTCATCCCATTTTACCCTATGTGACTAAGTCTAGCATGCCAGTCACATTATTGACATTTACAAAATCATGAAATCATCTACAAGCTGTCTAGAACCAATATACATGTCATTCAAATACAAATTAACTGTCTCTCTAAAAGTTCAAAACATAGCCAAGTTTCAAAAGATCAAGAACAGATAAAATTTCGTTGAATTTCTGGCACATAGCAAACAACACACAAAATAAGAGTTCGGCAACCTTTTAACTGTAGTTTACAAGTGTTACTCCTCTAAACTCCATTCTTGGATTGTTGTCTACATAGATCCAACTCCTACTAGAAGGCACTCGATGAAAATTCACAAATATCTCAATCTGTTCTTATATCTAGAGTTATTTTTTTTGTGATCCTTCTTAAGTCTCCTTTACTTTCTTACTTTTGTTCCAGTTCCTCTCATGCTTAGAGTCCAAAACTCTCTTAGAACTAAACTCGGCAACAAAAGCATCATCTATGGATATTACAGCACCAATCCGCCTATCCTCAAGCTCAACATGGTAAGCAACATCCGAGAAAGTCTTCACACTGTTATTGTGAATCAAACTGACTTTCAAGTGCTCCCACTTAGTAAGAAGAGATTGAATCAAGGTTTGAATTTTCTGTTCATTAGAGAGGACATGATCAGCTAATTCCCACTCTCTAATCATGTTAGATATGACCCTTAACTACTGTTTGATACTATAGCCACCTCATTTTTATTGGGTATCAAACTTTATGATTATTTATCTAAGATGAGTCACTGATACCTCTAAATTTCTTCTCTAAGGTTCACCTAAATGACGTGAGCAATCGAATATTGTTCATCCTTGGTGATTATATTATCAATCACAGAGTTAACTAGGATCACTCGAGTAATGAAATCTATCCTTTTTCATGCCTGGCTAGTATCTTATTCTTTCCTTTGTAGGGCAATGTTACCTAGACGAGGGTGCTGCATGCATGATACCTTGCAAAGCATCTTGTTCTTATAGTACATACCATAGTTTATGGCATCATATCTCATGATTGTCGCCATTCAATTTGTCACCTTTATTCAAGTCACTAATAATGGACTTCGATACTATGCTTCGGTTTTGTAAGAGGGTGGACATGTGTACTAATGCTCATATCATACACACAATTTTATACTTCAAAATTAACATTTGTGAAGGTCAACATCAGGTATAGAATCGAAATTTCGTTAGGGTTCCAATCATTATCTATGGTTCTAATATATCACCATCACAAATTTAAGTTAAAACTACAAAATTCAATAGGTTTTAGATGAAATTATTCAAATTCTTTCAATCAAAAAACCTCTTACTTAAATACACAAAGTGTTTAAATAATATTACAATTTTGGATGAGTGTAACACCGACACCTCAGTGTACTCATACTTATACTACTCTTCATTTCATATATAAGATCTCACATATTCCTATATAGAAAATTCACTAAGAAAATTTTCCGCTTAAACCGCTCCAGAAAAGATTTCGGTCCAAATCGTCAAAAACTAAAAATTTCCAAAATGATCGCCGATGGTCCAAACCAAAATAGAATGACTCTAGAGTGTATAAGAACCTCAATTTAGGGCAAATCAGGGTAAATTAGGATTCATAGCGTTAAATCCGCCAATTTCCAGAAAATGGCCCGAAAACCCTAATTTTGGGATAGAGAGCATTGGGAAAGGCTAAATGACCACATTTCGATGAAAAATGGACTTAGTTAGACCTAATAGGAGGTAAGGGGTCTAGTGTACAATTATAGAAAATTTTGGGGTCAAAATGGAATTTTCAAAGTTTAAGGGGCTTGTTTGCAATTTACAATAACTTAAAATTAATCTACTAATTTTATTCTCCTAAAACCCTAATTGGACAAGTTTAGAGAGAGAAAGAAATGTGATTGGCTCAATGATTGAACAAGTGTACACAAATATGAATAAAAGTGAGTTGAAAATTTTGACCTTGGAATTTTTAATCCTAAGGTAATGAGGTGCTTGTGGTGTGTTGGACCAATGAGAGCCCTAGGATCTTGATGGTTGGGCCCACATATTAAATAAGAGTGTGAGTTGTAGAGAGTGAAAGAACTATGTAGAGAAAATTGGGTAGTAAAGAGAAAATAACAATTCATATGGAAAAATGATCCAATGGTGATAAATTATGTAAAAGTGAATCAATGGATGAGGGAAAAGGCAAAGTCACACTTGATTTCTTCAAACCCTAAGACTAAACAATTAATTAAAGAGGAAAAGAGAGGAAACCATGAGAAAGAGAGAGAATAGTCTTGTTTTATTAAATATAATCCAAGGGTTAAAATTTATCTTGAGATAATGGATGGCTAAGATTAGATTTGAGTAAAGAAAATGAGCTTGAAAACCCTAGCCTCCTTTCTTATTCTCCAAAAACATGAGAGGCCAAGAAAGAACACCAAAGTTTTTCATTTTCTCCTCCCAAACCGTGACCCCTTGCTTGAAGAAGAGTTTGATTTTTTTTCCAAACAACACTTCAATGTTTTTACATAAATCTAACCTTCTCAAGCCCTAGAATAACATATCCAAAAACTAGAACTAAAGGAGAAGTCTAGCTTGGTGATTCAAGAAGGAAACCTTGAGCTTCAAGTGGAGAAATCCAAAGGATTCTTCAAGTTTCTATCAACCTCTTTAGGTAAGAAAGTTTCCTCCTATCTTTACTCTAACATATGTTGATTTGGAGCCAAAGTAAGAAGGATTTCATGTTGGATCTAGGGAGGGTGAAAGTTAGGAGGAATGAAGGAAGAAGGATCTTTGAAGGAAAGTTTAGATTTGGATTTGAAACATCAAGTGTTGTGGTAAGGAAAATTCTGCACTTATTGAAAGTTATAGATCTTGTGTTTTGGTTATGAACTTGTGATGATTTGGTTAGTTGTTTCGAAAAATCCTTGAGTCTAGCCCAAAGCATGTCCTAAGTCTATGTTTGGAAGTTCTTAATCATCATAGAAATCATGTTGAACATGAGGTTTGGTGGTCTGAAATTTAAAGAGGAAGGAAAGATTTGATGTAAATATTGAAACTTTAAATTTCTGCAAAACAGGACAAACTGACCATGCTATAGTTTTTCTGCAATAACTTTCTCTGTACAAATTCAAATTGAGTGTAGTCTTCTGTATATGAAACTAGACTTTCATAGCTTTAAAATGAGATATGATTTGTTTGATTTTGAAGAGAATTAGTTTTTTAGTGATTTTTCAAATTTAGGTGCTCTGCAGAGAAATACCATGTTCTGTCCTATTTTGGCCATGGAATTGTTCTCAATTTTGAGGTATCTTCTGGTCTGAATCAATCGGAGCTCTAGTTATGAAATTTGTAGATCTATGTCTTATCTTTAATTTGCGATAAGAATCATGTGAATTGGATATATGTAGTGAAGGTTACGGCCTGTTTCCCATGACTGCACAGATTTAAAATTTCACAGCAAGTTCACTTAGAATAAATCTTTATGTCTTTGTATAATTGAATTAGACTTAAGCTAGAAATAAAAGGAATTGTGGCTTTATAGTTAGCATAGGTGTACTAAGTATGGTGACAAAGTTGTGTGTTAGTTTGGTAAGTGGTAAGTGGTTTGGAATATAAAGAATAGATATGAGCATGTGTAGGTGTAAGGGTTGTTGAATGTGAAATCTTATGATAGAATGCTCAATTTAATTGATATGGTTGCATGCGGGCTGTTTTGTATATACAAAAGTTGGAATGTGAGGATGAAGGTGTTGATTTTCTAAATGAGCAAGCAAGGAACAATGAATAAACACCTCAGAATTTTATTGATAATTTGAAGAGGAAATACAAGAGATTGTAGACATTTTTTCATACACATTAAAAGCAACTAGCTACAATATTTATAGAAGGAGAGAAGGAGGGTTAAGAGAGGAGAAAATAAGAGAGAGGAGAGGGCAATGCCCTCTAATTTTAGCCCATGTAAAAGTCCATCTCCAAACCCCTTTGTAATCCCATTTAAGGGGCCCAATATGGGCCTCTCATTCCTCAAGCAGCTGGGCCGAAATTGGCCCAGCCCAAGCCCAATCCATGTGGGGGCAGCAGCCCCCAACGGCTAGTAGAGAACTAGCCGTTGGGAGTGCCCAACGGCTAGTTCTCCTAGCCGTTGGGGGCCGGCTGTTAGGAGAGGGCAATGCCCTCTCCTCCCCCTTATTTCTCTCATTCCTTACCTCTCTTCTCCTTCTCTATAAATAGGATAGGTGTGGGTGCTTTAGAGGCATGAAAAATATGTTCTCATTATGTGTAAACTCTCTTTGATCTTTAAATAAAAGTCTTGAAGTTTATTTCTTCATTTCTTAGTTTGCTATCTTTGAATTTCATCATGGTATCAGAGCAAGCTTCGATACCTTCTTCTTCCGGTGTTGGTAACCCTCCACCACAAATTAGCACCTCCATGTTCACTTCCATTCTTTTGGATTCTTCCAATTACAATGCATGGCAAGACACCATCAAGAGATCTCTCAATTTCTTCAATCTGGAAAATCACATATTGGAGGATCCCTTAGATGATGTCGATTCTTCATTCAAAGCTTGGAAGAAACAAGATGATCAAGTGGTGGTGCTACTCCAAATGTCTCTTGACAAAACCCACAAAGCTATGGTTACTTGTATACCAAATGCAAAGGCTTTGTGGGATCAAATGCATGCACTATATGGACAAGAGACCAACACCGGACGAATCTTTGAGCTAAAGAGGAAAATCTTCAAGATTCAAAAAGGAGGTAAAACCCTACCCGAATACTTTGGGGAATATAGGGATCTTTGGAATGAGCTTAATCTTCTTAGGCCTCCAACTTCTAATCTCAAGACTCTTCTCCAAAGAGACGACGAAGACATGACCTTTGGTCTTCTTATGGGTCTTGGAGATGAATATGCTCCTATTCGACAAGAAATTCTTAGAATGAAGATGTTCCCTTCATTCCAAGAAGTTCAACTTATGGTTCAAAGGGCCGAAACTAGCATGAGGCTAGAGGAATCCACCAAGCTCAAATCCGAAGCTCAAGCCTTCAAAGCTGTCCAAGATGATCACATGGCCAACAAAGCTCAAAACTTCTTTAAAAGGGACGTTTGCACAAATTGCAAGAAGCCCGGCCACAAAAGGGAAAGGTGCTGGTTTCTTTACCCTAATTTGCGCCCAAAGAACAACAAAAGGGAGATGGAACAACCAGCCCATGCTCAACAAGTCTCCCAAGTGGCTGCACTCGAATCCAAGATGGAGGAGATGCAAAAAGAGATGAAAAAGCTCCTTGGCTAAGTTGCTCTACATTCCGGTAACAACTTGAACTCATCTCATTTAAATAAGTGGCTTATTGATTCGGGTTGTGACAATCACATGGTAAAGGATAAAAATCAAGTTAGGAAATTCATTCCCTTATCTAGTCATAAGATTGTCAAGGTTGCTAATGGTCAAAATCTAAAAGTTGATCATCTAGGAGAAGTTGAACTTTTAGGCAAGAAAACCAAAGCTTTATATGTGCCAAAATTCAACTCTAACCTCATGTCCATTAGCAAAATTACAAAAGACCATAATTGCAAAGCCACTTTTGATCCTAACCAAGTTATTTTTCAGGATCTCAAAACGAATCACTTGATTGGCAAGGGGTCTAGAAGGAACAACCTATATTTCTTAGATCAAGAAAATCAAGCTTTTGGAGTTCAAAGTCAAGTATCCTCTATATGGCATGCACGTCTAGGTCACCGGGAGATTTAGCTTTGAAACGCCTATTTCCAAGTCAAAAGGTAGAAAATAGGCATTGCAAAGCTTGTATTCTTGGAAAACAAACTAGAGTGTATTATCCAATCTCAAATACAATATATGAAAATGCCTTTGAACTCATTCATACTGATGTGTGGACTTCACCCATAGAATCTCATAATGGCTTCAAATACTTTGTAACCTTCATTGACCACAAAACTAGATACACTTGGGTGTACTTATTAGTAGCCAAATCTGAAGTATTTGAGGCACTTAAGAGCTATTATAGATATGTAACCAAGCAATTTAATGCAAACATTAAAATCCTTAGATCGGATCATGGGGGGGAATACACTAGTCATGCATTTGAAAATTTTCTAGAAGAAAAAGAAATTATTCATCAAAAATCTTGTGTGTATACTCCTCAACAAAATGGAGTTGCCGAAAGGAAGAATAGACATTTACTAGAAACGGCTAGGGCTATGATGTTTCACTCCAATGTACCTAAAAAGTTTTGGAGTGAAGCCATTAAAACCGCTGCTCACCTTATAAACCTTATGCCCTCTCAAGTATTAGAAGGAAATCCCCCTTAGAACTACTCCTAGGAAGAAAACCAAATATCTCACACTTAAGAGTTTTTGGGTGCATTTGTTATGTGCATGTACCAGAAAACTTTAGAAATAAACTAGATGAAAGGGGGAGAAGATGTGTATTTCTAGGATACTCTACCTTTGAGAAAGGATATAAATGTTATGATCCTCTAACAAAAAGGCTATACACATCCAAGGATGTGATATTTGTAGAAAGAGAACCTTATTTTGCAGGAAAAGAGGATCAAGAGCAAGCAAAGGAAAGAGGAGCTCAAGATCAATGGAATATAGTTCTTCCCTCAATCAAAGAACCTTCCCATCAAAATGAAGAAGGAGAAAGACCAATTCTAGCTGAAAATGATCCAATTCAAGAAGAACCAATCTCATCACATTCCGATCATGAATCTGTCCAAGAGGAAGGGGGAGACAACTTAGATCAAGGGCAAGTTATGGAGGAAGAAGAACAAAGCATTGAGGAACCGCCTCCACCTCCTCTTCGAAGATCAACAAGACTTAGGCTCCCTCCTTCGGAATGGATCAACAAGAGAGTGTTCTATAACTCAAAGGTGACATCTCATCCCATTTCTCAATATTATTCTATTGCTAACATGTCTTGTAGCCATCAAAAATTCATCAAGAATCTAGACCTTCATCAAGAGCCTAGAAACTTTGAAGAAGCAAAACAACATCCCCAATGGATTCAAGCCATGAAAGAGGAGCTAGAAGCCTTAGAAAGAAACGGAACGTGGGAGTTATCATCCCTCCCTAAGAATAT
This sequence comes from Dillenia turbinata, assembly GCA_037126225.1. Taxonomy (NCBI): domain Eukaryota; kingdom Viridiplantae; phylum Streptophyta; class Magnoliopsida; order Dilleniales; family Dilleniaceae; genus Dillenia; species Dillenia turbinata. The sequence continues at coordinate 496,121 of JBAMMX010000030.1, read as the reverse complement.
GTGATTTTCAAGGTTGAAGAAGTTTAGAGACCTCTTGATGGTGTCTTGCCATGAATTGTAATTTGATGAATCCAAAAGAATGGAAGTAAACATTGAAGTGCTAATTTGAGGTGGTGGGTCACCAAGACCAGAAGAAGAAGGTATTGAAGCCTGCTCTGATACCATGTTGATTTTCTAAATGAGCAAGCAAGGAACAATGAATAAACACCTCAGAATTTTATTGATAATTTGAAGAAGAAATACAAGAGGTTGTAGACATTTTTTCATACCCATTAAAAGCAACTAGCTACTATATTTATAGAAGGAGAGAAGGAGGGTTAAGAGAGGAGAAAATAAGAGAGAGGAGAGGGCAATGCCCTCTCCTAGTCGTTGGCCCCCAACGGCTAGTGAGAACTAGCCGTTGGGCAGCCTCCCAACGGCTAGTTCTCACTAGCCGTTTGGGGGGGTTGGGAGCCCTCTTTGAGAGGGCTGGGCTGGGCCAATTAGGGCCCAGCTGATTACCCTTGGATGGCTCACTTTGGGCCTTAAGATGGTCTTTGAAAAGGGGCTCAAGAGATGACCTTTTTAGGAGCTTATTTAAGACTTCTAATTAGGGCATTTTGGAGGAAGAGCTAAAGGGCTTAATTATGCTTCATTTCAACAGAAGGTTTGGGTGGTTCAAAGTGGCATTGTAATGTTAGCACGTTATGGGAAACATTTGAGACCAATCTAAGATTGCCCTAAGTCTTGATTCTAGGTTTAGGGTTTATTTGTACTACGAACTTAATATAATGACTTTTAGTTTTATGACAATTTTATATATGTTATATGTAGCATTGTAGTGACTTGCTTGTGATTGAACGAGGGGAGCACCTTTTCTTCTTATTGTGGTGCATATTAGGGAGTGACGTACCCTCTCGTATACTGTGAGTGGGATTTTGATGCTATGTTTTCGATTGAACCAAACTCATGTTTTAGAGCTTTCCAAATAGCATATTTCATGGCATGTGTGAAAACGTATGATTTGGACCATGTTTTATAAATACCCTTTTGTGACTCATTAGAGTGTCCCAAACGAATTGATTCAAATTTTATGCATCCATGATTTGTAATAAAAAGATGTCGTGCCACTCTTTGAAATCTTAATACGATTTATATGTTACCATTGTATTGGCACTTTGATTTGAAATGTTTTGATGAAATATATTGGCACGCGGTTTTGATATGATTTGATGATATAAGTGGGCCGGATGCCTGCTTGTGATATGATGATATGATGATGTATCCTTGATGGATTTCCGTAGCTATGAATGGTGTTTATAGAGGCACCCATTGTGTTCGGATACACTTCGGCCAGAGCTATCCGCAAACGTCAGTTTGTATAGTTGCGGCCGGTTGAACCATATCGGGGAGGACATGCGTGATGCCACTGTCTAGCACCAGGCGAGATTCTATACATGGTTGATTGATTATGATTTCTGTATGGGCCCAATTAAACCATTGTAATGGGGAGGTGTCACGCTCCGACCCGCCCCCGACCCAAGCACGCGACAACTGCCGCGGCACCTCGATACACGAGCACAACGTCCCGCATATCGAAACACCGTAAGGCTATTAATAACATCCAATCTAATGTATCATAGACCAAATTAATTCCCAAGTCATCACAATGTGCCTCAATGCATCAATATATCAAATCAAATGAGAGTTATTATTTTCACAAGTCAATATACGTATAATACAGTCATCCCAGGAATATAAACACAATGGTCAACTAAATGCTCCAAATATAACAATAACCTCAAATGATTTCCGCGAAAGAGTGGGTAACCGTACCCAAGCCCAGTGTCTCCGAAATGCCCAACGAAATCAAAGCTCTACTAGCCCTCAGTCCAAGACTAAACCTGTAAGATGGGAATGTGAGGGGTGAGTACCTAAAGGGGGATGTGTTGAAATTTTAAAATAGCAAGCTAAGAATGAAGAAATGAAACTTCAAGAGTTTTATTGAAAAATCAAAGAGACATTACATAGAGAGAATGCATGTTTTTTTTCATGTTTTACAAAGGGACTTAAGTGCCCTATTTATAGAGAAAAGAGGAGAGGGAAAAATGAGAGAAATGGGAGAGTGGAGAGAGCTTAGTGCTCTCTCCTTTAACTAGCCGTTGGAGGCTTCCAATGGCTAGTTTAGGAACTAGCCGTTGGGGCCTCCAACGGCTAGCTTTTGCTGGCTGATGGGGGACCATTCGGTCCCCCATTTGCTGGCCCGGGCTGGGCCCTTTGGGCCCAGCCCGAAGTCTGCGGGCAAGGCCCATTTAGGGCCCATTTTGGGTCCCTAAATGGGCCATACATTCTGGACAAAAAGGGGGAAGAAACAAATGCATACTTGAGAGATCATGACTTGGAATATTTGGACCCTAATTGATGCTCATTTCAACACTCCCCCTCAAGTTGGGTGTGTAACGCCCAACTTGACCATATTTTTGTGTATGTGATTGGCGGTCCCCGGCTTGGTGAAGATGTCGGCTACTTGATCATCACTTCTTGTAAAGTTTGGAGTGATGAGCTTTTCTTCAAACTTTTGTCTCACAAAGTGACAATCCACCTCAATGTGCTTTGTTCTTTCATGAAAAACCGGATTTGAGGCTATGTGAATTGCCGATTGATTGTCACAATGGAGTTGGATTGGAGTAGGAACGGAGAACCCTAGTTCTTCAATTAGAGCCTTTAGCCAGACTATCTCACTTGATGCGGCTGCCATGGCTCTATATTCGGCTTCGGCACTTGATCTTGATACCACATGTTGTTTCTTGTTTTTCCAAGCTACTAAATTTCCTCCAACAAACATGCAATACCCTGTGGTTGATCGTCTATCCTCTGAGTCTCCGGCCCAATCCGCATCACAATACCCTATGATTTGTGAGTTATTGTTCCTTCTCATCCAAATTCCCATGCCCGGTGTGCCCTTTAGGTAGTGAAGGATTCTTTCGGTAGCTCTCTAATGCTTCCTTTTGGGCTTGTGCATATGTTGGCTTACTTGACTTACGGCAAAGGAGATATCTGGTCTTGTTATGGTGAGATAGATCAATCTCCCTACGAGCCTTTGGTATCTTTGTTCATCCTCATATTCTTCATCATCATCCTTAAAACCACAAGCGGAGCTAATAGGACTACATGCGGGCTTGGCACCTAACTTTCCTGTTTCCTGCAAAAGATCAAGCACATACTTCCTTTGTGATAGAACTAGCCCATTTGGACAATAGGCAAGTTCTATCCCTAAGAAGTACTTTAGTTTCCCTAAGTCCTTAATATCAAACTTTGTTTGTAAAAAACCTCTCACTAGGTTGATTAGTTCTAAATCATTTCCGGTTATGATTATGTCATCTACATAAACTAACACTACAATGATTTTTCCATTTTGTTTTTTAATAAAGAGAGAAGTATCACTATTGCATTTTTTGAAATCATGATCAAAAAGAGTAGAGCTAAGTTTGGCATACCAAGCTCTTGGAGATTGTTTGAGGCCGTAAATTGCTTTCTTAAGTTTGCACACCTTGTTGTGTTGATGAGAAAAGCCCGGTGGAATCTCCATGTAAACTTCCTCTTCTAGATCTCCTTGTAGAAATGCATTGGCTACATCCATTTGAAACATTGGCCAAGAGTGATTGATTGCAAGAGACATCAATACTCGAATTGTGTTCATCTTGGCTACCGGTGCGTATGTTTCCTTGTAGTCTATTCCATAAGCTTGAGTGAAACCCTTTGCTACTAATCTAGCTTTGTATCTATCAATGCTTCCATCACTCTTATGCTTGATCTTGTAAATCCATTTGCATCCTACAGCCCTCTTTCCTTTAGGAAGAGATGTTATCTCCCATGTTCCATTTCTTGCTAAAGCATCTAGCTCATTCTTCATGGCTTGGATCCATTGAGGATGATGTTTTGCTTCTTCAAAGTTTCTTGGCTCTTGGTGGAGATCTATGTTCTTAATAAATCTTTGGTGGCTACAAGACATGTTAGCAACCGAATAGTATTTGGAAATGGGATGTGAGGTCACCTTTGAGTTATAGAACACTCTTTTGTTGATCCATTCCGATGGAGGAAGTCTGAGTCTTGTTGATCTTCGAAGAGGAGGAGGTGGCTCTTCTACATTTTGATCCTCTTGTTCTATGCTTTGATCTTGATCTAAGTTGTCTCCCCCTTCCTCTTGGACGGATTCTTGATCAGAATTGGATGGGATTGATTCTTCTTGAGTTGGATCATTTTCAGCTTGTATTGGTTCTCTTTCTTCTTCATTTCGATGAGCATGATCTTTGATGGGATGAAGAACTATGTTCCATTGGTCTTGAGCACCCTTTTCCTTTGATTGTTCTTGAACCTCTTTTCCTGCAAAGTAAGGCTCTCTTTCCACAAATATCACATCCTTAGATGTGTATAATTTTTTGGTTAGAGGATCATAACATTTATATCCTTTTTCAAAGGTAGAGTATCCTAGAAACACACACTTTCTTCCCCTCTCATCTAGTTTGTTTCTAAAGTTTTCTGGTACATGCACATAACAAATGCACCCAAAGACTCTTAAATGGGAAATACTAGGTTTCCTTCCTAAGAGTAGTTCTAAAGGAGATTTTCATTCTAGAACTTGAGAGGGCATGATATTAATAAGATGGGCAGCAGTTTTAATGGCTTCACTCCAAAATTCTTTAGGTACATTAGAGTGAAACATCATAGCTCTAGCCGTCTCAAGCAAATGTCTATTTTTCCTCTCGGCAACTCCATTTTGTTGTGGAGTGTACACACATGATTTTTGATGAATGATTTCTTTCTCTTCTAGGAAATTTTCAAATGCATGACTAGTGTATTCTCCCCCATGATCCGATCTAAGGATTTTGATATTTGCATTGAATTGCTTGGTTACATATCTATAATAGCTCTTAAGTGCTTCAAAAACTTCAGATTTAGATACTAGTAAATATACCCATGTGTATCTAGTTTTGTGGTCAATGAATGTGACAAAGTACTTAAAGCCATTATGAGAAACTATAGGAGAGGTCCACACATCAGAATGAATTAGTTCAAAGGCATTCTCATATATTGTATTTGAAATTGGATAGTACACTCTAGTTTGTTTTCCAAGAATACAAGCTTTGCAATGCCTATTTTCTACTTCTTGATTTGGAAATAGGCGTTTCAAAGCTAACTCTCCCGGATGACCTAAACGAGCATGCCATATAGAAGACATTTGACTTTGAACTCCAAAAGCTTGATTCTCTTGATCTAAGTAGTATAGGTTGTTCCTCCTAGACCCCTTGCCAATCAAGTGATTCGTTTTGAGATCCTGAAATGTAACTTGGTTAGGATCAAAAGTAACCTTGCATTCTTGATCTTTAGTAATTTTACTAATGGATAGGAGGTTAGAGTTGAATTTAGGTACATATAAAGCTTTAGTTTTCTTGCCAAGGAGTTCTATTTCACCTAAATGATCAACTCTAAGTTTTTTACCATTAGCAACTTTGACAATCTTATGACTAGATAGAGGAATGAATTTCTTAATTTTGCTTTTATCTTTGACCATATGATTGTCACAACCTGAATCAATAAGCCATTTATCAAAGTGAGATGAGTTTAAGTTGTTACCGGATTGAAGAGCAACTTGGCTAAGGAGCTTTCTCATCTCTTTTGCATTTCCTCCATCTTGGATTCGAGTGCAGCAACTTGAGAGACTTGTTGTGCATGTGCTGGTTGCTCCATCTCCCTTTTGAAGTTCTTTGGGCGCAAATTGAGATAAAGAAACCAGCATTTATCTCTTTTGTGGCCGGGCTTCTTGCAATTGGTGCACACCTCCTTTTTTATGAAATTTTGAGATTTGTTGGCCACATGATCTTCTTGGACAGCTTTGAATGCTTGTGCTTCAGATTTGAGCTTGTTTGAATCTTCTAGCCTCATACTAGTTTCGGCCCTTTGAATCATATATTGAACTTCTTGGAATGAAGGGAACATCTTCATTCTAAGAATTTCTTGACGAATGAAAGCATATTCATCTCCAAGACCCATAAGAAGACCAAAGGTCATGTCTTCATCATTTCTTTGAAGAAGAGTCTTGAGATTAGAAGTTGGAGGCCTAAGAAGATTAAGCTCATTCCAAAGATCCCTATATTCCCCAAAGTATTCAGGTAGGGTTTTACCTCCTTTTTGAATCTTGAAGATTTTCCTCTTTAGCTCAAAGATTCGTCCGGTGTTGGTCTCTTGCCCATATAGTGCATGCATTTGATCCCACAAAGCCTTTGCATTTGGTATACAAGTAACCATTGCTTTGTGGGTTTTGTCAAGAGACATTTGGAGTAGCACCACCACTTGATCATCTTGTTTCTTCCAAGCTTTGAATGAAGGATCGACATCATCTAAGGGATCCTCCAATATGTGATTTTCAAGATTGAAGAAATTCAAGGATCTCTTGATGGTGTCTTGCCATGCGTTGTAATTGGAAGAATCTAAAAGAATGGAAGTGAACATGGAGGTGCTAATTTGTGGTGGTGGGTTACCGAAACCGGAAGAAGAAGGTATCGAAGCCTGCTCTGATACCATGTTGAAAAATCAAAAAGACATTACATAGAGAGAATGCATGTTTTTTTTCATGTTTTACAAAGGGACTTAAGTGCCCTATTTATAGAGAAAAGAGGAGAGGGAAAAATGAGAGAAATGGGAGAGTGGAGAGAGCTTAGTGCTCTCTCCTTTAACTAGCCGTTGGAGGCTTCCAACGGCTAGTTTAGGAACTAGCCGTTGGGGCCTCCAACGGCTAGCTTTTGCTGGCTGTTGGGGGACCATTCGGTCCCCCATTTGCTGGCCTGGGCTGGGCCCTTCGGGCCCAGCCCGAAGTCTGCGGGCAAGGCCCATTTAGGGCCCATTTTGGGTCCCTAAATGGGCCATACATTCTGGACAAAAAGGGGGAAGAAACAAATGCATACTTGAGAGATCATGACTTGGAATATTTGGACCCTAATTGATGCTCATTTCAACAGGATGGTACTCAGCAAGTGAGGAGATTGACATCGTACTATTAATATCGGTGTGAACTTGGAGTGTTAAAGCATAAGGTAATAAATATCCACAGTATGCAAACCGATCATGTCATTTCAAAACCATATATCATACGCACACATCAGAAATCAAGATATGCATCCAATATTTACGTCAATGTCATGAAGAGCCGGCCAATTAAATATTCTCGGCAAGGGTCTACCTCGACCAATGACGGGCGCATTGGGGGTTTTCACAATGCATGTATGTAAAAACAATAGCTCTCTACCCCAATGTTGGCCGCAGGCTGATCCAACAAGCCCGCAAAATATCACAAGCACAATCATCAACATAGATCCAACATTTGGGGGATAGCTCTGGCCAAAGCGTATCCGGGCACAATGGTGCCTCTGCCAAATGTCCTTCGTAGCTACAGAACATTGCTATACAGCGAGGAAATGGGGGGCACCAAGCCCAAAGCGTGGAATCATCACAGGGCATCCAACCCAATCACATGTTCAAATCCAGGTTATATGAAACCATGTGCCAATAGATATGAAAATCATATAAATATCACATGTTATGAAAAAATGGCACAATATCATTTGTGAAAGCTCATGGATCCATATCAAACAAGTCAAGTGATTGGGACACTCCAATGGTCACAAAAATATGTATAAAGCATATATGAAAATCCGAAAGCTCAGTTTACCACACATTTGAAATCATGCTATATATATAAAAAAAAAAACATTTAAAATAGGATTTTCCAATCAGTAGCAAATGTCAAAGTCTCACTCACTGTTTGGGGAGGGTAATGCACTCCCCAATATTACCACAAAGCATAAATCAAGTGCTCCCCTCGTTCAAATCAAATAATTTTTGTGAAGAAAAATCAGTTCGCAGATTTTCAAATCTGCGCGGTTATGGGAAATAAGCTATAAATTTTTCTATATAGCTTGGAATTGAGTGATTCAATTTGCTACCTAAAGCTAAGACATTTACTCACATTTTTCATGTTTAGCTCATCTTCAGATTCTCACTATATGAATTTATGAAAGTTTATCTTTGGACTGATTCGGATTTTTATAACTCAACTTGCACAGTTTCAGTAGATTTCTCACATCTCCTTACATATAACTCCAAATTGATTAATTCCAGTCCCATATGAAAGATAAGAGAATTGATATGACTTTCATTTTGAGCATTTTCTCAGATTTTAAACATAGAATTTCAGAATTTCAATTCTTTGTCTCAGTTTTGTTTCAAACTCAAGCTCTATCCGGTTTCAGTGAAAGTGCTATAACTCCTTGTACAAAACTCCATTTCAAGCGAAATTGTGATATGTTGTAGGTAACTTCATGACCTATAACTTTCATTTTATATACTTTCTCAAATTCACATCACAGAATTCCCAGAAATCCTCAATTTTTTTCAGTCGTATTCTAATTTCAGCTTCTGTCCAATTTTTGTGTAGAAGCTATAACTTTTATTCTACTGATCAAAACTTAATGAAATTTTAACATGTCATTCCCAAGACATAGATCTACATTTTCATGTTTTGAGTTTCACTCAATTATGCCGATAAAGGGGTTGAAATAAATCATGATCAGAATAGGCAGTTTTCAATTGGAAACAAAATTTCTGTCAACACATCTTTACGAAAAAGGGTATAACTTTTGATTCCCTTGTGCGTTTTGGCTGAAATTTTAATATGTGGTAGAAACAAAAGATAGATACAACTTTTATGTTTTGTGTTTCGCCAAAATAGAGCTGGAAATGGTTCGTTTGTACACACTGATTTTATAGTCCGAAACAGAACAACTTTCTATCATGTTTCAGGAAAAATGCCATAACTTTTGGCACAGGTATCAGATTAAGGTGGTTCTTATCTCGTTGGAAAGATAAGACTTGGATCTACAATTTACTTAGCTAGAGAATTTTCAAATTCTGATTGTATGATATCTTAAAACAAAGGTGAATTCACAGATAGAAATAAAATCTAAAGCAAGACAGAACATAATCTTTCTTTACCTCAATTTCTTTGCCTTCCAAAACTCAAGCAAGCTTTCCACTTAGTCCCAGCCTTTGGTCACCCTATGTACACCAAGTTAAGAGTCTCCTCTTGGTTTCAAAACAAAAATATAGTATTCTAGGATGCAAAAGAAGGCCTTACCTTGTTTTCAAATGTGTCTAGAGATTTGAACAAATTTTCCAACAAAATCTTCTCCTCCTAGATTGGACTCACTCATTTTCACTCTTGGCTCTTGAAGGAATGAAGAAAGCTCCACATTTTTCTTTCTTCTTCCTCTCACTCACGTCTACTTCATGGTGCAACAAATGAAGGGGTTGAAATCTTTTAATTATCACAAGCACACTTTATTCCCCAAAAGTCAAGGTTTGTACATCATCAACATACCTCAAATAAATGCTTGCTTTTTCATTCCATACCACACTATGCTTGTTTGTCTCAAAATGTCAAGAATTTCGTTTCCTCAACATGCTCTTCATGTCCACAAGACTTTCTCACCATGCTTTGGCATTAAATGCTTGTCCAATTGCTTTGTTAAATCAATGGTTCAAACAATTTCATTAAATTTCCAATTTAATTTCCACCCTTGGATTGAAATTCCAAATTTTCAACACTCCATAACTTGCCCATACTTTGTTACCTACCATCTTATTGTATTGAAGTCCCTATCATTTGAGAAATTGCTTTTAGGTTCTTGTTAATTACAATTTGGTCCCTGGACTTATAAAAATTATAAATTGATCCCAAAAATTCTCAAACTTACATGCTGGGCCCAAAATCACATATTAGGCCCAATGGGACTGATTTCAAAATATAATATGGTCGTCTCAACCCTATTTGTCAAAATCGATCCGAATTAGGGTTTACGGATCAATTTCTGGACTTTTACCGTTTTAACCCTAAAAATAATTATTTATCAAATTTAAAAATTTTCTCACTCTCAAAATCAAATCTCATCATCATAGGACCATTTGTGGCCCATTTCAAAATTATTCATTTATGCCTAAAAATTTGAGTAAAAATTCTCTGGGAGAATTTTATCGAAAAAATTTCTGAGTGAAATTTATAAATGGATTTATGAAAAATCATCATATATATAAAGATGAAATAGGATACATGAGCATACACCAAGGGTCGGTGTTATAGGAGGTCTATCAATATAGGCGGTCTAGCACTGGGAGTTGCTTGTACGCGTCAACGTTGGGGTAGAGAGCTAATTTTATATACTTGCATATGAAAACCCCCAACGCGCCCGTCATTGGTCAAGGTAAACCTTTGCCAGGGTTATTTTCTTCGCAAGCTCTAAATGATTTTGGAAATGTAAATAGATGCATACTTTGATACTATGATGTGTGATATGTGATCACTTGATTTCTGAAAATGACATGCTTGGTTTTGATATCATTATGGTTTTGAAATGTACTTTGACACTCTATACTCACACTTATTATCAAGAACATATTATCGATCCCTTCACTTACCGAGTATTTTCCCATAATAGTCACCCATCACTTTTCCTTGATTACAGTTATAGACTTGGCAGGGAGACGTGTCGAGAGAGTTCGACACACTTGATTTATATTTGGAGACCTTGGATTTAGGTATGGTATCGACCATCCTTCCGCAATGATGCATTTGATGATGATGATGTACATTTGAGGTCTATAAAAGGACCATTGTATATTTATATCGGGATGACTGTTATTATGTTATGTAATGTTACTGGAACTCTCAACATTGTTGTATATGTATGCATTGAGGCTTTGTAGTCTGTTTTACATTCTTTTACTTGGGAAACGATGTTTTGAAGAAAAACAGGTTTTAAACAGTTTTAAATAGGTGTTGGTTTTAGCCTTCATTGTCTCGGTATGTGTGTCCTGTGATAGGCAGCGTACAGGGTAATGGGTGGCTGTTCACAGTCTCGGATCGAGGATCGGAGTGTGAAAACGAGAATTACACAAATTCTACCAATCCAAAATTTTATTTAAATATATAAAGTATTTAAATAACATTTCAATTTTGGATAAGAATTGCTTAAATTCTACCAATCTAAAATTTCATTCAAGGGGCCCCATTTTCTTTTGCATTCATAATCATACCAATCAATAATCATAATCCACATATATTCAAAAAAAAATTAATATTAAACCAAAAAAAAAAAAGTTTCTCTATGACATGATCATGGCCTTATCAGACAACTATAGTGCAAAAAAAAAAAAACATGTAAATATATTATTTCAATTCAAAACATGTCCATTCGAGTAATCACATTCACTATCCCCTTAGATTATCTATCCCTAGGAAAAAAATCTTCTTATAGCACGTGGACTAGTGCTATTTATACTATGGGATTGCTTTTCTTTATTTGGATCTCTAGATTCTTATCTTCTATATTTTTATTAATATGGACCTCACATTGTAAGAATCATACTCCCTCTCTCGGCAATCATCTCATTAACCAAGCTAGTCTAATAATGAATCAGAGAATTTCGTAAAATATATACATCAACCTCCCAAAAAGAATGACCTAACTTAAGAAGTTCCAGACACTTTTCTTCCATGATCTACAAATGATCTGACAAAAATGTGATATGGGTCCATCTAATAAATCAATTTTTAACCCAACTTTACTAAATGCTTTGAATTTCTCAATACCCTAACTCTCTCCCCGAGATATCCAACATTGTATCCGAATATCACCATTATCCTAGAAATTGGAAACAATACTATGTCTGACACAAAGCCAACCATAATATTATAATAAATCTTAGAGTATTTATTTAAAAAATATCTGCTCAAATTTAAAACAATTTTGCATTAGAAAAACTAATTTTCAAATATAAATAATGACCAAAAAAGTACAGATAAATAATAGGTGCGAGAAACAAATTTCCACCCAGGTAGCCAAATTAAGAAAATAATTTTCTAGGCTTATACAAAAATTTTTAGAATTGTCTCAGCACTATAAATAATTTTTCTGTAATTTTAAACATTTTTTAGTTTAAAAATCAATAAAAATTATATTTCGACTCCGAAAAATAAATTAGAAATTACAGAAAAATCCAAAGAGAGTAAAAATTATTTTGATAAAAATTCTAGCTAAAATGGGTTCTTCACGTGCCCCGGCGTGCCACCGAGAGGGCTGCCCAAAATGGAAATGCGCCCACTCTCCTAGGGTGACATGTGCATGACAAGCGCCACCTTCCCGGCTATTTCTGGGAACCATATTTTGGTTACCCCTCATTTTCAATATCTCTGAGTTCAATGGTATCCTTGGTTTTCAGATTGGATGTCTTTATGGGAGGTGGGCTTCATGTGCCATGGTTGAGAGTGGGGATAGACAGTTCATTACTATTTATCTTCTCCAAATTTCTACAATTCGACCCAAACTTCGAATGGCCATATTTCTCTCAATTCTTTACCAATTTTCATGTCCTTTATATGGTTGAAAAGTATTTTTTGAGAGAAATCTAGCCATATAAATTTCTTGTTATGAAACATAGTATTTTAAAAGTTACGAGTATATTAAATTTCAACTAGGCTTTGTAATATCTCTAAATGTACTCATTAGATGCTTGCTAAATTTTGTAGAATTAATCCTAATGTCATAACCATAATACTATGTTAAATTAAAAGCATTTTGTGAAGTCTATTAGAAGATGCCATTAACAAACCTTAAACTTTTTATATGGCACTTTATATATTTAAAAAACTAAAAGAGACAGGTAACACCCTAAATAGCTCTGATACAAATGAAAGTTTTAAAATAAACCAATAAACATATTTTGCATGTGAAAATTCCTAAATTTAAGTAGGGTTAAAATCACTTACCTCTTTTCGATGATTGGGTATCCTAGGCGAAGAAGATATCATGAAATTGGATCACTTTTTGATATTCACAATCCAAATGCCTTTGGTGTGGTAATGATCAACCCTTGTTCAAACCCTCTCTTTTTTCCTTTGAATGTGAGAAGAAATCTTTCTCCTTCCTTAGATACTTTTTCACACTCTATATAAAATTTCCATCATTTTTCTTTCTTTACATACTCATATGTGTCTTCCAAAATGGGAGAGTGATGTCATTTTCGAATTGTGAGAGTGAAACGGAGTTAAGGGGGAGAGAGAGAAAGGGGGAGTTAAGAGGGATGGTTATCAAAAACCACCCACTCCCTATTTTTCTCCTTTTTTTTTTTAAATTTAAATAGGTTTGTGGGTCTTACATCATGGGTTTGCCGTCATGGGTGGACTCGAACTTTATTTTCTAACAATACCCACTTTGATTTTGTTCACATTTCATCTCATGGACCATCATATGCACACATGCTCATGATTCACAGCACAATTTTTCTCCTTTTGTTTTCACTCTTTCACATGACTTTTTGCCAAAACATTTAGGGGACATTTGGTTTGCATTTGGAAATTTGAATTGGATTTAGAATCAAAGACCTTGATATGGGTTTCATAAAACCCATGTTTTTACTTGGATTTCACAAACCCCTTATTTTGGGGGTTTCATCCCCAAACATCGATTCCCATTCCACTAATTCAAGCAACTCATATGGGTTTCAATCTAATACTTGATTCCCATTCCCTTTAACCAAATGCCTCCTTAATTCTTTCTCATTTTATCTATCTTAGCACTCCACATAAGGTCAAGAATGGTGACAACATGCATTGCCTTTATTGTATGCATTTCAGTGCTTTATCCATGCAAAATTAACCAGCCAAAAATATGGGTGTTCACTAATTCTGACCATGTGTTTGGCAACAAAGTTTAAATTCTGGAATAACCAAATAAGAGCTAACTTTCCTAATAAATTAAAAATTTTATGAGTGCCTTTATGATAGCCATATTTCTTATATAAAAGAGTTCATAATCAACTATTCACATCCTACACTCATGACCCTAAATTTTTTCTGACCAAAATTCTCCTGTGTGTGTCTAATAGAGACATCTTCTAAAGTAGAATCCATAAGCATAATTAGAATCCTAAATGTATGGGATCAATGTGTAATAGCCACACTTAACATGTAAAAATATGGTATGGTTCTAACTAGAAAATGAAGAATTTATCTGTTAGACAGTTAGGGGAGGGGAAGGAAATCAATAGAGAAAATAATTAATTTGTTAAAATAATTTACAAATAAAACTTGCTAAGCAAAGTTTGTTACCTTATAATAAAGACATTTTGAAGAACCCTCTTCCTTCAGATTAATCTCGGATAACATGACTTGGACCAAGAGGATCTTCATGACCCTTGACTTTTTTCCATGGTAAGTGATACTGTCACGCCCCGAACCGGGAATCGTGAACAGTCGCCCGTTGCCTTGGATGTTGGCTGTATTTCTACAAAAAAATCGGACAGAGCCTCCCCATAAATCGGAGGTCTCCCAATGTACAATAACCTGTATAAACCTGTACAATTCAAAATCATCTAGAAAATAAAACAAATGGCCATCCCGGCCTCAAAACAATCCATCACATCTCCCAACCGACATCCAGACAACGCAAGGCTAACATATCACCAACAGTCCTAACCACAGACCTCTACTGTCATGCCCAACTAGAGCATGAACAGCCGCCACACCGAGCGGACCTAAATTTATACAATTATTTTACAAATTCCCAAGTCAACACTTTAAATGTTTACAAATGGTTACAAATGCCTCAATGCAAGCGAAATATGAGAGTTTCGCAAACAAAAGTCTAAAAATTATACAGTCATCCCATAATATGTACACGGTCAACTACGGACCTCAACAAGGCCACGCAGGGTCGACAATAAAATATGAAATTCATATTTTCAATTAGAACTTAAATCTCACCGTCGATAATCACCCAAATCCACCATCAAGCTATCATACCTTCCAGAGCCAAATGCGTCGCTCTAGCACCATAATCCTGTCTGGGGAGGGAAAAAGGAGGGGTGAGTATTCAGGGAAGAATACTCAGTGAGTGAGTGGGTCAATGTAATCGTGTAATATGGGGTGTGAAACTGGAGTGTCAAAGTATAAGTATACAATTCATATTTCAAATCATCATGCTTTTCATTTCAACCATATATCATTTACACGCATCAACAAACCAAATATGCATCCAAAATACTTTCATCAAAATCATAGAGCTGCCAGCCGTAAAACTCCTGGCAGAGGTCTACCACGACCTATGACAGGCGCACCGGGGGTGTTATATGCGATTTTATTTAAAGTGCTCTCTACCCCGGCGTTGGCGACGGACCTCGTCCAGGTGCTAGACTTGACTAGCAGCCAAGTCCTCCCCCTTTCGGGTTCAACCTGCCTAGTTCCGTGTAGTAAATATCATCTCATCTCGACATCTCGTGGGATACCCCAGGCCTAGGCATATCCGGACGCCACCAAAGCGCCTCTCACGGTGTCCTTCGTAGCTACGGAACAATGCATATCACAGCCCTCAAGGCCAATATCAATATCACAGTTCAAATCACAGCCCTCAAGGCCAATATCAATATCATATCAAAACATGTGCCATAAATCAAGTTCACAAACCAAATGCAACATATTTCATAAAATGGCACATTTTACATTTCAATCACATGGATGCATATTTCATAATTCAACCACATTTTCAGACACTCCATCGGTTCACAAAATCATTTTCAAAACCAATCAAAACATTTTAAGCATACGATAAATCATGCTTATTTATCAAATTGTTGTAAAACAGAGTTTACATATTAAACGAAAACATTTCAATAAAACCCACTCACAGTATACGGGAGGGTCAATCACTCCCTACAATGCACAAGTGTCGAAATCGTGCTCCCCTCGATCAGTCTCCAATCAAGTCACTACAATTATAACACATCATATATTTCTCACACCTCAACCTCAATTGTATCTATGTACATTTATAACATCACACTGTTCAATCCATATACACTTGCATATACTTACAATTCATTCAATTAAAATTTTACTCGATCCTCGATTGACCTTCCTAATACAAAATCATAATTATGTCATCAATTTCCATTTTCTCTAATTTTTGTACAAGTCTCAATTCTTCAATTCATGAATACACTCTAATGTCATCAATTTCATTTCATTTATAATTAAGTAACACATTCAAAACCAAGTCTAATTCAACTCCAAAACCACTCAAAGTCGGAAACATGCGTAAATTAATAACTTGTCTACAAAATAGAAAAATCTTTGAAAAAATCATATACTTTTCGATTCTCATCCGATTTCTTCAAACCTTATGTCATTTTAAAGGTATTGAAACCTATTTTCATAATATAGAGAGTGTATTTGACTTACCTATATGCAATACCAACTATAATGTAAAACATGCATCAATCCTTAGGCTCAAATCCTAAATTTCACCTAGTTTTCATACATTCGTCAAATTAAACTCTAAAAGCAACCATTCAAATCAAATCAACATGATTCTCTCCTCCGAACATTCCAATTCATATAAAATTTCTATAATTGACCTGAATAATTACTTATAATGTCACACAAAGCATTAAAATCAAATCTAACATACTTTCAACACATATACAACACTTTTGATCCTAATTTACCCTAATTGCATCCAAATAATTCAAATGAGTTAGAAATCCCTCACCTAGGGTTCACTGCGATCCAAAAACCCTAACGTCCGTACGACATTCGATTCATTCCAAAACCTGCAATGTCTCCAAATTGAAGCAAATTTTAGCAATTAGACTTAATCACTATGGAACTCAAACCCTAGAACTAAGATCTAACTCAACCCTTACCTATGCAGTGAAAGGGTTGCAGTGGGCTCTCGAAGGAGCGCAGAAGGCACACGAGCGTGCGAGCAAGGATGGGGCTGTAGCCTCACGCGCTGAGAGGCAGGCTCGCACGCGGGGGTCACGCGCGCGGGGGCTGTCTTGCGGCTGCAGGCGCGCGCAGAGGAGTCACGCGCGGGGTCACGCGGCCGTTGCGCGCCGTCACGAGCGCGCAAGGAGCGGCGGTCTCGCGCGGCGGGTCGGGCGAGCAATCGCGCACTTTGCCGCGGCGAGGGGCCGCGCTCTGTTGCGCGGGGGAGAAAACAAGCGGCCGGAGGGAAAGGTTTCAGCCGCGGTGGTCGACGGGTTGGCGGTGGTTGCGGGTGGTTGCAGCGGCGACGAATCCGCGAGAGGGAGAGAGAGTTGTGGAAAAGAGAGAGAACCCGAGAGAGAGAAGGAGAGAGAGAGACCGATGGTGGGGTGGCGGTTGCTGGCCGTCTGCGGCGGCCGCGGTGGAGGCGGCGCGAGGAAGCCGCGGGAAGGAGAGGTGAAGCGGCGGTTCGCGGGAAAGGGAGAGGCGAAGAGATGAAGGAGGGAGAGAGAAAGAGAAATTAGGGCTTTATGCCCTAATTTCGTTTTTCGTTTTTCTTTTTTTTTTTTTTTTTTTTTTTATATAAATAAATAATTAAACAATTATCAATATATATATATTATTTTTCTCTAGCGTATAAATTTCGTAGAATTGGGATTTACTGCGAATTACGAACGCAGCATTTTAAAATATACCAAAAATTTAAATTTAATACCCCAAAATCGAAAATCAATAAAATTAAAAATTTCTCAATATATATATATTGAAAAATATTTTATTAAATTTCATGAATAGGAACACTAGTACGGGCATCGCAGTTTCGGTGTTACATTTTCTAACCCCCTAAAAACAAGTTTCGTCCTCGAAACTTCAATTGCAGTTCATACACAAAAATGAAAGGTGTCGCTTCACATTGTTCCTTAAATCTCCCAAATTTCTTTGTCAAGTAAAATCTGGTTATTAAACTAGCAACATTTTACGTCCATAAAATTGGATCCATTGTTTTCATTCCTTGTCATTTATACATTTCTATCCACTAAGATTTCCACTCATAAAACTACCAACTTATGTCTTAGTCTCCTTTCCTTAATCTTGGATAACTTCTTATTGGAAAATATTATACCATGTGGATCTCATTCTCGCTGCACTCGTTATCCTCAATACTTGTCATTTAACCTTCTAATACCTTTCCATGGGTGCTTCAAACCCTCGTCAATATGATTGCCTTAATTAAAAACACAAGGTTTTCACTATTTTAGGGCTCTAAAATGAAAACCCAAAAATCCAAAATTTAATTTCCCGAACTACGAGTGCAATCAAAATACATATATTCCTTGAGGTAATATTAGTCAAAACTCAATAGTCTCCATCAAGATGGTGCATATTGCATATAGCAGCCACAGTTTTAAGACTTAGTGTAAGATATATACAATTCCCTATATCATTAAACTTGTGTATGGTGCAATGTAGGTCAATACCAAGATAGCCTAGACTACGTAAGAAAACTTAATCCACTTCTTTCCACGTTTTCAAATCTCAAATCCTTAATTGGATAACTTTTCAATCAAAGTACTTCTATATTACTACTCCCAACTTATCAAGATTTAGAGATAATAAATATATACCTCATTACACCTAACTCTATCGTCACAAGAGACATCATTTCCAACTTCAAGACCAAAAAGGCATAGACTCAAACTCTCTCTATATTACTTTATTTAATGATCCACATAAAATGATCATGAATAAATAACGAGAATACTATCCTCCAAACAGAAGAATCCAATAACTAAATATTAAGTTTCCCATTTCCATTGGAAATTCAATAATAGAGCATAAGTCACATTTTGTTCAATTTCCTATCAAACCCATAAACTCCATGTCGATAATTGTATGAGCATCAATACTTTAACGATTTGCTCCTGCAGACAATATACAATGTTTCACTACCTCCTTAGTTTTTCCCAAGTCTCTAGCGATATTATATGTTTAAGGGCTAATAATTTCTCAGTAGACTCATAGTTTTGTACAATAAAATCCTTTATATCACAATACTTTTCCATGTGTAATTTCATTCTTCTATTATATATGCCTAGCTTCAAGTTTACTTTCTTTGAAGAATTCATCACCCACTAAGTATCAAACCACCAAGAAGCATTTTCAATCCAAAAATATACATAAAATAATGCATATACGCTCAATTTTCTATTATAAACTGAAGTTTATGATTTTATCTTCATGTAAATACTATTCATTAATTTTGTCATCTTCTCCATTTTCAAGTGATGAGTAAAAGAAACTTATACAAAAATAAATGGCCTAAGAAAGTCAAACCCAACATGGGCTCTATAAATAAAAATTTCCATATGATATAGCTCAAAAAAAAAAATCTTGAATTCATAAAATATACAAAATAATTAAAGCTCGAATTTGATAACACTTATTGATAGTATTATAACTTTACTATCTAACGGAAAAGATACTAATATACTTTTTCATACCCTCATTCCCTTAGACCTTTGTCCATAATACCTCGGGCAATTAGAATACATACATGTCATATGTATCTAATAACAGCTACAAGCAACGTAACATAATTTCAAATACAAATTGCTAAATTATCTCTAACTAAACTTTACACATTTTCTCATCTAATTGCAGTCTTGAATCACAGAATTGGCTAACCTCGCCAAATAATATAAAGAACAAAGAAATACCATGAATTCTATAATAGTGTCATCAATAATTAAACTCCTACCTTCTTTTGGTCCCTACAGGACTGATTGCAAACTTTAAGAATTTCTCCTCAGTAAAAGATAATAGTCTCAACTCTCATATTCTTCCAATGCAATGACATTTAAGAGTCCTTTGTCAAGAGAAGTCAAGAATCGATTAAAGTGCTAAACAAACTCTATACTCATAAACGAGTTGTTAAACTCCATGAAAATGAACATCCGTGAAATCAACTCAAACATGTTCATCGTAGCTAACCAGATAAAACAAGAGAACATTCCTCAAGTCCCAACATCCACTCACAATATCAATTTCTCAATAGCATTTTACTCTATATCTTAATCATAAACAATCATATATTGTCATGCCTATTACACAAAATATCAAACTTTTAACATCAATTGTCAATCCAAAATGATTACTACAAGAGTACTTACCATTCAGCCAAACAATTCAACGAAAATCTTCAATCACAATTAAATATACATATACACACACACTAAGTATCTCTAACTCCTTTATTAACAACCTCATTTCCATTTTATTTATACTCAACACCAATTCAAGTTTTGTACACACGAATTTCTCGAGATGTTTCAATTCTGAAGTTATATATAGCTTGCTTCCTTCAAAAGCAAAATAGACCTAACTACCAAATTTGTAATCTTTTCCTATCCCCAGAATTTCTTCATCAATTTATAAAGTTAAAGTCTCTTTAGTAAGAAAATGTCACTAGCAATCTAGAAATCCATTTGGTATTCATTATTTAATTCCAAGGGGATCTATCGATCCATGAGTATACCATATACAAGAATCCTAGGACTGAAATATGTTAACTGAACAAAAGTCCTACTAAAACTTCATAAAATATCGGTGGTCAAATTTCCTCAAGAAGTCTTCCTATCATAATAGATCTGTAATTTCATCACCAATAGCCTCCCACTAATTGAGGGCATCACCATGTAACAATCTCTCTGTTACTCGTAGACTCTATAGACTGTATCTCGAATGATATGCTTGCCAAAATGAGTGACTACCATAATCTTCCCATCAAGTGGCGAGAGAGGCCTATCAGAATGGCGAGCGAATGTGTCGCTCACATATAAAAGCTTCGACCCGATATCTATGAGAATACGGGCGTCAATACCAAATATTCGTATGGTACTTAAAGATAAGAAGAGATTAAAACATTTAAAATATTAAGAAAAGTAGCCATATATATATATCAAACTAGTTAAGCTTCAAAAGCTTTAACTAGTCAAAACTGTACATCAATATCGTGATATACTAGATCCCATAAAGTGCGTACAACAAAAGCGCTACACTGAGGGGTCCGCGGGAGAATCCCCAATAATAACACTAGGGTTTTGCCGGTGCATCCTCCTGGGTCGTCGCAAACACACAAGCCTGGGCCCTAGGCTACTGTCGCGACGGTCCTGACACTGTACTACTCCCGGATGCAGTCCGAGGAGCGGTAAGAGCTGAGTGCACAGGTGCCCCCTGCTGGCCTGTGCCAGAAGTACCAGTATGACTCCGTAAAGTCGATCCTCGACCTAAATCCAGGCAGGCACTCATAATATGACCTTGCTTCCCACACTGGAAGCAAGTAACCCTTATTCTTCATGCCCCATATGCATGGTGGTTGCCGCATTTGCGGCAGAAAGGCTATCTCTATGCCGTAAACTGTGTAGTGACACTAGGGGCTGGTGCCTCAAATTTCTGTGGTCGAAGTGATAACATCTGCACCAAATGGGAGGTGCACTAGTCATACACCTGTCTAAACGCATCAAATGCTGGTGATAGAACCATGGCTATAATAGCCGGCTGAGAAACTGCTAAAATGATACACATAACGAGGAAACATCCTCGGATATTCTAAGTGTCTCAGGTACAAATCTAGTACCTCGCCTAATAATCAAAATCTTACAAATAAAGAGCTTAAATTAGATATGATTTAAAGGTTAGGGTTAGTTACGAAGTAACTACCCCCTAAATGAATAAACTTAACAGTTTAAGAACTGATAGAACCATTTTACTAGGTTAGATACGCACCGTATCTAACCCCCTAAAAAGAATAACTCATATGCCTAAGACCATGTACTGGGATCTCATGACTGTAATGAAACTCTCATATGCATTGAGGACTTTAAATCATACTTGGGAATGTTTTCAAGACTCTCTTCCTACATAACTCTCAACCTAGAGCTCTGATACCACCCGAACTGTCACGCCCCGAACCGGGAATCGTGAACAGTCGCCCGTTGCCCTGGATGTCGGCTGTATTTCTACAAAAAATCGGACAGAGCCTCCCCATAAATCGGAGGTCTCCCAATGTACAATAACCTGTATAAACCTGTACAATTCAAAATCATCTAGAAAATAAAACAAATGGCCATCCCGGCCTCAAAACAATCCATCACATCTCCCAACCGACATCCAGACAACGCAAGGCTAACACATCACCAACAGTCCTAACCACAGACCTCTACTGTCATGCCCAACTAGAGCATGAACAGCCGCCACACCGAGCGGACCTAAATTTATACAATTATTTTACAAATTCCCAAGTCAACACTTTAAATGTTTACAAATGGTTACAAATGCCTCAATGCAAGCGAAATATGAGAGTTTCGCAAACAAAAGTCTAAAAATTATACAGTCATCCCATAATATGTACACGGTCAACTACGGACCTCAACAAGGCCACGCAGGGTCGACAATAAAATATGAAATTCATATTTTCAATTAGAACTTAAATCTCACCGTCGATAATCACCCAAATCCACCATCAAGCTATCATACCTTCCAGAGCCAAATGCGTCGCTCTAGCACCATAATCCCGTGCGGGGGAGGGAAAAGGAGGGGTGAGTATTCGGGGAAGAATACTCGGTGAGTGAGTGGGTCAATGTAATCGTGTAATATGGGGTGTGAAGCGGAGTGTCAAAGTATAAGTATACAATTCATATTTCAAATCATCATGCTTTTCATTTCAACCATATATCATTTACACGCATCAACAAACCAAATATGCATCCAAAATACTTTCATCAAAATCATAGAGCTGCCAGCCGTAAAATTCCTGGCAGAGGTCTACCACGACCTATGACAGGCGCACCGGGGGTATTATATGCGATTTTATTTAAAGTGCTCTCTACCCCGGCGTTGGCGACGGACCTCGTCCAGTGCTAGACTTGACTAGCAGCCAAGTCCTCCCCCTTTCGGGTTCAACCTGCCTAGTTCCGTGTAGTAAATATCATCTCATCTCGACATCTCGTGGGATACCCCAGGCCTAGGCATATCCGGACGCCACCAAAGCGCCTCTCACGGTGTCCTTCGTAGCTACGGAACAATGCATATCACAGCCCTCAAGGCCAATATCAATATCACAGTTCAAATCACAGCCCTCAAGGCCAATATCAATATCATATCAAAACATGTGCCATAAATCAGGTTCACAAACCAAATGCAACATATTTCATAAAATGGCACATTTTACATTTCAATCCCATGGATGCATATTTCATAATTCAACCACATTTTCAGACACTCCATCGGTTCACAAAATCATTTTCAAAACCAATCAAAACATTTTAAGCATACGATAAATCATGCTTATTTATCAAATTGTTGTAAATCAGAGTTTACATATTAAACGAAAACATTTCAATAAAACCCACTCACAGTATACGGGAGGGTCAATCACTCCCTACAATGCACAAGTGTCGAAATCGTGCTCCCCTCGATCAGTCTCCAATCAAGTCACTACAATTATAACACATCATATATTTCTCACACCTCAACCTCAATTGTATCTATGTACATTTATAACATCACACTGTTCAATCCATATACACTTGCATATACTTACAATTCATTCAATTAAAATTTTACTCGATCCTCGATTGACCTTCCTAATACAAAATCATAATTATGTCATCAATTTCCATTTTCTCTAATTTTTGTACAAGTCTCAATTCTTCAATTCATGAATACACTCTAATGTCATCAATTTCATTTCATTTATAATTAAGTAACACATTCAAAACCAAGTCTAATTCAACTCCAAAACCACTCAAAGTCGGAAACATGCGTAAATTAATAACTTGTCTACAAAATAGAAAAATCTTTGAAAAATCATATACTTTTCGATTCTCATCCGATTTCTTCAAACCTTATGTCATTTTAAAGGTATTGAAACCTATTTTCATAATATAGAGAGTGTATTTGACTTACCTATATGCAATACCAACTATAATGTAAAACATGCATCAATCCTTAGGCTCAAATCCTAAATTTCACCTAGTTTTCATACATTCGTCAAATTAAACTCTAAAAGCAACCATTCAAATCAAATCAACATGATTCTCTCCTCCGGAACATTCCAATTCATATAAAATTTCTATAATTGACCTGAATAATTACTTATAATGTCACACAAAGCATTAAAATCAAATCTAACATACTTTCAACACATATACAACACTTTTGATCCTAATTTACCCTAATTGCATCCAAATAATTCAAATGAGTTAGAAATCCCTCACCTAGGGTTCACTGCGATCCAAAAACCCTAACGTCCGTACGACATTCGATTCATTCCAAAACCCGATGTCTCCAAATTGAAGCAAATTTTAGCAATTAGGCATAATCACTATGGAACTCAAACCCTAGAACTAAGATCTAACTCAACCCTTACCTATGCAGTGAAAGGGTTGCAGTGGGCTCTCGAAGGAGCGCAGAAGGCACACGAGCGTGCGAGCAAGGATGGGGCTGTAGCCTCACGCGCTGAGAGCAGGGCAGTCGCACGCGGGGTCACGCGCGCTGGGGCTGTCTTGCGCTGCAGAGGCGCGCGCAGAGGAGTCACGCGCAGGGTCACGCGCTGTTGCGCGCGATCACGAGCGCGGCAGAGCGGCGTCTCGCGCGAGGTCGGGCGGCAGCACCGCGCACTGCCGCGCGAGCAGTCGCGCTCTGTTGCGCGGGGGAGAAAACAAGCGGCCGGAGGGAAAGGTTTCAGCCGCGGTGGTCGACGGGTTGGCGGTGGTTGCGGGTGGTTGCAGCGGCGACGAATCCGCGAGAGGGAGAGAGAGTTGTGGAAAAGAGAGAGAACCCGAGAGAGAGAAGGAGAGAGAGAGACCGATGGTGGGGTGGCGGTTGCTGGCCGTCTGCGGCGGCCGCGGTGGAGGCGGCGCGAGGAAGCCGCGGGAAGGAGAGGTGAAGCGGCGGTTCGCGGGAAAGGGAGAGGCGAAGAGATGAAGGAGGGAGAGAGAAAGAGAAATTAGGGCTTTATGCCCTAATTTCGTTTTTCGTTTTTCTTTTTTTTTTTTTTCTTTTTTTTTTTTTTTATATAAATAAATAATTAAACAATTATCAATATATATATATTATTTTTCTCTAGCGTATAAATTTCGTAGAATTGGGATTTACTGCGAATTACGAACGCAGCATTTTAAAATATACCAAAAATTTAAATTTAATACCCCAAAATCGAAAATCAATAAAATTAAAAATTTCTCAATATATATATATTGAAAAATATTTTATTAAATTTCATGAATAGGAACACTAGTACGGGCATCGCAGTTTCGGTGTTACAGATACTATTGCTATTGTTATGTCCTAAATAAACATAAAGAAAAAAAAATATTAAATATGGCGGGAGCAATACAAAGTATTAAAAAGTAAAGAGAAAAACAATTTTACAAATAATAATGATATTAGCTTGATAGAACTTTAAACCACATTCCTTTTTCCTTCCTAATAGAGGTGATTTTTTGCCCCCATATATACTTGCTTTTCTAACTCGAGCGGGAAGCCTATGCCGAGAGTGTAAGCCAAAACTTCTTGGATAGGAAACCTGCATAAACCCCTCCAGGACTGGCCAGGTAGGAGACTCTGATGCTCAAGCTAGCAAGAGTAGATAAAATAAAGATTAAGGATAGCCTGTGGATTTTTGTCCTATATTGTCCCCCTTGTGATCTGTGTATAGCTATCCATGGATATGGCCAAGTATGTGATTTATATATATAAAGAGAGATAATGAATGCATATAATTGAGTGTAAAGATATACCTGAATGTATAGAATGAAATATAAAGCCATACCTCTGATAGTATAGGATTGGTGTAGAAATCGACCTTTGATGGTGTGTAGTGGGGCATGAAACCCTACCCCTGATGGTGGAGAATTGTATCACCTTCTTGTGCCTCAAAGTATGTGTATAGAGAGAGAGAATATTAGTCATATAATTGTGTGGTTGTGATTGTAGTTGTAGAGTTGTGTAAAGTTTTAGAGAACTTTGGTATAGGGTTTAATATGTCTAGCCCCCTTTTGTCTTATGTTATGTTCTGTATTTATAGTCTCCCAATGATGTAGAAAACCCTAGTTTCCTTTTGTATGATATCTTCTGAAATGGTAGGGATTTGTGACCAAAGACTTTCAAAAGATTTAGAATCCTTTGAGATTAGGATGGTTTAAGATTTAGGAAGAGTTTACTTTTGTATTGAGAGTCATAAAGATTTATAATTCCAAAGGATTAAGGAAGGTTTGAACTTGTCTATAATTTCCTTCCTTATCGGATGATAATAAGAGAATTGAGATCTTATGGAAATAAGGAAAGTTATTGGTTAAATCAAGTATCATTATTTGCCCCCACTCTTAATAACATTTTGAAAGAATGACATTAGGAGTAGAGTGAATTGTTGAGTTGGAAGAACTATGAAAATAGAGCATTAAATGTAGAAAGTGCCGATGATAGATTGTGAGAATTGCTTGAGAAAAATTTTGATTTTAGGGTTGGTGAAATTTGTGGGGTGACCAAGAGGTCAAGTGACTGAGAGGTCGAAAGACCGTGAGGTCATGAGATTTGAAGGTCAAGAGACTGAGGGATTAAGTGACCAAGAAGTCAGATGACCGAGGAGGTCGAGGGATTAGGAGGTTGGGAGACCTTTTATTGAGGCTTTCCGTAGTTGTAAGATGTAGAGGCAAGGACCACATTCCGTTTTAATTCCTTATCCATAGAGAATGTGCCATAAAAAAAACATCTAGATGATGTTTGTAGTGAAGACAAAGATGATGGACTTGTGTCCATTCGATCGAGAATTGTGCCCCATAGGGGCCATGCATCGTAAGTTGTCACATTGAGGAAGTGTTGTGCGGAAGGGGATTATTGTTGTTATACTCAAATGAAAGTATTATGGCATTATACCTGTTGCGTTAGACAAGAGATTGGAGGCATTGCGCCTGGATAGAGTATTTAATGGCCGTGTACTGAGAGTGTCTATTGACATTTTACTAAGAGTGGAAGGCTGATGGCATAATGCCAAGAAGGTTTGTTGATGTTGTACCGAGGAGGTGCTTGGCATTCTGCCAAGAGGTCGTATGATGGCATTACCTCGTGAAGACTTGTTGGCATCACGCCAAGAGTGGGTTCAAGGCATTGTGTTCAACGGCATTGCATCGAGGAGTATGGGTCATGTATACTAGGTTAAGAGTTTGATATCGTGTTAGTGATATACTTAAAGATGCTTGATGCCTGTAGGTTATTCTTTATTGCACATGCTTATGATGTTATAAGAAGTCATGAGACTCTTAAAATGAAGATGATTGGGAGGTCGAGTAATCGATATATTGTGTAAGCTAGGTATACTGAGAGAAAAAGGTCGGGCAAACTATATCGAGAGAGATAAAGGATTGACCGAGAGGTCAAGCAACTAAGAGGTTGCTCTGTGAGTTTTAATTCCATATGTTTAGCTAAGTGTTAAAGTGACCGATGGGTCAAAAGAATAAGGGATCAGAAGGTTAAGTGAGTGTACTGAGAAAGGATGACCTAGTAATGTGTAAAGAAGAATAAGGTAATGATCGAGAAGGTCGAGGGACTTGAGCGAGATTGTTTAGTCGAGTTATGGTAAAGAGTGTAAAGTGTTTATGTTATGGAAAGTAGAAGTCAGTTGTACTTAATCAGATTTTGGATAATGTCTTGGTTATGCACTAGAGGAAAAGAGAGATCGAATATGAGAGGATAACAGATGTTGATTTGAGAGAGTATAAGTGTTTGGAAGCTGACCAAGAGCCTATGTTTTGTTAGTACAATGAGATTCTCAGTGAGTGTGAGAGGTTGGTGCTACCGTGTCGGTTGTATTTAGTTTGTATGACATATAAGAATTTATATGTAATAAAGAGATGCTTGTTGGTTGCCATGGTGTAATATACTTACATGATATATGAAAATTTAATCAATAAGTGTTGCGAGTTTTCTATGTATCACGATTCTGGACAAATATATCTTAATCGAATATTGTGTATAATACAAAGCAAGTGTCGTTCCAACAAAAATATTATGTATTACTAATTATAAAATATCCTATTTAAGTTGGATAAAACAAATCAAGAATTCATTGATATCAAAACTACGAAAATATCAAAAGCAGAATATTATGAATTAAAAACCCTAGTTTTATAAAACCCTAAAATATCGATTTCATCTGTCTTCAATTTTTTTATATGGTCGAAATCTTTCAAATACCTTAAAATTTATTGACTGAAAATTCATTCTTGATGATGACAGATTTTCCTAAATTAGAATCACCCAATGGTCATGCAATCTTGATTATGCCGAACTGCATTAAGATCTATGGAACATCTATAATCTAGGTTTTCTCCTAAAAATCTCCACACATAGAATTAATTATCCGTTAATCTCATAACTATATATAGATTTTATTATATTGGTCAGATTTCATACAATCTTCTCTCAATCTCATGTATGTAATCGCAAATTATTAAATCATAGGACCCTTTACGAATGAAGCATTTAAGTTTAATAATGAAATCTCATCAAACAATGAACATGTCAATAAAGATTTAAGGAAAACAAAATAATCAAACTATGTTATTAATCAAAGAATAGAATCCATCGAGTTCTAAGAACAAGAAATCTAAATAAACATAATAAAGATAAGCAAGAAAGGTAAAGAAAAATCCCTAGATGGAAGAATCTGTTCAAGGAGGTGGCTGCTAGGGTTTCTCTCCTCCCCCCAAGTGTTAAGGATGTCTCCTTCTTATAATCTAACTCCTAAGAGTCCTAAATGACTAAAAATTTGTGGGTCTTCATAACAGCTTGATATTTTGATGAAATTTAAAATAGCAAGCTAAGAATGGAGAAAGGAAACTTCAAGAGTTTATTGAAAAATCAAAGTGAGATTACATAGAGAGAATGCATGTTTTTCATACCCATTAAGCACAACAACCTACCCTATTTATAAAGAAGGAGAAAGGGAGGTAAGAGAGGAGTAAAATGAGAGAGAGGAGAGGGCATTGCCCTCTCCTAGCTGCTGGTCCCAACGGCTAGTGAGAACTAGCCCCAAACGGCTAGTTCTCTACTAGCCGTTGGGGGCTTTTGCCCCCACTTTGAGTGGGCTGGGCTGGGCCAATTAAGGCCCAGCTGCTGAGGTTTGGATGGTCCATATTGGGCCTTACAATGATATTACATAAGGGCTTAGAGATGGTCCTTTATAGGGGCTGAATTTAGACCTCCTTAGAATCACATTTTAAGACTCCTAGTTAGGGAATCTTGAAGGAAGAGCTAAAGAGCTCAATTATGCCTCATTTCAACACTCCCCCTCAAGTTGGGTGTGTATATATCTATAACACCCAACTTGACCATATTTTTGTGTATGTGATTGGCGGTCCCCGGCTTGGTGAAGATGTCGGCTACTTGATCATCACTTCTTGTAAAGCTTGGAGTGATGAGCTTTTCTTCAAACTTTTGTCTCACAAAGTGACAATCCACCTCAATGTGCTTTGTTCTCTCATGAAAAATCAGATTTGAGGCTATGTGAATTGCCGATTGATTGTCACAATGAAGTTGGATTGGAGTAGGAACGGAGAACCCTAGTTCTTCAATTAGAGCCTTTAGCCAGACTATCTCACTTGATGCGGCTGCCATGGCTCTATATTCGGCTTCGGCACTTGATCTTGATACCACATGTTGTTTCTTGCTTTTCCAAGCTACTAAATTTCCTCCAACAATCATGCAATACCCTGTGGTTGATCGTCTATCCTCTGAGTCTCCGGCCCAATCCGCATCACAATACCCTATGATTTGTGAGTTATTGTTCCTTCTCATTCAAATTCCCATGCCCGGTGTGCCCTTTAGGTAGTGAAGGATTCTTTCAGTAGCTCTCCAATGCTTCCTTTTGGGCTTGTGCATATGTTGGCTTACTTGACTTACGGCAAAGGAGATATCTGGTCTTGTTATGGTGAGATAGATCAATCTTCCTACGAGCCTTTGGTATCTTTGTTCATCCTCATATTTTTCATCATCATCCTTAAAACCACAAGCAGAGCTAATAGGACTGCATGCGGGCTTGGCACCTAACTTTCCTGTTTCCTGCAAAAGATCAAGCACATACTTTCTTTGTGATAGAACTAGCCCATTTGGACAATAGGCAAGTTCTATCCCTAAGAAGTACTTTAGTTTCCCTAAATCCTTAATATCAAATTTTGTTTGTAAAAAACCTCTCACTAGGTTGATTAGTTCTAGATCATTTCCGGTTATGATTATGTCATCTACATAAACTAACACTACAATGATTTTTCCATTTTGTTTTTTAATGAAGAGAGAAGTATCACTATTGCATTTTTTGAAATCATGATCAAAGAGAGTAGAGCTAAGTTTGGCATACCAAGCTCTTGGAGATTGTTTGAGGCCGTAAATTGCTTTCTTAAGTTTGCACACCTTGTTGTGTTGATGAGAAAAGCCCGGTGGAATCTCCATGTATACTTCCTCTTCTAGATCTCCTTGTAAAAATGCATTGGCTACATCCATTTGAAACATTGGCCAAGAGTGATTGATTGCAAGAGACATCAATACTCGAATTGTGTTCATCTTGGCTACCGATGCGTATGTTTCCTTGTAGTCTATTCTATAAGCTTGAGTAAAGCCCTTTGCTACTAATCTAGCTTTGTATCTATCAATGCTTCCATCACTCTTATGCTTGATCTTGTAGACCCATTTGCATCCCACAACCCTCTTTCCTTTAGGAAGAGATGTTATCTCCCATGTTCCATTTCTTGCTAAAGCATCTAGCTCATTCTTCATGGCTTGGATCCATTGAGGATAATGTTTTGCTTCTTCAAAGTTTTTTGGCTCTTGGTGGAGATCTATGTTCTTGATAAATCTTTGGTGGCTACATGACATGTTAGCAACCGAATAATATTTGGAAATGGGATGTGAGGTCACCTTTGAGTTATAGAACACTCTTTTGTTGATCCATTCTGATGAAGGAAGTCTGAGTCTTGTTGATCTTCGAAGAGGAGGAGGTGGCTCTTCTACATTTTGATCCTCTTGTTCTATGCTTTGCTCTTGATCTAAGTTGTCTCCCCCTTCCTCTTGGACGGATTCTTGATCAGAATTGGATGGGATTGATTCTTCTTGAGTAGGATCATTTTCAGCTTGTATTGGTTCTCTTTCTTCTTTATTTCGATGAGCATGATCTTTGATGGGAGGAAGAATTATGTTCCATTGGTCTTGAGCACCCTTTTCCTTTGATTGTTCTTGAACCTCTTTTCCTGCAAAGTAAGGCTCTCTTTCCACAAATATCACATCCTTAGATGTGTATAATTTTTTGGTTAGAGGATCATAACATTTATATCCTTTTTCAAAGGTAGTGTATCCTAGGAACACACACTTTCTTCCCCTCTCATCTAGTTTGTTTCTAAAGTTTTCTGGTATATGCACATAACAAATGCACCCAAAGACTCTTAAATGGGAAATACTAGGTTTCCTTCCTAAGAGTAGTTCTAAAGGAGATTTTCCTTCTAGAACTTGAGAGGGCATGATATTAATAAGATGGGCAGCGGTTTTAATGGCTTCACTCCAAAATTCTTTAGGTACATTGGAGTGAAACATCATAGCTCTAGTCGTCTCAAGCAAATGTCTATTCTTCCTCTCGGCAACTCCATTTTGTTGTAGAGTGTACACACATGATTTTTGATGAATGATTTCTTTCTCTTCTAGGAAATTTTCAAATACATGACTAGTGTATTCTCCCCCATGATCCGATCTAAGGATTTTGATATTTGCATTGAATTGCTTGGTTACATATCTATAATAGCTCTTAAGTGCTTCAAAAACTTCAGATTTAGATACTATTAAATATACCCATGTGTATCTAGTTTTGTGGTCAATGAATGTGACAAAGTACTTAAAGCCATTATGAGAAACTATAGGAGAGGTCCACACATCAGAATGAATTAGTTCAAAGGCATTCTCATATATTGTATTTGAAATTGGATAGTACACTCTAGTCTGTTTTCCAAGAATACAAGCTTTGCAATGCCTATTTTCTACTTCTTGATTTGGAAATAGGCGTTTCAAAGCTAACTCTCCCGGATGACCTAAACGAGCATGCCATATAGAAGACTTTTGACTTTGAACTCCAAAAGCTTGATTCTCTTGATCTAAGTAGTATAGGTTGTTCCTCCTAGACCCCTTGCCAATCAAGTGATTCATTTTGAGATCCTGAAATGTAACTTGGTTAGGATCAAAAGTAACTTTGCATTCTTGATCTTTAGTAATTTTACTAATGGATAGGAGGTTAGAGTTGAATTTAGGTACATATAAGGCTTTAGTTTTCTTGCCAAGGAGTTCTATTTCACCTAAATGATCAACTCTAAGTTTTTTACCATTAGCAACTTTGACAATCTTATGACTAGATAGAGGAATGAATTTCTTAATTTTGCTTTTATCTTTGACCATATGATTGTCACAACCCGAATTAATAAGTCATTTATCAAAGTGAGATGAGTTTAAGTTGTTACCGGATTGTAGAGCAACTTGACTAAGGAGCTTTCTCATCTCTTTTTGCATTTCCTCCATCTTGGATTCAAGTGCAGCAACTTGAGAGACTTGTTGTGCATGTGCTGGTTGCTCCATCTCCCTTTTGAAATTCTTTGGGCGCAAATTGGGATAAAGAAACCAGCATCTATCTCTTTTGTGGCCGGGCTTCTTGCAATTGGTGCATACCTCCTTTCTCATGAAATTTTGAGATTTGTTGGCCACATGATCTTCTTGGACAGCTTTGAATGCTTGTGCTTCAGATTTGAGCTTGTTTGAATCTTCTAGCCTCATACTAGTTTCAGTCCTTTGAATCATATATTGAA
Organism: Dillenia turbinata; assembly: GCA_037126225.1. Taxonomy (NCBI): domain Eukaryota; kingdom Viridiplantae; phylum Streptophyta; class Magnoliopsida; order Dilleniales; family Dilleniaceae; genus Dillenia; species Dillenia turbinata. The sequence goes on along the minus strand of JBAMMX010000030.1, from coordinate 463,376 downwards.
CTTCTTGGAATGAAGGGAACATCTTCATTCTAAGAATTTCTTGACAAATAGAAGCATATTCATCTCCAAGACCCATAAGAAGACCAAAGGTCATGTCTTCATCATTTCTTTGAAGAAGAGTCTTGAGATTAGAAGTTGGAGGCCTAAGAAGATTAAGCTCATTCCAAAGATCCCTATATTCCCCAAAGTATTCGGGTAGGGTTTTACCTCCTTTTTGAATCTGGAAGATTTTCCTCTTTAGCTCAAAGATTCGTCCGGTGTTGGTCTCTTGTCCATATAGTGCATGCATTTGATCCCACAAAGCCTTTGCATTTGGTATACAAGTAACCATTGCTTTGTGGGTTTTGTCAAGAGACATTTGGAGTAACACCACCACTTGATCATCTTGTTTCTTCCAAGCTTTGAATGAAGAATCGACATCATCTAAGGGATCCTCCAATATGTGATTTTCAAGATTGAAGAAATTCAAGGATCTCTTGATGGTGTCTTGCCATGCATTGTAATTGGAAGAATCTAAAAGAATGGAAGTGAACATAGAGGTGCTAATTTGTGGTTGTGGGTTACCAACACCGGAAGAAGAAGGTATCGAAGCCTGCTCTGATACCATGATGAAATTTAAAATAGCAAGCTAAGAATGGAGAAAGGAAACTTCAAGAGTTTATTGAAAAATCAAAGTGAGATTACATAGAGAGAAGGCATGTTTTTCATACCCATTAAGCACAACCACCTACCCTATTTATAGAGAAGGAGAAAGGGAGGTAAGAGAGGAGTAAAATGAGAGAGAGGAGAGGGCATTGCCCTCTCCTAGCTGCTGGTCCCAACGGCTAGTGAGAACTAGCCGTTGGGCAGTCCCCAAACGGCTAGTTCTCTACTAGCCGTTGGGGGCTTTTGCCCCCACTTTGAGTGGGTTGGGCTGGGCCAATTAAGGCCCAGCTGCTGAGGTTTGGATGGCCCATATTGGGCCTTACAATGATATTACATAAGGGCTTAGAGATGGTCCTTTATAGGGGCTGAATTTAGACCTCCTTAGAATCACATTTTAAGACTCCTAGTTAGGGCATCTTGAAGGAAGAGCTAAAGAGCTCAATTATGCCTCATTTCAACATATTTCACTTGGACTTGAGCTTTTAGAACTCATGGGCCTTAATTTCTAACATTGCAGTAAATTTGACTCAAATTTCAGATATCTTCTGCTCTGATCCAACCTCAAAGGTCTTCATAATATTTGTAAGCCTTGAAGTCTTCTTTCCAACCCAACAAGAATCAAGTCAATCAGACATTGAAACAAAAAATTATGCCCAAAAAACTAACAGTTATCTATGCAGTCTAATATTTCTTAAATAAGCCCAATAATCCTAAAATAAAACCCACGAAAATAATCAATGTAAAATCAAGAAATAAAACCTAAAAATAGTTCTAAAAGTCATAAATAAATCCTGAAATAAAATAAATTCAAATGTATAAAAATATTATTATCAAATACCCCCACACTTGAATATTTGCTTATCCTCAAGCAAGAATAAATTTTCTCCAAAACCAATTCAACCTCCCAAGTCCCTAACCATGCATGTGATAAGTTTAAACTGGAATTACAATCAAAACAATCAATACTTCATAGTATCTATGTCATGCCCCGATCCTCGATCCGAGGTCGTAAACAGCTGCCCATCACCTCGTATGCTGCCACTACTCGACACGTATACCGAGGCAATGAAGGTTAACATCAATACCTGTATAAAACCTGTTTTCACAAAATCATGATATCCCAAGTAAAAGTATGTAAAAATCCCTTTAAGGCATAATTAAGCAATACAACTGAGAGTGTCAAGTTACGTTACATAACATAATACAGTCATCCCATTAAAATATACATTGGTCATTCTATAGACCTCAAAATAAACATATACATCATCCAACATCGCCAAATACAACACTGCGGAAGAATGGTCGTTACCATACCCGAGTCTGAGGTCTCCAACAAATCAGGTGTGTCAACTCACTCGACACATCTCTCTCTCTGCCAGTTCTATAACTGAAAGTTAAGGGAAAGTGAAGGGTGAGTATTATGGAAAAATACTTAGTAAGTGAGGGGATCGATAATATGTTCTCAATATAGGTGTGAGCATGGAGTGTCAAAATACATTTCAAAACCAATATGATATCAAAACCAAACATAACATATCCAGATATCAAAATGTTCACATAACACGTATCATAGTATCAAAGTATGCCTCCATTTACAATATCCAAAATCATATAGAGTTTGCCAATAAAACATTCACTGCAGTGGTCTACCATGACCAATGAAGGGCGTATTGGGGGTTTTTCATATGCAAGTATAGAAAACATTAGTTCTCTTCCCCAACGTTGGCCACAAACCTCACTAAGTGCTAGATAGTGGCGTAACACATGTCCTCCCCACATTTGGTTCAATCGACTAGCTCGTGTCTATACGTATACCCAACCAACCAAGTATAGTACCTCACTCGGAGCTAGACTGTGGCGTGACACATGTCCTCCCCAAATTTTGTTCATCCGAGCGCAACTATACACATCACACCACGACATTTGTGGATACCTCTGGCCGAAGCGTATCCGGACGCACAAGGGGCGCCTTTACAAATGTCCTTCGTAGCTACGGAATCCATCAATAATTTCATCACATCATCATATCCGTTAATTCCAGCAAAAGTAGGCATCCAGCCCATACATAAATCATCAAATCATTTCAAAACAACATGCCAATGTATTTCATCAAATCCTTTCAATTAAAATGTTAATGCAATGATAGCATATAAATCATATCACAATTCCAAAGAGTGGCATGATATATTTTCAATACAAATCATGTATGCATAACATTTAACTAAATCATTTGGGACACTACAATAATCACAAAAGAGCATTTATAAAACATAGGTCAAAACCAATGCTTACACACATTCCACAAAATATGTCATTTCGAACACTATAAAACAGGGATTTTGTTCAATCGAAAACACAGTGTCAAAGTCCCACTCACAGTATACGGGAGGATACGTTACTCCCTAAAATGCTCCACAACAATAGAAAGAGTTTCCCCCTCGAACGATTAAGCAATATATCACTACAATAATAATATACATAACACATATAAGTGTTATGGCATTGAAAATTTAAATGTTACATTTTATTTTAACTACTTTATATAAGATTGAAGCCTAGAACATTTTTACTAGACTCTATATATATACATACACACTAATCCCCTTTCAACCATCCAAACTTCAACTTCAACCACACATTATCAAAGGTATCCAACTCAACTAACACAATGCCACTATCAACTATCAAAATCATCATTCACATATCCAGTCTCCTAGTATACTCAAAACAGTTCAATTACACATTATACATTCTAGGTCAAGATTCACACACACACACACTCTTATTCAAAATTCTTTATCAAATTCTCCTCTTCAATACACCAATACAACACCATACATTTATCATATAAGTACAAATACATGCTTTTGCACATTCTTTACAATTACACATTTCTACATTGTTGAAAACAAGAACTACTCAACTCTCTTGTATAGCCATTAAGTTAAGGTTCTCATAGGGATCCTAAAATTGTCCTAAGTCCAAGCCCATGTGCTGGTCCAGAAGATGTCCCATTTGGCCTACTTAAAGGTGACTTCAAGAGCATGAAAAGAAGTCCTAAATCAAGTTAAGAGGGACTACTCAAGAGATCAAAATGAAGTCCCAAAAGGTTGGTACAAGATGCTGTCCAGATTGTCCAATGAACTAGTCCCAATCCAAGTCAAGTGGCAAGCTCAATTCAAGGCAGTCCAAGGTCCAGCCAATGAGGGTTTTTTGGTCTATAAAATACCCATATTAAAGCCCTAAAATGTGGCCCAAAAAGGCCCTTAAAAGGGCTCAAACAGCTAGTTCAAATGAACTAGCCGTTGGACTGTATAACAACCATAAATATGGCTGTTATACAGTCCATTGGGGACAGGAATCTGTCTTCCTGTCCCCCCAACGGTTCTATGGGCATTTCCCCCCTTTAATGCACTCTTTTTGTAGAAAAAATAGAAAATGAATTTGCCTCAATGGGCATTTTATAAATAATGAACGTGGGACAATGCCCAAATATATTTTTGAGTACAAGAGGGACAATGCCCTAAGAAAATTATAATGAGACAATGCTCAAAATGAGAAACTAAATGCCCTATCTATGAGGGTCACTTAGCCCTCTTTTTGGGAGAATTTTCTCCATAATTTTGGAGAGTCAAATGCCCTTTATTTAGGTGCTATTTGCTCTTATTTTCTCATGCATTACAAGGCATTGGACATGCCTATTTATAGAAAATGGGGGAGAGGGTTTGAGAGAAATGAGAGAGTGGAGAGGGAGAGAGCATAAGCTCTCTCCACTAGCCGTTGGGGGCTGTCCCCAACGGCTAGAAATTGTAGCCGTTGGGGCAGTCCCCAACGGCCACATTTTTTGGCCAATGGGGGGCCATTTGGCCCCCCATGACTTGGATTTTGCTGGGCCCTTTTGGGCCCAGCTATAATCCATGACTTGGGCCCATTTAGGGCCCATTTTGGGGCCCTAAATGGGCCCATTTTTCATGCATTGGGGGCCCATTTTGGGCCCCCTTGTGCTGGGCTGTGCTGGGCCCAGCTGCAGCCCTTGGACCGGGCCCATTTAGGGCCCATTTTGGGTCCCTAAATGGGCCTAAAAATCTGGACAGATTGGGGGCAGTATTCTGCCCCCATTTGTGTCTTACAATTGGGCCTCTTTAGGCCTTGTTTAGGGTTACAAAATATACCCACTTAGGGTTTAATACATGCCCTAATTTATAGGCTTCAAAACTCATCTTGGGTTGGTCTCTGGATTTGCCTCTAAATGAGCTTTGCACTTTGACCGTTTCGATTTGTGCTTTGGACATTTCTGGACTTCTCCATGGACCACCTCTCAGGGTTGGACTTAGGATTGCCTCTGAATGAGCTTTGCACTTGTACCGCCTCGGTTTATGCTTTGGACATTTTTGGACTTTTCCTTGGACCACCTCTTGAGGCCTTAAGGTTCGGTGGGTCTTCCCCAAGCTTCACACTCCATCTTTTCAACACTTTTCTCTCTATAAATAGCCTATAGAACTCCTCTTGTAAACTATGAACAAGTGCTCTCAAAGTGCACCAAAAAGTCTTGTATAAACAACTCTCAAAATCAATGAAATTCTGGTTTCATTTTCAAGAATATTATGTCTCTTCTAAATTCAAATTTTTACATGGTATCAGAGCGAGTTCATGATCCGTCTCTCAACTTCAAAGATGATCCAAAGTGGGCTCTTTTTATGCAAGGTATGCTGAATATTTGTGAGGAACTAAACCTCATTTTTAAGGAGCCATTTGGATCCTATAAATTCAAGGGGCTATGGAAAACTTTGCAACAATGTATCTCCAATACAAGAGCTCTTCCATCCTATGAAGAAATGAAATGTAAAAGGGAAGAAATGGGCAAAATAAAGGGTCAACAAATTAGTACAAAGTCCATCAAATTTGGCCCCCAAGGAGATGAAAAAGCAGCCCCACTTTTGGACAGCAAGGTTGATCACAAAGAGGTTGTTCAATCTACTTCAAATTCCTCCAATTTCGGCCTTCAAGAAGCTATCCAATAAAGAAGATCTTATGCTTCCGTAGTGGCCGGATGTGTTGCCCAATGTGGAGCCCTTCAAGATAAATTGGATATTCACTTGAAGAGGTCTCTACATTCGGCACACATGGATGGTAATAAACAAAACTCTACCTCTTACTTAAATTCTGAAAAATTTCTTGTAGACTCCGGCACAGACCACCACATGGTTAGGGATAGGAAGAAAATTAAATGCTTTAAAAATCTTCCTTATCGTAAGATAGTGAGAGTTGCTAATGGGAAAGATTTGGAAGTAAAGCAAATGGGAGAAGTTGAAATCTTTGGAAACCCTCATGTGCTCTTTATATTCCCCAACTTACTTCCAATCTTTTGTCCATTAGTAAAGTCACAAAAGACCTAGGGTGCAGAGCCATCTTTGATCCGGACATAGTCACATTCCATGACTTAAACACTAACCAAATGATTGGAAAAGGGTCTCAAAGGGGAGGCCTATATTACTTGGATCAAGGGCATCATGCATTCACTACTCACATCAATAATGATGCCTCACTTTGGCATGCACGATTAGGGCATCTAAACAACAAGGCATTGAAGCATCTTCTCCCAAATTTGAATATAGAAAACAAATCTTGTGAAGCATGCATCTTAGGGAAAGAAACAAGAGCCACATACCCTAGTTCAGAAAGTGAATATATCACACCATTTGAATTAGTTCACTTGGACATTTGGACTTCTCCTATCATGTCACACCTAGGGTATAAATATTTCATCACATTCATTGATCAAAAAACTAGATATACTTGGGTATACCTATTGCATTCTAAAGATCAAGCTTTTGAAGCACTCAAAGGCTATTTCAAGTATGTAACCAATCTTTACAATGCTAAAATCAAAGCTCTTAGAACTGATCATGGTGGGGAATACACAAGCCATAAATTTGAAAACTTTCTAAGTGAGAATGGCATCCTTCACCAAAAATCATGTGTTTACACACCCCAACAAAATGGGGTAGCCGAAAGAAAGAATAGACATATATTGGAGACCGCAAGAGCCATGATGATCCATGCTAATGTACCCAAAAAGTTTTGGTGTGATGCGGTTAAAACCGCAGTCCATGTGATAAACTTAATGCCTTCCGAGATCTTAAGAGGCAAATCACCTTTAGAAGTGCTTTTAGGAAGGAAACAAAGATTTCTCATCTCAAAGTTTTTGGGTGTGTATGCTACATTCACATTCCTTCACAATTCAGAAACAAATTAGACCATAAAGGAAGGAAATGCATATTCCTAGGTTATGCAATATTTGAAAAAGGATATAAATGTTATGATCCCATAACTAACAAAACATACACATCTAAAGATGTGATATTTGTAGAAAATGAATCCTTTTTTTCAGGAAAAGAAGAACATGAAGAACCAAGGCAAAATACTCCAACAAATTCTTGGGATTTCCTAGTTCTTCCATACCAGCCTCTAGCAAACGAAATCCAAAATAATTCTCAAATGGAAGGAGAGAATACTCAAGACAATTCTACCTCTTCAGAAGAAGACCCCACAAATGATTCAGGGGGAGCTCAAAATTTGGAACAAACTGAGGATCCTAATTCTGAAAGTTCGAATGAAGCACCTCCATCTCCACCACCTCCTCTTAGAAGATCGACAAGATTAAGACTTCCTCCATCTGAATGGATCAACCGAAGAGTGTTCTATAACTCTGAAGTAACTTCACATCCCATTTCGGATTATTACTCTATCTCACATGTCTCCACAAACTACCAAGCATACTTAAGCAAGATTGACAAAGAGGTGGAGCCTAGGTCTTTCGAAGAAGCAAAACAAGATCCTAGATGGGTGCAAGCCATGAAAGAAGAGATAGATGCTCTTACCAAAAATGGAACTTGGGAGATTACACATTTACCCAAAAACAAAAAGGTCGTAGGATGCAAATGGGTATATAAAATCAAGCATAAAAGTGATGGATCAATCGATCGCTTCAAGGCAAGATTAGTGGCAAAAGGGTTTACTCATGCATACGGAATAGACTACAAGGAAACCTATGCTCCGGTAGCAAAAATGAACACCATTAGAGTACTTATGTCCTTGGCCGTAAATCATGAATGGAACATGTATCAAATGGATGTTGCTAATGCATTCCTTCAAGGAAATCTAGAAGAGGAAGTCTATATGCAACCGCCTCGAGGGTTCCAACATCATGAAGGAAAAGTATGCAAACTCCGCAAAGCTATCTATGGATTGAAACAATCTCCTAGAGCATGGTATGCTAAACTAAGCCAAGCCTTTCTTAGTTATGGTTTTTTAAAATGCAATAGTGATTCATCTCTCTTTGTTAAAAAGGAAAATGGAAAGATAACTATTGCACTAGTATATGTAGATGATATCATTATCACAGGGGATGACACACATCACATAGAGCTAGTTAAAAATTTCTTGAAAACTAAATTTGAAATTAAGGATTTAGGAAAACTAAAGTATTTCTTAGGAATTGAGCTAGCCTATTGTCCCAATGGGCTAGTTCTTTCCCAAAGAAAGTATGCTCTTGACTTATTGTAGGAAACAAGGAAACTTGGAGCCAAGCCAGCATGCAACCCTGTCTCTACATCTGGACCTTTGGTAGATGATGAGGAACCCTTTGAGGACATAGAGAGATATCAGAGGCTCGTAGGATGATTGATCTATCTCACCATCACTAGGCCAGATATTTCCTTTGCCGTAAGCCAAGTGAGTCAACATATGCATGCTCCAAAGAAAGGTCATTGGAGAGCAGCTGAAAGGATCCTTCATTACATTAAAGGATCACCCGGGCTAGGCATTTGGATAAAAAATAATAAAAATTCAGAAATTGAAGGATATTGTGATGCGGATTGGGCAGGTGATACTAAGGATAGGAGATCTACATCTGGGTACTGCATGTTTGTAGGAGGCAATTTAGTTGCTTGGAAGAGCAAGAAACAACATGTAGTCTCTAGATCAAGTGCGGAAGCCGAATATAGGGCTATGGCATCGGCGGCAAGTGAGATTATATGGCTCAAGGCCCTAGTAGAGGAACTAGGGTTCAAAGTCTCAACACCAATTAGCTTGCACTGTGATAATCAATCCACTATCCACATTGCATCAAATCCAGTCTTCCATGAGTGGACCAAACACATAGAGGTGGATTATCATTTTATTCGTCAAAAAGTAGAAGAAAAGCTCATCACCACCCCTCATATCAAAGGAGAAGAACAACTTGCGGATATCTTCACAAAAGGGGGAACCGCAACTCATCTTCATCAAATAATGGGCCAGTTAGGCACTATCGACATTTACGCGCCCAACTTGAGGGGGAGTGTTGAAAACAAGAACTACTCAACTCTCTTGTATAGCCATTAAGTTAAGGTTCTCATAGGGATCCTAAAATTGTCCCAAGTCCAAGCCCATGTGCTGGTCCAGAAGATGTCCCATTAGGCCTACTTAAAGGTGACTTCAAGAGCATGAAAAGAAGTCCTAAATCAAGTTAAGAGGGATTACTCAAGAGATCAAAATGAAGTCCCAAAAGGTTGGTACAAGATGCTGTCCAGATTGTCCAATGAACTAGTCCCAATCCAAGTCAAGTGGCAAGCTCAATTCAAGGCGGTCCAAGGTCCAGCCAATGAGGGTTTTTTGGTCTATAAAATACCCATATTAAAGCCCTAAAATGTGGCCCAAAAAGGCCCTTAAAAGGGCTCAAACGGCTAGTTCAAATGAACTAGCTATGGCTGTTATACAGTCCATTGGGGACAGGAATCTGTCTTCCTGTCCCCCCAACGGTTCTATGGGCATTTCCCCCCTTTAATGCACTTTTTTCTCTCTATAAATAGCCTATAGAACTCCTCTTGTAAACTATGAACAAGTGCTCTCAAAGTGCACCAAAAAGTCTTGTATAAACAACTCTCAAAATCAATGAAATTCTGGTTTCATTTTCAAGAATATTATGTCTCTTCTAAATTCAAATTTTCACATACATCACTTTAATACACCAATATCACTATACATGCATACACTTTTATACCTCATCACATACACATATAATCCTCCATTTTGCCTACTAAATTCATTCCCAATCTCTCCCGGACAGCATGCACTTTCTTGTCCTCTCCAATGGATTCGGTCAAGACATTTTACATACACATGCTCACTGACCTCTACCCAAAATTCAGCATACATATACACATAATTCCTCACAATCATGACCTCAATTTTGACATATATATAATCAATAACACACCACAGAATTCTGCACACTTTCTATTCCATTTTCCTTACATTTCACTACATATTTCACATGAAAATGATTTCCTTTTTAACTTCCATTAGTGCAGAAAATTCTGCACTCATTCCTTCCTCATTTCATTCACTAACACACATATATACACACCATACTTCAATGTCAAAATCCAGCACACACAAACACATCAAATCCACATTTTAACACTCAAAATCACATTATAACCATCCAATTTCTTCACCAAAGTTCTGAATTATTCTGCACTTCATCCGTTATGGTTTCTCACCTCATTTAGTGACAATTCAAGACTTAAATCAAACATTTCACATGCTGAAATTTTCTGCACACTTTATATCATTCATTTACTTAATTTTACACCTAAACTAAGCTAAAATCAACACATTAACACACTAAATGAAATGTTCTCAAGTCCAAAAAAAATGCAGAATTTTCCTTTACCTTAGATTTGGTGTCTCAAGATCGAACAAAGCCTTCTCCTCCAATGATCTTTCCTTTCCTCTTTGATCTAACTTTTGGTCAACAAAGAATCACAATGTTAGAGACTTCCTTTTGGCTCCAAATTAATATATGTTACACAAGAGGTAGAGAGGAAGCTTTCTTACCCAGATTTGTTGAAGGAAAATGGAAGGAACCATAGATCTCTTCAGTTGAACCTCTAGGTTTCCGCCTTTGAATCACCAAGCTGGACTTCTCCTTTTCTTCCAATTTTTTGATATGTTGTTCTAGGGATGAAGAGAGTTTGATTTATGTAAAAACATTAGAGGATTGTTTGAAGAAATCAAAAGTTCCTTCAAGGGATAGGTTATGGCTAGGGAGAAGAAGAAAATGAAGGGTTTTCTTTGCTCTCTTTGGCCTCCCACGAATTTTTGAAGAATAAAGGAAGAGTCTAGGGTTTTCAAGTCTATTCTACTTTATTCACATCTAATCTTGACCATCCAATGTCCAAATTTAATCCTAGCCCTTGATTTTCACTAACTTATTCTAAAATAACCTAACTTATTCTCTCTTTCCCTCTCCTTCTCCCTCTCTCACATTCTCTCTCTCTCTCTCTCTCTCTCCCACTCATTTGTTTAATTAGTTAATACATTTATTATTATTAAAATTACATTTTTATTTTAAAATTATATTTTTATTAAATAGGTGTGGGACCCACCATTTTTAATTCACTCTCTACAACTCACACCCATATTTAATATGTGGGCCCCACCTCAAGACATTAAAGCTCTCATTGGTCTAAATTAACACAAGCACCTCTCCACCTAGGGTTTAAATTTCCAAAATCAAACTTTTCAACAACCTTGTTTTTACACTTTTTCACACTAGTTCAACCTTTAAACCAATCACATTCCTCCCTCTCTCTACACTTGTCCAATTAGGGATTTAGGAAAAATAAAAATAGTAGATTAATTCTAAGTTATTATAAATTGCAAACTAGTCCCTTAAACTTTGAAAATTCTGTTTTGATCCCAAAATTTTCCATATTTACACACTAGACCCCTTACCATATATTAAGTCTAACTAAGTACATTTCACATCGTAATGTGGTCATTTAGTTTTGTCGGGGCCCATTACCGTCCAATTAGGGTTTTTCGAGCACTTTTTTGGAAATCTCTAATTTAGCTTTACGAAACGATATTTATCTATATTTGAGGTCCTCACATAGTTGTAAGGCCATTCTAATTATTATTTGACCTTCAATGGTCATTTTGAAAGTTTTTAATCTTTGGCGATTTTAGCCGATATTTGTTTGGAGACGGTTTTATTGGAAAATTTTCTTAGTGAAATTTCTATATCGAACATGAGTAATATCATCCATAGAATGGAAAATAGTATAAATACGAATATACCGAGGTGTCGATGTTATAATCTAGCACTAAAATAACTATTGTATCTCATATAGTCTCATCAAAATCAAAACAATGCAAGACTCAACCACCCTCACAATTGGTTCACTTAATAGAATGTAAGGGTACGTATATCATTCAAATCAGTACAATGAGATGACATTACCATAAGGTTGCTCATATATCAAATCTCCACCACTTATATATGAAATTCATACATCAATCAAAAGGTATTTTATTTGGTTGTAATGGGGCTAAGGTAAGGGATAGGATAATGGGTAAGATGAAGGGTTAAAATAATTCACTAAGTATATCTAAGCATCATACATGACATCATTTACATCAAGACAAAGAAAATACTAACTCTAACTGCGAGCAGATAATATGATATATCACTTATTCAAAACAAAGAACAATGACTTCACTATAAGAATGAACAATATCAAGAATGAAAAATGTTTTTTTTTTTTGTTTTTCTTTTTTTTTCTCTTTTTCGATTTTTCTTTTCCCTTTTTTCTTTTTTTTTTCAACCTACACTTTCCTTTTTTTTTTTCATTTTATTCATCATTTTGTTTGTTGTTTTTTTTTATTTCCTTTTTTTTTTTATAACTCAACATGATAATGACAAAAAACATATATAAAACTCAAGCAAAACAATAATACCTAAAAGGATAATGCCATGCTATCAACTATAAGTATATTAGTAAATTAGGATTAAAAACCTGGGGTTAGAAAATGGGTCATAGGGTAAATTATGTTGGTAACATATGAAGGAAAAAATTTAGACTCAAATTGGTTAACTAAGAGGAAAAAAATGATTGAGATGATATTTTTCGGAAGCCAAAAGTATATAATTCTAAGTGTTTTAATCATTTTGGTGGATGAAAATCAATGAATGTGATCTAAAAATGCATAACAAAGCAAGTTATAAAATGACCAAATCATGTATAATATACGTTCAGTAAGAAAAATGATAAAATTAAGAAATTGCTCTATAAGACTCAAATCCTCACTAAGGTAAATTCGGTGTTAAATCTTGTATGACTATGCTTCAAATCAACCATAAAAAAATAAATAGCTACTCATGTACCAAATAACTACTAATACCAATCTCAGTCATGCAACCCAATTCAAGACAAGTAATACACAAGGACTAGAAAACCTGAGAAAATCTAGTTGGCATGGAACAAATTTTCAAAACTCAAGAAATTTAACAAAATCAAGATTTCTAAATAAAAATGTCCTAATTCCTTAAAAAATGCCCTAAAAATTAGAATGAAATAAATAAAACACCTAAAAATAAAAATACAATGCATCCTCCCACACTTAATCCAGACATTGTCCGCAATACAAATCAATCTAAAATCAAGAGAAGAGAACAAAAAGACTCCCCTGATTAAGTTGGTGAACTCTCAATCTCCTCGTTAGCAATATCTTCTCCTCTCATGCAAAGGGTTGCTTATTGACCTATAAAATATCATAGAAACTGAAACATAAATTAAATCAATCAAAAACAAAGATTAAAGAAAATCATAAAAACATTGGGTTACCTCCCAATAAGCGCATTTCTTTATTGTCTTTGGCTAAATGTAAACTCCTTGCTTCAACCTGGATCAAATTATATTCGAACTTGAGGTAAATTTGTATCCAAAATAGCATATGCATCAATGTGTTCATTATCTAGAAACTCATGATTCACGTGCAATTGTAATACCGACACCTTGGTGTATCCATTATTGAACCCCTTCTCCAAGTTATATATGATATTTTTCATATTCCTATATAGAAAATTCCACTAAGAAATTTTTCCGCTAAAACCGCTCTTGAAAGATTTCGGTCCCAATCGTCGGAAACTAAAAATTTCAAAAATGATCACCCATGGTCCAATGATAGTCACAATGACTCTAGAACATATAAGGACCTCAAAATCAGGGTAAATCTTACTTCATAGAGCTAAACCTCAAATTTCTGGAAAAGTAGCCCGGAAACCCGAATTTGGGTCTAAGGGCATTTGGGAAGACTAAATGATCACGTTTTGATATAAGATAAATTTAATCAGGTCTAATATGTGGTATTCAGGCTAATATACAATTATGAAAATTTTGGGGTCAAAATGGAATTTTTATAAGTTGAGGGGCTTACTTGCAATTTATAAGAATTTAGGAATAATTTAATAAATTTATTCTCCTAAAACCCTAAGTAAATAAGTGTAGAGAGGAAGAGAAATGTGATTGGCCAATGGTGTGAATAGGTGTGAACAAATGTGAATACAAGAGAGTTGTAATTTTTTACTTTGGAAAAATTTAATCCAAAGGTGGAAAAATGATTTGTGGTGTGATGATTTAATAGGAACCCTAAGATTAAGATAGTGCAACCCACACATTTAATGAGGGTGTGAGTTGTAGAGAGTGAAAGTGAACTTGTAGAGGGAGAAAGAGAAGAAACCCTAATTGTAACATATGAATCCAAAGGCTAAGAATTAATCTTGAAACATTAAATGGCTAGGATTGGTTTAGGCATTTAACAAAACAAAAACTTAGTCTCTTCTCCCTCCCCAAAACCGTGAGAAGCTAAGTTAAGAAGAAAAGAAATGCTCTCTCCAATTCCTCCATAACCGTAAGCCTTAAGGGAGAGGAAACCCAAAATTTTTCTAGTACACAACCAAATATTTTTACATAGATCAGTCCCTCTCAAACCTTGGAACAACATATCCAAAAATTAGAACCAAATGAGAAGTCTAGCTTGGTGAACCAAGAGGAGAATCATGAGCTTCAAGTTTAAGGAAAAAACTAGGATTTCTTCAAGTTTAATCCCACACTTTTAGGTAAGAAAGTTCTCTCTTCATTTCTAGCATAACATACTTTGATTTTAAGTCAAGAGGAGAATGTTAACTTGGTGTATATAGGGTGACTGAGAGCTAGGAGAAAGGAGGTAAAGAGAAATCTTAAAGAGAAGCCTTGATTTGGGGTTGGAACATCAAAAATTTGAGGTAATAAAAATTCTCACCTTGTTGGAAATTTTAGATCTTATGCTTGGTCAAGAATTTTGAGATGATTATGTTAGTTGTTTCAAGAATCCTTGAATCTAGTCCAAGGTAAACCCTAAATCCATGGTTTTAAGTTCTTAATCATCATAGAAATCATGATGAATATCAGGTTTGGTGATCTGAAATTAAAAGAGGAATGAAAGATTTGTTTTAAAATAGAATCTTTAAATTTATGCAAAACAGGACAGTCTGACCTAGCTATAGTCTTTTTGTCCTACATATGAAACTAGACTTACATATCTTTACAATGAGATATGATTCATTGAAATCTGAAGAGAATTGGATTTTTGGTGATTTTTCAAAGTTAGATATTCTCCAGAGAAATACTCTATTCTGCCCTGTTTCTGCCATGAATTTTGCCTCAATTTTGAGGCATCTTATGATCTGAACTGCTCTAAACTCTAGTCATAAAATTTATAGATCTATGTCTTATTTGTAATTTGACATAAGAATTGTGTGATTTGGATTTGTGTGATGAAAGTTATAGCCAGTTTCCCAAGATTGCGCAGATTAGAAATTATGCAGTCAAGATCACTTAGAATAAATCTTCATGTCTTTGTGTAATTGAAGTAGATTCAAGCTAAAAATGTAAACAATTGTTGTTTTATGGTTAGCTTTAAGTGAAAGCTAGAAGTTATACAATCCAAGAATGTTGGTTCAAAGTGCAATGATTTTCTTAAGACATGAAGGTATGAGAGTGAACTTTAAAAATGGTTGGTGATAACTCTAAGCATAGAAACATGTATCCTATTTTTCATATCATGCATTTATCATCTTAGTAACAATGGAAACCTATATATGTAACCCTGATCCTTAGTCATGAATAAGGATTTAGTGAAATTTAAAATCAGCCAACCATTGTCAACTATATGGCATCCAAATTTACATATCCACTATATCATCCTCTTAGGACACACAGTTGGAGACATATCATTGGGAGCACATTTTTTTGCACTTTGAGATCATTTTAGGGAGTAACATACTCTCCCATATACTATGAGTGGGACTTTGATACTATATTCTCGATTAAGCAAAATCCATATTTTATAGCTTTTCATAATAACATATTTTATGATATTTGTGAAAGCATGAAATTTGATCTATGTTTTATAAATGCTTCTTTTGTAATCATTGGAGTGTCTTAGATGATTTGATTCAAATGATATGCATCCATGAATTTTGTTGAAATGATATCGTGCCACTCTTTGAAAACTCGATATGATTTATATCCTACCGTTGTATTGGCACACTGATTTAAAATGGTTTGATGAAATGTGTGGGCTAGATGCCTACTTGTGATGTGATGATGTTCCTGTTGGATGTCCATAGCTACAAAGGGCATTTGTAGTGGCACCCATTGTGTCCGGATAAGTTTTGGCCAGAGGTATCCCACAAACATCGTGACATAAATGTATGGGCCCGGTTGAACCAAAAGGGGAGGTCCGTCCGAATAGGCGGTCTAGCACCGGGAGTTGCTTATACATGATTATTATATCCGTATGGGCCCAATTGAACCAAGTAATGGGGAGGTGCATCCAAATAGGCAGTCTAGCTCTGGGAGTTGCATGTACGTGGTCAACGTTAGGGTAGAGAGCTAAATTTTAAAATTTTACCTATATTGGAAATCCCCCGATGCGCCTATCATTGGTCTTGGTTGGCCATTGTCGGGATTGATTTTTTGGCTAACTCTATTGATTTGTGATTTAGTATGGATGCGTATGTTTGACATTATGATGTATGATCTATGATTACATGATTTATGGAAATGCCATGCTTGATTCATGATATCATTATGTTTTAAAATGTACTTTAACACTCGATGCTCACACCTACTATTGAGAACATGATGTCGATCCCCTCACTCACTAAGTATTTCTCTTGCTTTTCTATTATGACAGAGATAGATTTGGTAGGAAGACATGTTGAGAGACTTTCGACACATTTGATAAATATACTTGGAGACATTGAGCCTTGGGTATGGTACAAGCCATTCTTCCGTGATGAAATTGATGATGTACATATTTTTTATGTTCATAGTATGACCGTTGTACATTTTTTTGGGGATGACTGTATCTATGTTATGTAAACAAAATTTGAAACTCTTGAGCCATTGATTATTCATGCATTGAGGCAAAGTGTGGTGTTTTAAATTTTCTTTTACTTGGAAAAATTATTTTTGAGGAAAAACAGGTTTTAAATAGGTTGTACAAGTTAATTTAATAGTCTTGCGGTGTCCCAGTATATGGGGAGGTTCTGCCCATATGTCGAGATATCACGGCGGTTGTCGTGTACTCGATCCGAGGGTTGGAGTGTGACAATTCAATTGGTATCAGAGCTATAAGTTGAGAGCTATATTTTATGAAAAGAGTTTTGAAAATATTCCCAAGTACATTTTTAAAAGTCCTCAATGCATATGAGAGTTTCTTTAAAGTCGTGAAATCCCGGTACATGGTCGTAGGCATATGAGTTCCTTTATATTTTAGGGGGTTAGATACGGTTCGTATCTAACCTAGCATATTATTTCCATTGGTTGTTGAATTGATCATTTCATTCAATTTAGGGGGTTAGTTACTTCGTATCTAACCCTAATCGTTGAAACATGACTAATGAAATTTATATCTTTGCAAAACTATGACGACTAGGCGGGGCACTAGATTTGCACCTCCTGAGACATCTAGAGTGCCTAAGGATACTTCCTCATCCTGTGTACCCCCTCCAGCGCCTTCTCAGCCAGCTACTACCACCGTAGTGCCACCACCACCACTTGAGGCGTTTAAACAGATCTATGAGTGGTATAGCACACTCAGGGTTCAGATGCCACCCCCACCACCATCGATGGCCGTGCTGATTCTTGCGATAGTGCTGACTCCTATGGCAGCGCCCACTCCTACGACACCGGATCCTCCACTGGTGGCTGGTGCTTCTTCAGTATCTGGTTCAAGTGATACCACCTCCTTCATACTTAGGTGCATCCATGAGCTAACTCAGCTGGTTAAGGAAGCTCATCAATTAGATTGCACAGACTTCTCTGGACTTGGCGATGCCACAGCGGCTAAGCACTAGGTTAACCAGACCCATCGGATCTTGACAGATCTAGGGTTGAGCAAGGAGTACAGGTTAAGGGTAGCAGAGAGGTTGCTAGATGGAGATGCCCTCACATGATGGGAGGCTATCTGTGATGATGCTACCGAGCCACTACGGTGAGAGAACTTCTTGAGGGAGTTCGATCGTAGGTATTTTACAGAGTTCCAGCAGGACAACAAGAGGACGGAATTCCTGTATTTGAGACAGGGGACTAGATCTATTGCAGAGTATGAGACAGAGTTGAGGAGATTAGCTGCCTTCGTTCCCAACTTAGCCATACCTGGATAGATAAGATTCAAGTTTGAGAACGGCCTCAACTTGAGCATTTGGAGATATATAATTGTTATACCCAACTTTTCCCTCTCGGAGATTATTAATTCAGCCTACTGTGTGATGAAATTGTCCACGCTGAGAGTAGACAGAGAGAGAGAGCAGAGATCAGAGGAAGAAGAGGACTGGGTCACGCTTAGGGCAGAGTTCGAAGAGGAGTAGGGGTTTCATTTCCCATAAAGGTTACTCTGATTTTAGACCAATCGAATTTGGATAGGGACCACATTCCTAGGGGTTTAGAGCACCGGCCCCTAGTATCTCTAGTTATTCCACAGCACAGTGCATCTTACCTGTCATAACTGCAGTCGACGTCATCAAGGAGCTTGCAGAGCTCCCCTTAGATGCTTCTAGTGTGGGAAGGAAGGACACATTCGGAGTTCTTATCCTCACTTAGGTTTCAGAGGTCAGGCGATATAGACACACATGGGTGGACCACGGACTGGTCAGCAGGGAGCACCTGCACATTCAGTACACACCACTCCAGGGACTGTAGCTGGGAGCAACATCGTACCAGGGTCTTCACAACAGCAGCCGAGGGCATAGGCCCGTGTGTATGCTATGACGCAGGAGGACGCTCAAGCCAACCCAGACGTGATCATGGGTAATCCTCCTACAGATCCCTCTGTTTAGAAGCCTTAATGTATTTCTCTTTTGGAATCATGTTTAGGAGCTATGGTGTACTTCTTTTCTTTTTGAAATCATGTATACCATGATGATTATGTACTGTCTTGACTAGTTAAAGCCCTAGAGGCTTAACTATTTTGATATATATACATATATCTTTTACGCACCCTAAATTGATGTCCTCTTTCAATTTTCTCATATCTAGGTACTATGAAAATATTCAGAGTCAATGTCGGTGTTCTTATAGACACCGGATCGAATTATTCTTATGTGAGAGCTCCTTTCGCTCAATAGTCGGGTAAGCCATTATCGCCACTAGATGAGGTGCTACTAGTTATCACTCCTCTTGGTGAGTAGTTGGCCAAGGACTCCGTATATAAAGGGAGTGATGTCATGATTGGGGAGACAGTGTTAGAAGCAGATCTGATGATATGACAGACTTTGATGTCATCTTAGGGATGGATTGGCTAAGTACTCATAGGGCTTCTGTGGACTGTTTCACTAAGGAAGTAGAGTTCTGGAGGTCTGAAGGGTCACCACTGATGTTTGCAAGTGAGAGACGGGTATTACCCCGTTGTGTAGTGTCAGTGATGGAGGCCAGACGGATGATATGCCAAGGATGTATGGCATATCTAACCCATGCAATAGATACCACGATAGGGGGGTCCGAGGCTTGATGAGGTCCCGGTAGTATAGAAGTTTCCTGACGTGTTCCCTGAGGAGCTACCTGGATTACCACCAGTTCGAGAATTGGATTTTGAGATTGATTTGATTTTGGGGACTACTCCTATCTCTATTCTGCCATATCGGATGGCACCAGCTGAGCTGAGAGAGTTCAAGGTTCAGTTGCAGGAATTCCTGGACAAGGGATTTATCTATCTGAGCACTTCACAGTGGAGTGCACCGGTGTTATTTGTGAAGAAGAAGGACGGTACTCTCTGACTTTGTGTGGATTATCGGTAATTAAACAAAGTCACTATCAAAAATCGATATCTGTTACCTCACAATAAAGATTTGTTTAATCAACTTCAGGTTGCTAGGGTTTTTTCAAAGATAGATCTTCGATCGTGTTATCATCAGTTGCGGATTAGGGCTGAGGGTGTACCCAAGATCGTATTCCGCACTCGATATAGACATTTTGAATTCTTGGTCATGTCATTTGGGCAGACAAATACACCAGCTGCATTCATGGACCTGATGAATCGGGTCTTCCATGACTATCTGGATCAGTTCATTATCGTGTTTATTGATGACATCCTAATATACTCACGGAGTGATGAGGAGCATGCTCAGCAAGTTTGGGTTGTTTTACAAATCCTTCGCGAGAGACAGTTATATGCCAACTTCACCAAGTGGGAGTTTTGGTTGCGGCAGATTGGTTTTCTGGGGTACATAGTCTCTGCGGAAGGTATTTTCATTGATCCGCAGAAAGTCAAAGCTATATCGAAGTGGGAGCAGCCGTAGACCGTGACTGAGGTCCAGAATTTCCTTGGTCTTGTAGGTTATTATCGGTGGTTTGTAGAGGGATTCTCATGGATCGCTGCTTCACTATCTCGGTTAACGCGGAAGGACGTCAAATTTTATTGGGATGATCGTTGTGTGGCGAGCTCTCAAGAGCTCAAACGACGACTGACATCTGTACTGATATTGGCCCTTCTCTCCAGTGGTCGGGAGTATGTGGTATACAGTAATGCCAGCCGATAGGGATTAGGTTACTTCAATTGATCAAAATTAACAAAACTGTATCTATACTTGATCAAAATTAACATAATACTAACCCCAATTGATCAAAATTGGCCTAATAGTAACAACAACTGATCAAATTTGACATAATTGTAACCCCAATTGATCAAAATTGATATAATTATAACTAGAATTGATCAAAATTGACATATTGACATAATTCCAACCCTAAGATTAAAATTAAAATAATCAGAACCCAATTGTACAATATTGACTTAATTGTAATCTCAATTGATCAAAATTAATATAATTGTAAATCTATTTGATCAAAATTAACATATTGTAATAGAAAATGAACAAAATTGATATAATTGTAACACCAATTGCACAAAATTGGCATAATTATAACACCAATTGATCAAAATTGAGAAAATTGCAAACTCAATTAATCAAAATTTATAAAATTGAACACTAATTCATCAAAATTGACAAATTTTGACCTCAAAATTGATCAAAATTGACATAATTGTAACCCCAATTAATAAAAATTGACAAAATTGTAACCCCACTTGATCAATTGATCAAAGTTGACATAATTTTTACCCTAATTAAGCAAAATTGACATAATTGTTACCATAATTCATCAAAATTGATATAATTGTAATCCCAATTTATCAAAATTGACAAAATTGTAACCTTATTTGATCAAAATTGAGCTAATTATAATACCAATTGATCAACATTCTCAAAATTGTAAACCCAATTGATCAAAATTTACATAATTACAACTCCAATTGACCAAAATTGACATAATTACAATACTAATTGATCAAAATTGATATAATTGTAAATCTAATTAATCAAAATTGGCATAATAATAACTCAAATGAATCAAAATTGACATAATTGCAACACGAATTAATCAAAATTCACATTATTGTAATACCAATTGATTAAAATTGACATAATTGCAACCCCTATTGATCAAAACTGACATAATTGTTACCCTAATTGATCAAAATTCATTTAATTGTAATCCTAATTGATCAAAATTAATATAATTGTAACCCTAGTTGATCAAAGTTGACATAAATGTAACCTCAATTAATCAAAATTGACATAATTATAACCTCAATTGATCAAAATTAATATAACTGTAACCCCAATTGATCAAATAATAAAAATTGACATAATTATTACCTGAATTGATCAAAATTGACATAATTGTGACTCTAATTGTTCAAAATTGAAATAATTGGGACAACAAATGATCAAAATTAAGGTAATCGCAAGCCCATTGAGCAAAATTAAAATAACCGAACACCAATCGAGCAAAATTGACTTAATTATAACCTCAATTTTTGTAACACCAATTGATCAAAATTGATATAATTATAAAACCAATTGATGAAAATTGACAAGATTGTAGTACAAGTTAATCAAAGTTGGCATAATTGCAACCCCAATTGATCAAAATTGATATAATTATAATACCAATTGATGAAAATTGACATAATTATAACACGAATTAATCAAAATTGACATAATTATAATTTCAATTTAACAAAATTGACATAACTGCATCTATAATTGATCAAAATTAACATAATACTAACCCCAATTGATCAAAATTGGCCTAATTGTAATAACAATTGATCAAATTCGACATAACTGTAACCTCAATTGATCAAAATTAATATATTTTTAACTTCAATTGATCAAAATTGACATAATTATAATACCAATTAATCAAAATTGACATAATTGCAGCCCTAAGATCAAAATTAAAATAATCAGAGCCCAATTAAACAAAATTGACAGAATTGTTACCTCAATTGATCAAAATTAACAACATTATAACACTAATTACAACAAAAAATGATCAAAATTGATATAATCATAATACTAATTGAATAAAATTGACATATTTATAACCTCAATTGATCAAAATTGACAAAATTACAAACCCAATTGATCAAAATTGATAAAATTAAAACACCAATTCATCAAAATTGACAAAATTGTAATCTCAATTGATCAAAATTAGCAAAATTATAAAGCTAATTAATCAACATCGACATAATTGTAACGCCAATTGATCAAAATTGAACTAATTGTAATACCAATTGATTAAAATTGACATAATTGTAACTCTAATTGATAAAAATTGACATAATTATTTTGAGAATTGATTAAAATTGGCATAATTGTAGCCTTGATCAAAATTGAACTAATTATAACTCAAACTAATCAAAACTGACTTAATTGTAATATTAATTGATCAAAATTGACATAATTGTAACACAAATTAATCAAAATTAATATAATTGTAATCTTAATTGATCAAAATTGAAATAATTATAATACCAATTGATCAAAATTAATATAATTGCGACCTCAATTGAACAAAATTGACATAACTACAATATCAATTGATCAAAATTGACATAATTGTAATACCAATCGATTAAAATTAACATAATTATAACTCTAATTGATAAAAATTGACATAATTGTTTCGAGAATTGATTAAAATTGGCATAATTGTAGCCCTAATTGATCAAAATTGAACTAATTATAACTCAAACTGATAAAAAATGACTTAATTGTAATACTGATTGATCAAAATTGAAACAACTACAATACAAATTAATCAAAATTAATATAATTATAATCTTAATTGATCAAAATTGACATAATTATAATACCAATTGATCAAAATTAACATAATTGCAACCCCAATTGAACAAAATTGACATAATTGTAATACCAATTGGTCAAAATTGACATAATCATAACCTCAATTGATCAAAATTGATATAATTACAACTCTAATTGGTCAAAATTGACATAACTATATCCCCAATTGATCAAAATTGCATAATTGTAATACCAATTGATCAAAACTGACATAATTACAACGTCAATTGATCAAAATTGACATAACTGTAACACAATTGGTTAAAATTGGACTAATTATTACTTTATTTGATAAAAATTGACATAATTGTTATTCTAGTTGATCAAAATTGATATAATTACAATACCAATTGATCAAAATTGACATAATTATAATCCCAATTTATCACAATTGTCATAATTGTAACTCCACTTGGTCAAAATTAATGTAATTATAACACCAATTGATCAACATTGGCATGATTGGAACATTAATTGAACAAAATCGACATAGTTGTAGCCCCAATTGATCGAAATTAACATTATTGTAACTCTGTTTGATCAAAATTAATATAATTAAAACACCAATTTATCAAAATTGATAATAATTGTAACCCTAATTGATCAAAATTAACATAATTGTCACACCAATTGATCAAAATTGACATAATTATAACTCCAAATGATCAAAATTAATATAATTGTAACCCCAATTGATCCAAATTGAAAAAATTGTAACACCAATTGATCAAATTTGGTATAATTACGAGCTCAATTGATCAAAATTGGCATAACCATAACACCAATTAAGCAAAAATAACATAAATATAACACTAATTGATCAAAGTTGATCTAATGTTACCCCAATTGATCAAAATTAATATAATTGTGCAAGGCCCCACTTTGAGAAAATATGAAAGCATACATTTTCATGTGTAATTTTCTTATTTTATTGAGCACATTTGAAATTATTGCATTGCACCGTACTAGACTTCATGAATTTTCATGTGCGATGCATGCTTTAGTTTGTTATGGTTTTAATTATAAATCGTGTATATTAAAATTGGTATAGGCTAGTGGGACATACTGAGGAATATGAATGATCGAGAAGAGAGCCAGCGTTTGGTGTGGGACCCACAATGGACACGTGTCATACTATTATTAAGCATGACACTAGACACCATGGCACCTCTTCATCGAACACATGGCACTTAAGTCTTTAACACATCATTATACTTGGCCCTCACAATCCACTTAAAGTTGTAAAGAGAGGCAGATAAAAAGAAAAGCCTACCTTTCTTCCAAAATTCGTCATTCTCCTTCTTCTCACAAAAACTACCCCCAAACTCCATTAAAACATCCATCTAAGCTTGGATTCAGCATCCTCCATCCAAGTATTGAGTGCCCCCAACATAAGGAAGTGTAAAAAAAGAGTAAAACAACCCTGGGACAAGTTGAAAACACTTGGGAAGCTAGAGATTTGGATGCAGAAGCACATAGGAGAGCAAAGTGAATTTGAAGCTTCCAAAGGCAAGTACCTTGCATGTATTTGTTAAATTGTTGCCTAATAACCTATAAAACATGTTTTTGGATGTATTTGTATTACTGGAACATAGATGAAATGAATTAGGGAAGAGAGAATTTCGTTCTTGAATGAAACCCTAGAAATTTTATATGTTGGACAGCATGACCAAGCATCGGTGTTTGATATATAACTTTCGCTACACAACAGTAAATTGAGTAAGATTTTTTCCTAAGAAAACTAGACTTCAGTTGCTTTAAAATGACATATGATTCGCATAGTTTCATTGAGAAATGAATGTTTGGTGAATTTTCAAAATATAATGTTTCTGTAGAAAATTATCCTATTTCTGCCCTGTTTCGGTACTGAACTTTGCTTCGATTTTGAGCTGTCTTTTTGGCTGAATTAGGCAAAGTTCTGAACATAGCAATTGTAGTCCATCTCTTATATTTAAATGGCCACTGGGATCACCTCAATCAGAGGTGTGTAAAAAATGTTATGTTAGTTCTACTATGATTGCACAAATGGTATTACAAATTTTGGGCTGAAAAATTATTGTTTTGGTTTTCTTTGTACAATCGGAATTGAACTTAGCTACAAACATTAAAGTTGTAGCTTTATGTCCTAACTTTGTGTGACAATTTGATTTATATTGATTCGTATATTGCAGTTCAAGATATGACTATTTCATTAAAACTTGTTTGTATTGATAATTCATTGGGATAGTCCAATGTGATGCTATGATTGGGCTAACTATGCAAACTTTTTATTTGTGATGTTTGGTTGTAAAACTAATGCAATTCTTGTGATAAATGGTTTGGAAAACTTAAAGAAATGTAAAGAGAAAGTGATGGTATTAAAATTCCTCCGAAAGCTTGTGTAAAGCCTGCGGGTGAAGCTTGAGGAATGCGGATGGTATATGGAGTTCCCAAGCTAGTGCAAAGCCTGTGGGCGAAGTTTGAGGAACTATAGTTGTATCTCTTCTCCCTATGAGGGTAGGATTAGAAGCAGGTGAAGTGTTTGAGGTGTCTAACACAAAAAAAAAACCTAGATTTTATTTAGGAATACCTAATTTTGACTTACTCTTCCAGACCCTCATACACTAGCTTGGTTTGAAATTCTATTCCTTTCTTTAATTATTAAGTTATTTGGAACACTGAATATGGAAAAGGATAATGGCTCCAAAAGTGACAATCATATTAGTTTTCTTGAGAATTTTGATGATAATATGCATCTTTGGTATAGTTTATTGAGTTTATATTGCTGTATGATAATGTCGATATCCTGATACCTACTTCCTTACCATGCATGCTATTGGTTCCCCGTGTACTTGTTTAGCTTATGCTGACCCCGATTCCTTGTTTTTACGTGATTTGGGAGACGAGAGGCAAGCTTAGGGTAAAGACATTTGAATTGAGGGATTTAGATTCTTACTCATCTTCGGCCTTTGTATCTTGTTTGAGGCATGTACATATTTGTGTTCTTTTGAATAGTCTGAGTCATATAGTAAGTATAGATATATGGTTTGGTACAAAGGAACCTTATCTATAGTTTTGTGGATAAAGTGTTTGTATGTTATGGTGTATGGTGCTGTGTGGTCAGGAGGGCCATTGATATTAGCTTGTCTGATAATTGAAGTGTTATATTGATGTCTGTCAGGTTATCATATTAACCCCAGGTGGCTAATAGTCATTAAATAGGGGAGACTCAGCCAAGTTTCCTTTTGGAAAGATCGGGTAAATGGTTTTCTTTTAATTTAAATCTCCTTCCATGTTATCACATGAGGAATGCGACTGTCACGAGTCCAGACATCGCATTTTAATCGTGTTTGCTGCTTCCACAATTGCATGTTTGTTCCTTTTTACTAGATGGTACGACGCTTGGATAGCAGGTCATTACAAATTGCAACACCCATTAATCAAAATTAAACCAATTGCAACCCCAATTGATCAAAATTAACATAATTGTTGCACCAATTAATTAAAAATGACAAGATTGTATTTCCAATTGAACGAAATAGATAAAATTGTAACTTCAGTTGATTAAAGTTGACATAATACTAACACCAATTGATCAAAATTGACATAATTATAATATGAGTTGATCAAAATTGACAAAATTGTAACCCAAATTGATCAAAATTCATCTAATTGTAATGCCAATTGATTAAAATTGACATAATTGTAACCCCAATTGATCAAAATTGATATAAATGTAATCCTAATTGATCAAAATTGACATAATTATAACACGAATTGATCATAATTAAGATAATTGTCCAATTGATTAAAATTAATGTAATTGTGACCCCAATTATTCAAAATTGACATAATCGTAACTCCAATCGATCAAAATTAACAAAATTATAATACAAATTGATCAAAATTGATATAATTGAAACCCCAAGTGATCCAAATTGTCATAATTATAACCCCAACCAATCAAAATTGACAAAATTGTAAAAAATTATAACACGAATTGATCAAAATTGACATAATTGTAATCTCAATTGATCAAAATTGACAAAATTGTAACACCAATTGATCAAAATTGACATAATTGCAATATTGAATAATTAAAATTGATATAATTGTAACCCTAATTGATCAAAATTGACCAAATTGAAATCACAATTGATCAAAATGGACATAATTGTCACACCAATAGATGAAAATGTGATAATTATAACCTCAATTAATCAAAATTGACATAATTGTAATATGACTTGATCAAAATTGATGTAATTGTTACACCAATTGAGCAAAATTAACAAAATTGTAACTTAAAATGATCAAAATTAAACAAATTGTAATCCAATTAATCAAAATTAAAATAATTGTAACACTAATTTATCAAATTTGACATAATTATAATCAAAATTGATCAAAATTAAACTAATTGTAACTACAATTAATTAAAATTGATTGAATTGTAATATAAATTGATTAAAATTGACATAAATATAACTCCAATTGATTAAAATTGGCATAATTATTATACGTATCGATTAAAATTAATATAATAGCGCCCCTAATTGATCAAAATTTACATAATTGCAACCTTAACCGATCAAAATAAGCATATTGTAACCTCAATTGATCAAAATTGAAGTAATTATAACTCTAGTAGATCAAAATACACATAAGTGCAACTCCAATTAATCGAAATTGACGTAATTGTAATGTCATTTGATCAAAATTGACATAATTGTAATAACAACTAATCAAAATTGACATAATTATGGCACCAATTGATCAAAATTGAACTAATTATTATTCTTATTGATCAAAATTAACATAGTTTTTATTTTAATTGATCAAAATTGACATAATTATAACACCAATTAATCAAAATTGGCATAATTATAAATCCAATTGATCACAATGGTCATAATGGAAACTCCAATTGATCGAAATTGATATAATTATAACTACAATTAATCAAAATTGACACAATCAGAACATCAATTGATCAAAATTGACATGATTGAAACCTCAATTGATCAAAATTGAAATAATTGTAAATCCAATTGATCAAAATTGACATAATTGTAGCACTAATTGATCAAAATTGACATAATTATAACACCAATTGATCAAAACCGATATAAATGTAGCACTAATTGATCAAAGTTAACAAAATTATTACCTCAATTGATCAAAATTGACATAATTGTAATACCAATTGATCAAAATTGATCTATTTGCAACCCCAATTGATCAAAGTTGGCGTAAATGAAACCTCATTTGTAACCCTAATTGATCAAAGTTCACTTAATTGTAATCCCAATTGGTTAAGATTGACATAATTGTAACCCCAGTTAATCAAAATTGACATAAACGTAACCTGAATTGATCATAATTGACATAATTGTAACCCCAACTGATCAAAATTGTCATCACTGTAGCCCAATTGGTCAAATGATAAAAATTGATCAATTTTTATCAAAATTGTAATTCCAAATCAAAATTTACATAATTGCAACCCCAATTGATGAAAATTGACATAATTATAACACCAATTGATCAAAATTGATATAATTATAACACGAATTAATCAAAATTGACATAATCGAAGTACCAATTAAACAAAATTGACATAATTATAACTTCAATTGATTAAAATTGACATAATTGTATCTATAATTGATCAACATTAACATAATACTAACCCCAATTGATCGAAATTGGCCTAATTATAATAACAATTTATCAAATTTGATATAATTGTAACCCCAATTGATCAAAATTGATATAATTGCAGCCCTAAGATCAAAATTAAAATAATCAGAACCCAATTGAAAAAATTGACATAATTGTAAGCTCAATTGATTAAAATTAACATAATTGTAACTCTAATTGATCAAAATTGACTTATTGTAACAAAAAATGATCAAAATTAATATAATTGTAACACCAATTAAACAAAATTGACAAAATTATAACACGAGTTGATCAAAATTAACAAAATTATAACCTTAATTGATCAAAATTTATAATCCCTATTAATCAAAATTGACATAATTGTAACCCCAATTGATCAAAATTGACATAAATTTAACCTCAATTAATCAAAATTGACATAATCGTAACCCCAATTGATCAGAATTGATGTAATTGTTACACCAATTGATTAAAATTGATATAATTACAGCTCTAATTAATCAAAATTGACATAATCGTAACATCAATAAATCAAAATTGATAAAATTATAACACAAATTGATCAAAATTGACAAAACTGAAATACCAAGTGATCCAAATTGTCATAATTATAACCTCAATCGGTCAAAATTGACAAAATTGTAAAAAATTGTGACACAAATTGATCAAAATTAATAAAGTTGTAACACCAATTGATCAAAATTGACTTAATTGCAATATTGAATGATTAAAATTGATATAATTGTAATCCTAATTGATCAAAATTGACAAAATTATAATCACAATTGATCAAAATGGACATAATTGTCACACTAATAGATGGAATTGTGATAATTATGACCCCAATTAATCAAAATTGACATAATTATAGCATGACTTGATCAAAATTGATGTAATTGTTACACCAATTGAACAAATTAACAAAATTGTAACTCAAATTAATCAAAATTAAACAAATTAAAATCCAATTAATCAAAATTGAAATAATTGTAACGCCAATTTATCAAATTTGATATAATTATAACCACAATTAATCAAAATTAAACTAATTGTAACTTTAATTAATTAAAATTGACTGAATTGTAATCTCAATTGATTAAAATTGATGTAAATATAATCCCAATTGATCAAAATAGACATAATTGTAACACCAGTAGATCAAAATACACATAAGTGCAACTCCAATTAATTGAAATTGACGTAATTATAATACCAATTAATCAAAATTAACATAATTGTAATAACAACTAATCAAAATTTATACAATTGTAACACCAATTAATCAAAATCGAACAAATTATTATTTCAATTGATCAAAATTAATATAATTTTTACTCTAGTCGATCAAAATTGACATAATTATAGCACCAATTGATCAAAATTATAATAACTGTAACCCCAATTGATCACAATGGTCATAATGGAAACTCTAGTTGATCAAAATTGATATAATTGTAACCACAATTAATCAAAATTAACACAATCAAAATATCAATTGATCAAAATTGATATGATTATAACCTCAGTTGATCAAAATTAAAATAATTGAAACTCTAATTAATCAAAATTGACATAATTGTAGTACTAATTGATCAAAATTGACCTAATTATAGCACTAATTGATCAAAATTGACATAACTATAACACTAATTAATCAAAACTGACGTAAATGTATCACTAATTAATCAAAGTTGACAAAATTATTACCCGAATTGATCAAAATTGATATAATTATAACAACAATTGATCAACATTGATCTATTGGCAACCCCAATTGATCAAATTTACGTAATTGTTTCACCAATTGATCTAAATTTACTTGTAATTCCAATTGTCAAAATTGATATAATTATAATTTTAATTGATCAAAATTGATATAATTGTAACTTTAATTGATCAAAATTAATATAATTATAACATCAATTAATCAAAATTGATATAATTGAAACACCAGTTAATTAAAATTGACATAATCGAAACACCAATTGATCAAAATTGATATAATCGTAACTCAAATTAATCAGAATAGACATAATTGTTACACCAATTGAGAAAATTGACATAATAAAAACTCCAATTGATCAAAATTGACATAATCGTAACTCCAATTGATCAAAATTGACATAATCGTCACCATAATTGATCAAAATTGACATAATTGTAAGACAAATTGATAAAAATTGACATAATTGTCACACCAAGTGCCTAAAATTGGCATAATTATCACCTCAATTGATCGAAATTAACAAAACTGTAACTCCAATTGATCAAAATTGACAAAATTGTAGCACCAAATGATCAAAATTGATATAATTTTAACTCCAATTGATCAAAATTGGGAAAATTACATTACCAATTGATCAAAATTGAGTTAATTGTAACACCTATTGATCAAAATTGACATAATTATGACCCTAATTGATCAAAATTGACAAAATTATGACCACAATTGATCAAAATTGACATAATTGCCACACCAATTGATGTAAATTGACAAAATTGTGACTTTTTAAAATTGATATAATAATAACACTACTTGATCAAAATTGAAGTAATGGTCACACTAATTAACGAACATTGACATAGTTATGGCTCAAATTGATCAAAATTGAACTAATTGTAACCCTAATTGATCAAAATTGATATAATTTAACTCCAATTAATCAAAATTGATATAATTGTAATTCTAATTAATAAAAATTGACATAATTGCAAACTCAATTGTTCAACATTGAACTAATTATAATTTCAATTGATCAAAAATGACATAATTATAACACCAAACGATCAAAATTGATCTAAATAGAACCTCAATTAATCAAAATTGACATAATTGTAACACAAATTGATCAAAATTGACATAATTGTAACTCCAATTGAATAAAATTGACATAACTAAAGCTCAAATTAATCAAAATTGTCATAATTGTAACAATAATAACTCAAAATAGATATAAGTACAACTCCAATTGATCAAAATTAATAGAAATGTAATGTTAATTAATCAAAATTGACATAACTGTAACATCAATCAATCAAAATTGATATAATTATTATTCAAATTGATCAAAATAAACACTATTGTAACACCAACAGATCAAAATTGACTTAATAGAAACTCCAATTGATCAAAATTGATATAATGGTAGCCCCTATTGATTAAAATTGACATAATTGTAGCCCCAATTGATCAAAACTAACAAAATTGGAACACCAAATAAACAAAATTGACGTAATTGAAACTATAATTGATCAAAATTGACATAATTGTAACTCCAATTGATCATAATTAAAAGCATTGTAATACCAACCTAGCAAAATTGACATAATTGAAATACTAATTGATAAACATTAACATAATTATAACCCCAATTAATCAAAATTAACATAATTTTATCTCAAATTGAAAAAAAAAAATTACCATAATTATAACTCCAATTGATCAAAATTGATATATTTGTTACACAAATTGATCAAAATTGATATAATTATAACACCAATTAATCAAATTGACATAATTGTAATCCAAATTAATCAAAATTTACGCAATTGTTACCCAAATTGATCAAAATTGACATAGTTGCAACCCCAATAATCAAAATTGAAATAATCGAAACCCCAATTGAGCAAAACTAGCATAATTGACATCATTATAACCTCAGTTGATAAAAATTAACATAATTATAACCCTAATTGATCAAAATTGACATAGTTATAACCCCAATTGATCAAAATTGATATAATTGTAACACAAATTGAACAAAATTGACATATTTGTAACACTAATTGATCAAAATAACATAATTTGAACACCAACTGATCAAAATTGACATAATTGTAACCCCAATTGATCAAGATTCACAAAATTATTACTCCAATTGATCATAATTGACATAATTGTAATCCAATTTGTTCAAAATTGGCACAATTATAACACTAACTGATCAAAATCGACATAATTATAACCTCCAATTGATCAAAATTGACATAATTATAACACCAATTGATCAAAATTCACATAATTACAACACAAATTGATAAAAAATGATATAATTGTTATTTGAATCGATCAAAATTGACATAATTGTAACCATAATTTAATCATAATTGACATAATTTTAACCACAATTGATCATAATTGACATAATTGTAATCCTAATTGATCAAAATTGAACAAATTATATCATTGATTGATCAAAATACGCTTAATTGTATCATTGATTGATCAAAATTTTCATAATTGTAACTCTAATTGATAAAAATTAAAATAATTGTGACACCAAATGATCAAAATTAACATAATTATAATTCTAATTGATCAAAATTGACAAAATTGTAACACAAAATGATCAAAATTGACATAATTGAAACTCAAATGATAAAAATTCATATAATTGTAACTCCAATTGAATAAAATTGACATATTTATAACTCGAATTTATCAAAATTGACATAATTATAACCCTAATTGATCAAAATTGATATAAATATAACATCAATTAATCAAAATTAACATAATTGTAACTTTAATTCATAAAAATTGACATAATTGTAGCACAAATTGATCAAAGTTGACATAGTTGTTACTCTAATTGATCAAAATTGACATAATTATAACTTTAATTGATCAAAATTGACATAATTATATCCCCAATTGATGAAAATTGGCATAATTACGACCTTAATAGATCAAAATTAACAAAATTGTAACTTCATTTGATTAAAATTGACAAATTTGCAATATTAATGACCAAAATTGACATAATTGTAGCCCCAATTCACCAAAATTGACTTAATTATAACATAAATTGATCAAAATTGACTTAATTAAAACTCTAATTAATCAAAATAGACATAATTAAAAAATTGACAAAATTAAAACTCCAATTGATTAAATTTGACATATTTATAACTTCAATTAGTCAAAATTGAACTAATTGTAACTTCGACTGATCAAAATTGAACAAATTGTAACATCAATTGATCAAAATTGAACTAATTGTAACTTCAATTTAATAAAATTGGCATAATCGCAACCCCAATTCATCAAAATTAACATAATCGTAATATTAATTAATCAAAATTGACATAATTACTGCACCAAATGTTCAAAATTAATGTAATTGTAACTCCAATTGATTAAATTTGACATAATTATAGCCTTAATTAATCAAAACTGGCAGAATTATAACTTTAATTAATCAAAATTTGTAAAATTGTAACTTCAATTGATCATAATTGACATAATTGTAATACCAATTGATCAAAATTAATATAATTGTAATTTCAATTGATCAAAATTGAGCAAATTACAACTCCAATTAATCAAAATTGAGTTAATTACAGGGCCAAGTGATAAAAATTGACATAATTATAATACTAATTGATCAAGATGGACATAATTGTTACTCTAATTGATCAAAATTAACGTAATTGTTACTATAATTGTTCAAAATTGACATAATTATAATACGAATTGATCAAAATTGAACTAATTATAACTATAATCGATCAAAATTGAAAT
The DNA here is from genome assembly GCA_037126225.1 of Dillenia turbinata. NCBI lineage: Eukaryota > Viridiplantae > Streptophyta > Magnoliopsida > Dilleniales > Dilleniaceae > Dillenia > Dillenia turbinata. The sequence continues at coordinate 428,952 of JBAMMX010000030.1, read as the reverse complement.
AATTATAACACTATCTGATCAAAATTAAAATAATTATAACCACAATTGATCAGAATTGATATAATTGTAACCTCAATCGATCAAAATCAATATAATTGTAGCACCAATTAATCAAAATTGACATAATTAAAAATCCAATTGATCAAAATGGACATAATTGTAACCCTATTTAATCAAAATTGTCATAATTATAACTTCAATTGATCAAAATTGACATAATTGTAACTCGAATTTATCAAAATTGACATAATTATAATCCTAATTAATCAAAATTGACATAATTGTAATGCTAATTAATCAAAATTAACATAATTGAAACACTAATTTATTGAAATTGACAAAATTTTGATCAAAATTGATGTAATTGTAATACCAATTAATTAAAATTGACATAATTGTAACCCAAATTGATTAAAATTGACATAATTGTAACCCAAATTGATTAAAATTGACATAATTGTAACATCAATCGATCAAAATTAACATAATTGTAACTCTAATTAATCAAAATTGACAAAATTTATAGCTCCAGTTAATCAAAATTGACATAATTATAACTTATATTGATCAAAATTGAAATAACTGCATCCACAATTAATCAAAATTAACCTTATTGTAATACAAATTGATTAAAATTAATATAATTTTAACTCTAATTTATCAAAATTAACATAATTGTAACTCCAATTGATCAAAATTGACAAAATTGTAACTCTAATTTATCAAAATTGACATAATTGTAATTTAAATTGATCAAAATTGACTAATTCTAACTCTAACTCATCAAAATTGACCAAATTGTAACAGCAATTGCTCAAATTTTACATAATTGATACGCCAATTGATCAAAATTGACATAATTGCTATGGTAATTGATTAATATTGACATAATCGTACCGCTAATTGATCAAAATAAACATAATTGTCACTCCAATTATCAAAATAGATATAATTAGAACACCAACTGATCAAGATTGACGTAATTGCAACATCAATTGATTAAAATTAATATAAATATAACTCCAATTGTTAAAATAGATATTGTTGTAACCTTAATTGATTAAAATTAAAATAATTGTAAGACTAATTGATCACAATTAAGATAATTATAGCTCCAATTATCAAAATTGACATAATTGTGACCCGAGTTGATTGAATTTGACATAATTATAATACAAATTGATCAAAATTGATATAATTGTAACGTTAATTGATCATAATTGACATAATTATATCCCCAATTGATTAAAATTGACATAATTGTAACACTGATTGATCAAAATTAACATAATTGTATCATCAATTAATCAAAATTAGCATAATTGTAATACCAATTGATTAAAATTAATATAATTGTGACTCTAATTGATCAAAATTGATAGAATTATAGCTCTAATTGATCAAAATTGACATTATTGTAACTCTAGTTGAACAAAATTGACATATTTGTAACCTCATTGATCCAAATTGACAAAATTGACATAATTGATCATAATTGATCAATTGGTATTGCATAACTGACATAATTAATCGTAGTTGATCAAAATTGACAAAATTGACATAATTGATCATAATTGACAAAATTAAACTAATTATAGCACCAATTGATTATAAATGACGTAATTGTAACTCTAATTGATCAAAATTGACATAATTTTAACACCAATTGATCAAAATTAAGGTAATTATAACTTTAATTGATCAAAATTAGCAAAATTTTAACACTGATTAATCAAAGTTGACAAAATTGTAACCCCAATTGATCAATTTTGATTAGTTGGAGTTATAATTATATCAAGTTTGTTCAATTAGGGTTATAATTATGTCAGTTTTGATCAATTGAGGTTACAGCTATGTCATTTTTTATCAATTTGTGTCATAATTATGATAATTTTAATCAATTAGAGCTATAGTTTGTTCAATTTTGATAAATTGGGGGTTACAATTAGTTCAATTCTTATCAATTAGTATTATAATTATGTTAATTTTGATTAATTGAATTTACAATTATGTTAATTTTGATAAATTTGTATTATAACTAGTTTAATTTTGATCAATTGGGGCCATAATTATATCAATTTTGATTAATTGGTGTAACAATTATTTTACTTTTGACTAATTGGAGTTACAATTATCTCAATTTTGATCAACTATCATTACAATTATGTCAATTTTGATGAATTGATATTACAATTATATCAATTTTGATTAATTAGAGCTACAATTATGTCAAGTTTGTTCAATTAGTCTTACAATTTTGTAAATTTTGATCAATTAGGATACAATTATGTCAATTTTGATCAATTTGTGTCATAATTATGACAATTTTTATCAATTAGAGCTATAGTTGTTCAATTTTCATAAATTGGGCTTACAATTAATTCAATTCTGATCAATTGGTATTAGAATTTTATCAATTTTGATTAATTGGTATTATAATTAGTTTAATTTGATCAATTGAGGCCATAATTAGTTCAATTTTTATCAATTGGTGTTACAATTATGTCAATTTTTATCAATTCGAGCCATAATTGTGTCAATTTTGATTAATTCGGGTTACGATTATGTTAATTTTGATTAATTGGTGTTGCAATTATATTAATTTTGATCAATTGAAGTTACAATTATGTCAATTTTGATCAATTAGTTTTATAATTACATCAATTTTGGTCAACCAGGGATATAATTATGTCAATTTTGATTAATTGGGGTTATAGTTATGCTAATTTTAAGCAATTGAAATTACAATTAGTTTAATTTTGATCAATTAATATTACAATTATATCACTTTTGATCAATTAGAGTTACAATTATCTTAATTTTTAGCAATTAGGATTGTAATTATATTAATTTTGATCAATTGGTGCTTTAATTACATATATCTTACTCAATTGATGTCATAATTTTGTCAATTTTGAACAATTAGAGTTCCAATTATATCAATCTTGGTCAACTGGCAGTACAGTTACATCGATTTTGATCAATTGATTTGCGTTGGATTTCCGATGGATTTCAACTATTAGCGATGGATTTTGAACAATTAGAGCTATTAGTGACGGATTTGCGACGGAAAAATCAAAAACGGATTTAGCGACGGATTTTTCCGTCACTAATCCATCACTAAAACATGAAATTTTTTTTTGTTAAATAAATTTTTTTTGTTTTTATTAAATAAAATTTTGTGTTTTTATTAAATATAATTGTGTCTTTTATTAAATATAATTTTTTCTTTTTATTAAATATAATATTATATTTTTATTAAATATAATTTTGTATTTTTATTAAATATAATTTTGTATTTTTATTAAATATAATTCTGTATTTTTATTAAATATAATTTTTTGTTTTTATTAAATATAATTTTGTATTTTTATTAAATATAATTTTGTATTTTTGTTAAATATAATTTTGTATTTTTATTAAATATAATTTTTTTGTTTTTATTAAATCTAATTTTGTATTTTTATTAAATATAATTTTGTGTTTTTATTAAATATAATTTTGTTTTTTTATTAAATATAATTTTTTGTTTTTATTAAATATAATTTTGTGTTTTTATTGATTATAATTTTTTGTTTTTATTAAATATGATTTTGTATTTTTATTAAATATAATTTTGTGTTTTTATTAAATATAATTTTATATTTTTTAAATATAATTTTATATTTTTATTAAATAAAATTTAATATTTTTATTAAGTTAGAGTATTGTATTTTTAATATTGAAAGTTACAAATAAAGTATAACAGTAGAAAAAAATAAACTAATAATCCAAATGTGATGGTGGCATAGTGATTAAGCCTCTCCAGTTCTCTCTCTCACACCCGTGTTCGAACCGGGGTGGAACACATTTTCAACAAATTAAAAAGTCGGAGGGGGACGGCAGGGCAGGTTGTGATGGAGCGTGAGAGGCGATTGGCGAGCCGGTAGCCCGTGAAATTTTTCGTCGCTAATCTGTCGGTAGTTAGGAATAATTTACAAAAATATAAAATTAAATTAGCGATGGATTTAGCGTCAGATTATTAGCAACGGAAAATTTCTGTCATTAATCCGTTGCTAAAATTTTCAGATTAGCGACGAATTAACGACAGATTTTCTTAATGACAGAAATTTTTCGTTGCTAAATTAGTGAGGTGACTCTCAACAACGGAATTTTTCATCGCTAATACTTTCAGCGACGGAAATTTGAGTATTAGCGATGGATATTTTGATCGTTGATACCCATTTTTCTAGTACTGTTACGTTAATTTTCAACTTTAGGGTTATAATTACATCAATTTTGACTAATTGGTATAATAGTTAAGCCAATTTTGATTAATTGGATTACAATTATGTCAATTTTGATCAATTGGAGTTAAAATTATATCAATTTTGATCAATTCAAGTTACAATTATGTCAATTTTAATCAATTGGTGTTATAATTTTGTCAATTTTGATTAATTGGAGTCACAATAATGTCAATTTTAATCAATTAGGGTTAATATTAGGTCAATTTTGATCAATTGGTGTTATTATGTCAATTTTGATCGATTAAAGTTATAATTATGTCAACTTTAATTAATTGATGTTACAATTATATTAATTTTAGTCAATTTAAGTTACAATTATGATAATTTTGATCAATTTGTGTTACAATTATATCAATTTTGATTAATTGGGGTTACAATTATGTCAATTTTGATCAATTTGAGCTATAATTAGGTAAATTTTGATTAATTGGAGTTACAATTATATCACTTTTGATCAATTAGGATCACAATTACGTTAATTTTTATCAATTGAGGTTTCGGTTATGTCAATTTTGAGCAATTGGTTTTACAATTACATCAATTTTGATCAATTGGAATCACAATTATGTCAATTTTGATTAGTTGGGTTTACAATTTTGACAATTTTGATCAATTGGTATTATGATCTATTGGCATTACGATTATATCAATTTTGATCAACTGGTATTACAATTATGTCAATTTTGATCAATTGGAATCACAATTATGTCAATTTCAATTTGTTGAGGTTATGATTATGTCAATTTTGATTTGTTGGTGCTACGATCAATCGACATTAGGATTATGTCAGTTTTGATCAATTGGTGTTAGAATTGTGTTAATTTTGATCAATTGGAGTTGCAATTATGTCAATTTTGATCAATTGGAGTTACAATTATGTCAATTTTAATCAATTGGAATTTATGTCAATTTTGATCAATCGGAGTTACAATCTTTACAACTTTGTCCAATTGGTGCTAAAAATAATTCAATTTTAATCAATTAGGGTTATAATAATGTAAATTTTGATCAATTGAAATTACCGTTATGCCAATTTTGATCAATTGGTGTTTTAATAATATTAATTTTGATCAATTAAAATTATAATTATGTCAATTTTGATTAATTAGGGTTACAATTATGTCAATTTTGATCAATTGATATTACAATTATATCAATTTTGATCAATTGGTGTTACAATTATGTCAATTTTGATCAATTGGTGTTATAATTATGTCAATTTTGATCAATTGTAGTTATAATTATGTCAATTTTGATCAATTGGTGTAACAATTATGTCAATTTTGATCAATTGATGCTATAATTATATCAATTTTGATCAATTAATGCTACAACTATATCAATTTTGATCAATCGGTGTTATAATTATATTAATTTTGATCAATTGGTCTTATAATTATATCAATTTTGATTAATTGGTGTTATAATTATGTCAAATTTGATCAATTGGGATTATAGTTATGCCAATTTGGAGCAATTGGAATTATAGTTAGTTCAATTTTGATTAATTCGTGTTTCAATTATGTCACTTTTGATCAATTAGAGTTACAATTATATTAATTTATATCAACTGGGATTACAATTATACTAATTTTGATCAATTTGAGTTATAATAACATCAATTTTGATTAACTGGTTTTATAATAATGCCAATTTTGATCAGTTGGGGTTATAATTATATCAAATTTGATCAATTAGGGTTATAGTTATGCCAATTTTGATTAATTGGAATTATAGTTAGTTCAATTTTGATTAATTCGTGTTACAATTATGTCACTTTTGATCAATTAGGGTTATAATTATATTAATTTTTATCAATTGGGGTTGCAATTATATCAATTTTGATCAATTGGCACTTCAGTTACGTCAATTTTGATCAATTAATGTTACAATTATATCAATTTTAAACAATTAGAGTTCTAAATATACCAATTTTGTTCAACCGACATTACAATTATGTCAATTTTGATCAATTAAAATTAAAATTTTGTTAATTTTCAATATTTAGGGTTATAATTTCGTCAATTTTGATCAATTTGTATAACAAGTCAATTTTTATCAATTAGGGTTACAATTAAGTTACTTTTGATCAATTAGAGTTAAAATTAAGCCATTTTTTATCAATTGAAGTTATAATTATATCAATTTTGATCAATTGATGTTTCAATTTTGTTAGTTTTGATTAATTAGAGTCGCAATTATGTCAATTTTGATCTATTGTGATTATAATTATGTCAATTTTGATTAATTTATGTAGCAATTATGTCAATTTTGATGAATTGGAATAATAATTTCATCAATTTTAATCAATTGTTGTTTCAATTTTGTCAATTTTGATTAATTAGAGTTACGATTATGTCAATTTTGATGAATTGATGTTACAATTATATAAATGTTAATCAATTGGGGTTTTAATTATTTCAATTTTGATCAATTGGGGCTATAGTTATGTTAATTTTGATTAATTCGGATTATAATTATGTCAATTTTGATTAATTGGTGTTATAATTATTTTAGTTTTGATCATTTAGAGTTACAATTATGACAATTTTGATCAATTAGGGTTATAATTATTATCAATTTTGATCAGTTGGGATTATAATTATGTCAGTTTTGATCAATTGGAGTTATAATTATGTCAATTTTATTCAATTTGGGTGCAATTATGCCAGTTTTGATTAGTTGTTGTTCCAATATTTTCAATTTTAATCAATTGGGGTTATAATTTTTGTCAATTTTGATTAATTGGTGTTATAAATATGTCAATTTGATTAATTGGTGTTACAATTAACTTAATTTTGATCGATTAGAGTTGTAATTATCTTAATTTTGTTCATTTGGGGTTACAATTATGTTAATTTTGATTAATTGGGGTTATAGTTATGTCAATTTTGATCATTCGAGTTACAACTATGATAATTTTGATAAATTAGAGCAACAATTTTAACAATTTTAAACTATTAGAATTACAATTATATCAATTTCAAAAAATTTGGGTGATAATTATGTCAATTTTGATCAATTGGGGTTACAAAAATGTCAATTTGGATTGACTGGCTCGCAATTATGTTAATTTTGATCAATTGCGGTTACAATTATGTCAATTTTGATCAATCGGGGTTATAATTAAATCAATTTTGATCAATTGGGGTCATAATTATGTCAATATCAATTGGTATTACAATAATGCCAATTTTGATTAATTGAAATTACAAATAATTCAATTTTGATCAATTATGTTACAATTATGACAATTTTATTCAATTGGTACTGCAACTATGTCAATTTTGATAAATTGGTGTTTCTCTTATGTCAGTTTTGATCAATTTTCGTTACACTTATGTTAATTTTGATTAGTTGGTGTGACAATAATGATAATTTTGATCAACTGGTTTAACAATTATGTCAATTTTGATCAATTTGAGTTACAATTATATCAATTTTGGTCGATTGAGGCTACAATTAGATCAATTTTGATCAATTGGAGTTATAATTATGTCAATTTTGATCAATTGGCACTAGAATTATGTTAATTTTAATCAATTAGAGTTATAATTATGTCAATTTTGATCAATTGGTATTACAATTAATTCAGTTATCATCAATTAGGTTTTTAATTATGTTAATTTTGATCAATTGTTATTATAATTATGTCAGCTTTGATCAATTTGTGATACACTTATATCAATGTTGATCAATTGGGATAACAATTATGTCAATTTTGATCAATCGAAGTTATAATTAAGCAATTTTGATCAATTAGTGTTATGATTGTGTCAATTTTGATCGATGAGTGTTACAATTTTGTCAATTTTGATCTATTGGAGTTACAATTATGTCAATTTTGATCAATTGATACTACAATTATATCAATTTTGATTAATTTGAGTTACAATCATGTCATGATCAATTGAAGTTACAATTATATCAATTTTGATCAATTGGGTTTACTATTGTCTCAATTTTGATCAATTATTGTTATAACTTGTTCAATTTTGATCAATTGGTGTGACAATTATATCAACTTTAATTAATTAATATTACAATTATATCAATTTTGATCAATTAGTGGTATAATTGAATCAATTTTGATTAATCGGTATTCCAATTATGTCAATTTTGATTATTTGGTGTCACAATTTTGTTAATTTTGATTAATTAAAGCTATAATTATGTCAATTTTGACCAATTAGAGTTACAATTATATCAATATTAACCAATTAGTTTTACAATAATTTCAATATTAATCAATTGGGGTTACAAATATATCAATTTTAATCAATTAAAGATATAATTAAGTCAATTTCGATCAATTGGTGTTATAATTTTATCAATTTTGATTAATTGAGATTATAATTATGTCAATTTTTATCTATTGTTGTTATGATTATATCAATTTTATTCAGTTCGTGAAATAATTAAATCAATTTTGATCAATTGGAATTATAATTATGTCAATTTTGATCAATTAGAGGTACAATTATGTCTATTCTAATCAATTGCAGTTACGATTATGTCAATTTTGATCAATTGATGTTATAATTCTATCAATTTTGATCAATTGAAGTTGTAATTTTGTCGATTATGATTAATTGGAATCACAATTATGACAATTTTAATCAATTGGGTTACGATTATGTTAATTTTGATCAATTAGTGTTAGGATTACGTTAATTTTAATCATTTGATGTTATAATTATGTCAATTTTGATCAATCGAAACTACAATCATGTCAACTTTGACCAATTGGTATTACAATTACATTAATTTTGATCGATTAGAATCACAATTATGTCAATTTTGATTAATTAGGGCTACAATTTTGACAATTTTGATTAATTGGTGTTATGATCTATTGGCATTATGATTATATCAATTTTGATAAATTGGTGTTAAAATTATATCAATTTTGATCAATTGGAATCACAATTATGTCAATTTCAATTTATTGGGGTTTCGATTATGTCAATTTTGACCAGTTGATGTTATGATCAATTGACATTACGATTATGTTAATTTTGATCAATTGTGTTAGAATTGTGTCAATTTTGTTCAATTGGAGTTACAATTATGTAAAATTTGGTCAATTGGATTTACAATTACGTCAATTTTGATTAATTGGAGTTTATGTCAATTTTGATCAATTGGATTTACAATCATGATAATTTTGATCAATTTGTGTTACAAATAGTTCAATTTTGATCTATTGGGGTTATAATTATATAAATTTTAATCAATTAAAGTTACAATTATGTCTATTTTGATGAATTGATGTTTTAATAATATCAATTTTGATCGATTAGTATTTCAATTATGCCAATTTTGATTGATTGAGGTTACAATTATGTTAAATTTGATCGATTAATGTTATAATTATGTCAATTTTGATTAATTAATACTACAATTATGTCAATTTTGATCAATTGGTATTATAAATATGTCAATTTTGATAAATTGGTATTACAATTATTTCAATTTTTTTCAATTTGAGTTATAATTATGTCAATTTTGATAAATTGGTTTTACAGTTATGTTAATTTTGATTAATTAGGGATACAATTATATCAATTTTAATGAATTAGGGCTATAGTTGTGCCAATTTTGAACAATTGGAGTTACAATTAGTTCAATTTTGATCAATTGACATTACAATTATGCCACTTTTGATTAATGAGGGTTACAATTACATTAATTTTCTTCAATTGGGGTTGTAATTATGCCCATTCTGATTGATTGGTGCTTTAATTACGTTAATTTTGATCAATTGATGTCACAATTATATCAATTTTGATCAATTGGAGTCCCAATTATTTCAATTTTGATCAATAAGCATTACAATTATGTCAATTTTGATCAATTAGTGTAATAATTAAGTCAATTTTGATCAATTGGGGTTACGATTATGTTAATTTTGATCAATTATAGTTAAAATTATGTCAATTTTTATTAATTGGAGTTACAATTATGTCATTTTTTATCAATTGATATTACAATTTTGTCAATTTTGATTAATTAAAGTTGCAATTATGTTAATTTTGATCAATTAATATAGCAATTATGTGAATTTTCATCAATTGGAATAATAATTAATCGATTTTAATCAATTGTTGTTTCAATTTTGTCAATTTGGATCAATTAGAGTTACAATTATGTTAGTTTTGATCAATTGGTGTTACAATTATATAAATTTTGATCAATTGGGGTTTTAATTTTATCAATTTTGATCAATTGGGGCTATAATTATGTTAATTTTGATTAATTCGGATTACAAGTATGTCAATTTTGATCAATTATTATTACAATTATTTCAGTTTTGATGAATTAGAGTAATAATTATGGCAATTTTGATCAATTGTGATTATAATTATATCAATTTTGATCAGTTGAGTTTACGATAATGTCAGTTTTGATCAATTGAGATTATAATTATTTCAATTTTGATCAATTGGTATTACAATTAGTTTAATTTTGAACAATTGGAGTAACAATTATATCAATTTTTGTTTAGCTGGGGTTACAATTATGCTAGTTTTGATTTGTTGTAGTTTTAATTTTTTCAATTTTGATTAATTGAGATATCAATTTTCTTAATTTTAATTAATTGGTGTTACAAATATGTCAATTTTGATTAATCGGTGTTACAATTAACTTAATTTTGATCAATTGGAGTTGTAATTATCCCGATTTTGTTCAATTAGGGTTACAATTATGTTAATTTTGACTAATTAGGGTTACAGTTATGTCAATTTTGATCGTTCGAGTTACAACTATGACACTTTTGATCAATTGGAGTAACAATTTTAACAATTTTAATCTATTAAAATTACAATTATGTCAATTTTAAAAAATTGGGGTGACAATTATTTCAATTTTGATCAATTGGGGTTACAAAAATATCAATTTGGATTGATTGGTATTGCAATTATGCTAATTTTGATCAATTGCGGTTACAATGATGTCAATTTTGATTAATTGGTGGTACAACTATGTAAATTTCAATTAATTAGTGTTACAATTATGTCAATTTTGATTAATTGGGGTTACAATTATGTTAATTTTAATCAATTGAGGTTATAATTATATCAATTTTGGTCAATTGGTATTACAATAATGTCAATTTTGATCATTTGAGATTACAAATAGTTCAATTTTGATCAATTGTATTACAATTATGTTAATTTTATTCAATTGATGTTGTAGCTATGTAAATTTTGATAAATTGGCGTTTCTCTTATGTCAATTTTGATTAGTTGTCGTTATAATTATGTTAATTTTGATTAGTTGGTGTGACAATTATGTCAATTTTGATCAATTAGTTTAACAATTATGTTAATTTTGATTAGATAGAATTACAATTATATCAATTTTAATCAATTGGTGCTATAATTAGGTCAATTTTAATCAATTAGAGTTACAATTATGTCAATTTTAATCAATTGAAGTTAGAATTATGTCAATTTTGATCAATTGATGTTATAATTATGTTAATTTTGATCAATTGGGGTTACAATTATGCAATTTTGATCAATTGGTGTTATAATTTTGCTAGTTTTGATCTATTGGAGTTATAATTTTTGTCAATTTTTATCAACTGATGCTACAACTTTATCAATTTTGATCAATTTGAGTTACAATCATGTCATAATCAATTGGAGTTACAATTATGTCAATTTTGATCAATTGTGGTTGTTGTTGTCTCAATTTCGATCAATTATTGTTATAATTTGTTCAATTTTGATCAATTAGTCTGACAATTATGTTAACTTTAATTAATTGAGGTTACATTTATATCAGTTTTGATGAATTTGTGTTATAATTTAATCAATTTTGATCAATTGGCATTCCAATTATGTTAATTTTGATCATTTAGTGTCACAATTTTGTCAATTTTGATCAATTAGAGTTGCAATTATTTCAATTTTGATCAATTGAAATTATAATTATATCAATTTTGATTAATTGGTGTTACAATAATTTTAATTTTTATCAATTGAGGCCACAATTATATCAATTTTGATCAATTAAAGATACAATTAAGTCAATTTTGAACAATTGATGTTACAATTTTATCAATTTTGATCAATTGAGATTTCAATTATGTCAATCGGAGTCACAATTATCTCAATTTTGCTGGGTTACAATTATGTTAATTTTGATAAATTGAGGTTACAATTATGTCAATTTTGATTGGTTCGTGTTTCAAAGATGACAATTTTTATCAATTTGAATAACAATTTGACAATTTTGATCTATTAGAATTACAATTTTGTCAATTTCAAAAAATTGGGGTTACAACTATGTTAATTTTGATCAATTAAGTTAGAAAATTGTTAATTTGGATCGATTGGTATCGCAATTATGATAATTTTGATAATTTGAGGTTATAATTATGTCAATTTTGATCATATGTAAATTTCGATTAATCGGTGTTATAATTATATTAATTTTAATCAATCGGGGTTATAATATGTTAATTTTGATCAATTAGGGTTATAATTATCTCAATTTTGATCAATCGATATTATAATAATGTTAACTTTAATCAATCGTCTTTACAAATAGTTCAATTTTGATCAATTGTGTTACAATTATGTCAATTTTATTCAATTGGTACCCTAACTATGTCAATTTTGATAAATTGGTGTTTCACTTAAATCAATTTTGATCAATTGACGCTGCAATTATGTTAATTTTGATCAGTTAGTATGACAATTATGTCAATTCTAAACAATTGGTTTAACAATTATGTCAATTTTGATCAATTGGAATTACATTTATGGCAATTTTGATCAATTGGGGCTACAATTAAGTCAATTTTGATAAATTAAAATTATAATTATGTCAATTTTTTTTTTAATTGGCATTAGAATTATATCAATTTTGATCAAATAGAGTTATAATTATATCAATTTTGAGCAAATGGCATTTCAGTTAATTCAGTTATCCTCAATTTGGATTACAATTATATCAATTTTGATCAATTGTTATAATTATGTCAGCTTTGATCAATTTGTGATACTCTTATATCAATGTTGACCAATTGGAGTAACAATTATGTCAATTTTGATCGATTAGGGTTATAATTTTATCAATTTTGATCAATTATTGTTTCAATGATGTCAATTTTAATCAATTGGTGTTACAATTTTGACAATTTTGATATACTAGAGTTACAATTATTTTAATTTTGATCAACTGATACTATAATAATATCAATTTTGATCAATTTAAGTTATAATTATATCAATTTTGATCAACGATACTACAATAATATTAGTTTTGATCAATTGATACTAGGATTATGCCAATTTTGATCATCTGATGTTATAATTATATCAATTTTAATCAATTGGAGTTATAATTATGTCAATTTTGATCAATTAGAGTTACAGACATATTAATTTTATTCAATTGGTGTTACAATTAGTTCAATTTTGATCATTTGGACTCGCAATTATAATAATTTTGATTAATTAGTTTCAATTATGTCAATTTTAATCAATTAATAATGCAATTATGTCAATTTTAATTAATTAAGGTTACAATTATATCAATTTTAATTGATTAGGGTTACAATTATGTCAATTTTGATCATTAGGGTTGCAATACTGTTAATTTTGAATTATATTAATTTTGTTCAACTGATGCTACAGTTATATCAATTTTGACCAATTGGTATTACAATTTTGTCAATTTTGATAAATTGGAGTAACAATTATGTGGACTTTGATCAGTTGAAGTTACAATAATGTTAATTTTGATCAATTAGGATCACAATTATGTCAATTTTGATCAATATGGGTTGCAATTATGTTAATTTTGATTATTTGGTGTAACAATTTTGAAAATTTTGATCAATTGATATAACAATTATTTTAATTTTTAACAATTAGAGTTACAATTATGTTAATTTTGATTAATTGGGGTTACATTTTTTTCAATTTTGATCATAGGGGTCACAATTATGTCAATTTTGATTAATTGATGTGACAATTATGTCAATTTTGATCAATTGGAGTCACGATTATGTTAACTTTGATCGAAGTTACAATTATGTCAATTTTGATCAATTGGTGCAATAAGTATGTCAATTTTGATCAATTGGTGCTATAATTTTGTTAATTTTGATCAATTGAAGTTTTAATTATGTCAATTTTGATCAATTGGAATCATAATTATGTCAATTTTGATCAATTGGAATTACGATTATGTTAATTTTACTCAATTGGTGTTATGATCAATTGGTGTTAGGATTACGTCAATTTTGATCAATTGGTGTTAGGATTACATCAATTTTGATCAGTTGGAGTTCTAATTTATTCAATTTTGATCAATTAAAGTTATTGTTATGTAAATTTTGATCAATTGAACTTACAATTATGTCAATTTTGATCAATTGCAGTTACAATCATGTCAATTTTGATCAACCAGTGTTACAATTGGGGTTACAATTATGTCAATTTTAATTAATTAGGGTTCCAATTATGACAATTTTGATCGAGTGGAGTTATAATGATGTTAATTTTGATAAATTGGTGTTACAATTATTTCAATTTTGATTAATTAGAGTTACAATTATGTAAATTTTGATCAATTGATATTACAATTATCCTAATTTTGATCAATTTGAGTTATAATTTTTCAATTTTGATCAATTGATGTTATAATTACGACAATTTTGATCAACCAGGTTTACAATTATGTCAATTTTGATTAATTAGAGTTATGATTATACCAATTTTGATAAATTGGAAAAACAATTTGGTCCATCTTGATCAAGATACAATTACATCAATTTTTATCAATTAGAGTTGTAATTATGTCAATTTCGGTGAATTAGAGTTACAATTATATCAATTTCGATCAATTGGCATTGTAATTAAGTTAATTTTAATCAATTGGGGTTACCATTATGTTAATTTTGTTAAAAGAAAATTATAATTATATCAATTTTGATCAATTGGTGTTATAATTATATCAATTTTGATGAATTGAAGTTACAATTATGTTATTTTGGATCAATTGGAGTTACAATTTTGTTAATTTTGATCAATTGGTATTACAACTATGACAATTTTGATCAATTAGACTAACAAATATGTCAATTTTAATTAATCGATGTTACAATTTTATCAATTTTGATCAATTGGATTATCAATTATTTCAATTTTGATCAATTGATGTTACAATTATATCAATTTTGATCAATTGGGACTTCAGTTATGTTAATTTTAATTAATTGGGATTATAAGTATGTTAATTTTGATAAATCTGAATTACGATTATGTCAATTTTTATTAATTAGTGTTACAATTATGGTATTTTTAGTCAATTAAGTTACAATTATGTTGATTTTGATCTCTTGGGGTTACAAATATATCAATTTTGATCGATTGGAGTTTCACTTATGTCAACTTTGATTAGTTAGATTTATAATTTTGACAATTTAGATTAATTGACATAACAATTATGTCAATTTTGATTAATTAGTGTTACCATTATGTTAATTTTATTCAGTTTGAGTTATAATTTTATCAATTTTGATTAAATGGGGTTGCAATTATAGTAATTTTGATCAGTTAATGTTACAATTATGTCAATTTTGATCAATTTTGATTATGATTAATTAGAGTTATAATTATGATAATCTTGATCAATTAATGTAACAATTATGGCAATTTTGATCAATTAGAATTGCAATTACGACAATTTTGATCAATTGGAGTTACAATTACGTCATTTTTGACCAATTGTTGTAACAATTTTGTCAATTTTGATTAATTGTTAGTACAATTATGTAAATTTTGATCATTTGATTTTATAATTATCACAATTTCAATTGATTAGGGTTACCGTTATGTTAATGTAGATCCATTAGTGTTACAATTATATCAATTTTGATCAATTGAGTTTACAATTAGTTCAATTTTGATCAATTAGTGTTACAGTTATGTCAATTTTGATCAATTGGTGTTACAATTATATTAATTTTGATCAATTGATGTTGAAATTATGTCAATTTTGATTAATTAATGTTACAATTATATAAATTTTGATTAATGGTTTTACAATTATGTAAATTTTGATCATTCATATTACAAATATATCAATTTTGATTGATTGGGGTTACAATTACGTCAATTTTGATCAATTCGTGTTACAATTATATCAATTTCGATCAATTAGGGCTACAACTAGTTCAATTTTGATTAATTGGTGATACAATTATGTTAATTTTGTTCAACTAGTGCTTTAACTATGTCAATTTTGATCAATCGGTATTACAATTAAGTCAAATTTGCCCAATTAGCTCTACAATTATGTTAATTTTAATTAATTGTTGTTACAATTATGACAATTTTGATCAATTGGTATTACAATTATATTAATTTTGATCAATTGGTGTTACAATTAGTTTAATTTTGCTCAATTGGGGTTACAATTGCGTCAATTATGATCAATTAAAGTGATAATTATATCAATTTTGATTAATTGATATTACAGTTTTATTAATTTTGATCAATTGCGGTTACAATTATCTTAATTTTGATCATTTGGTGTTACAATTATGTCAATTTTGATCTATTGGAGTTACAATTATGTCAATTTTAATCAATTGGAATCACAATTATGTCAATTTTAATTAATTGGGGTTACAAACGTTTCAATTTTGATCAATTGGTGTCATGATCAACTACTGTTACGATTATGTCAATTTTGATCAATTGTTGTTACAATTATATCAATTTTGATATATTGGAGTTACAATTACATCAGTTTTGATTAATTGGAGTTACAATTATATCAATTTTAATCAATTAGAGTTACAATTATATTAATTTTGATCGAATTGACATAATTGTAACTCTAATTGATCAAAATTGATAAAATTATAATACTAATTGATCAAAATTGACATAATTGTAACGCTAATTGATCAAAATTGATAAAATTATAATACTAATTGATCAAAATTGACATAATTGTAATGCAAATTGATCAAAATTGATATAACTGTATTGCCAATTGATGAAAATTAACATAATCATAATCTCAATTAATCAAAATTCACATAATTCTAACCCTGATTAATCAAAATTGATATAATTGTAATCCAAATTGATCAAAATTGACATAATTATAACCTCAATTGATTAAAATTGATATAATTGTAGCCTCAATTGATAAAATTGACATAATTGTAACACTAATTGATCAAAATTGATAAAATTGTAACCCTAATTGATAAATTGGTGTTATAATTATTTCAATTTTTTTCAATTGGGGTTACAATTATGTCAATTTTGATCAATTAGAGTAACAATTATGTCAATCTTTATTAATATGTGTTAAAATTTTGTCAATTTTGATCAATTACGGTACAATTATGTCAGTTGAGAGAGTGATAACGGATCAGGACCCCACCCAAGTGGCCTCTATTGTTCCTTCTGACTACATGTAATCTTATATTGTTCTAATAATGAAAAAATTTTCTTACTTATGAGTATCTGCCCGAGAGTATCATTCGAACCATTAGTTTAATGCTCCGTCAAAGTGTATGACCTTTTGCAAAGGAGATCTTTAGAGTGCCATGTCTTGTTTGGAAAGTTAGGTTCCTTCTCTGATAGGAATTCAAGCGACTTAGATTTGATGGTCGATAGGAAACAAATAACATTAGGACTGTGTCCACTTGTTCAGGGAGTTCCAGCCCATTTTGACAATATGTTTGTTCGGTAAGCCCAGGGTGACTTAGGCCCAACTTTCGATAGGAAACAGTTGATATTAAGGCCTTATCCACCCTTCGGGGAGTTCCATCCCATTTTGATGATACATTCGTTTGGTTGGATCAGGGCGATTTAGACCCGATGTACAATAGGAGAGAATTGATATTAGGGCCATGTCCACCGGTTCGGGGAGTTTCTTCCCATTTTGATGGAATGATCGTTGAATAGGAAATTTTAGACAGGAGGGCCGTGTCTACCCATTCGGTGAATTCCATCCCATTTTGATGACACGTTCGTTCGATAGGATTAGGGTGACTTAGGCCCAACATATGATAGGAGAGAAATAATATTAGGGCTGTGTCCACCATTTCGGAGAGTTTCATCCCATTTTGATGACACGTTCATTCGATAGGAAACTTTAGACAAGATAGCCGTGTCCACCCATTCGGGGAGTTCTATCTTATTTTGATGACACGTCCGTTTGATAGGATCAAGGCAACTTAAGCCTAACGTACGATAGGAGAGAATTGATATTTGGACCGTGTCTACTAGTTCAGGGAGTTTTATTCCATTTTGATGACACATTCATTTGATAGGATTAAGGCAATTTGGGCCCGATGTACAATAGGATAGAATTGATATTTGGGCCGTATCCACCCATTTGGAGAGTTTCATCCCATTTTGATGACACATTCGTTCGATAGGAAACTTTAGATAGTAGGCGATTCTTCTGTAAATCACTAAGGATCATGTGTCAAGAGCCATCATAAGAATGATCACTAAACGATGAGGAGGTGTAGGACCCCTTTCTCAGGGAAAGAGCGTAGGAAAATGCAGATCGTATACTAGACAAGCACTAGAGGGGACATAAGGTTCATGCCAGATGCTTTTCCCATGGATCGAAAGGATCACCCTTTCTGGTTCATCATGCGGTAGTCTTGGGTTCGGTCAGTTAGATGACTCATTCTCCCAGGGTGGATTACACCGGTCTGGGGACTGTAAATTCCTTCTTTCCTTATTGATGAATCTCTGCAATCTGCCACTGTGAACCAGGAATTCTAACTTGTCTTTGAGCCTCTTGCACTCGTCGGTCATGTGACCGTAATTCTGATAGAAGTGGCAGTACTTGGATTTATCCTTCTTGGGATCCTCCTCTGCGAAATGAAGGGGCCATCTAATATAGGATTTTTTCTTGATTTGATATAAGACTCGACTTGGGGTCTCGTTTAATGGCGTGTAGATGTTGAACCTTTGTAAGGATGGAGGCCCTAGTCTGCTCCTCTTTAGGGAAGGTTGGCAAGGCGATCGACTACGTCCTTTTTTGTTCAAGCGACCCTTTCATCGATTGAATGCCTTCGCTTCTTTTGCCACATTGTACTTCTCGACTCGGGAGTAAAACTCTTGAATGGTTGAAGGGGGTTTTTCGTAATGGAGGTTTTCATGTCGGAGGGGCGGATGCCCATTAAGAAAGAAGCTAATGCAATGGAATGGTCCGAAGCTTGAATCTTTAGTATCTCCACTTTAATTTTTTCTAGAAAATCCCTCGATTGATTATAAAATGGGCCTCAAATTGCTATCGAAGCTAGGTGAAACTCTTGATGCTGAATGGCAGGAGAGAGTTGAACCACACCAGGGCATTGCCTTTGAGCATGTGGGGAAGTGCTTTCACATTGCCGCATAAGATAGGTCCCTAGAAACCATGACCGTTATGAAGTGGGTAGCATAATCACGAGGATCGGTTGTTCCATCATGTTGAAAATGAGGAGGAGATGTACATTGTATGTAGCTCGATGCCTCCCATTTACTATGAGCTATTTCACTCCAATTTGGACAACAACAAAGAAGCAATGAATCAACCATCCAAGTCCAAGAAGAAGAAGGCTAAAAAGGGTCCAAAGTGATCAAGTAACCAATCTAAGGAGGAAGAACAAATTTGGACAGATTGCTGTCCAGAAACTACACATGGGCTTTGGCGCAATCTGGCCAAAGCCCAACCCAACAAAGCAAGCTATTGCAGCCAACTTTCGACCCACTTAAATAAGACTTCAAGACCATCAAAAGGAGTACTAAATAAGGTCCAAATGAGCTGCATAGCCAGCCAAAGAAGAGCCTTGAAGACTGGTTTAGTGTGCTGTCCAGAAAAGTTCCTAGAACAAGTGTAATTCAAGTCCTCTTCATGAGCAATATTTGGCCTGGTCCTTAAGGGATTCTTAGCCCATCAAATGGGCAAATTAAAGCCCTAAAAAGAGGCCCAAAAAGGGCCCTAAAAAGGCCAAAACGGCTAGTTCAATAGAACTAGCCGTTGGGCTGTATAACAGTCATAAAAATGACATTACATTGTTTTTGGGGACAGAAATATGTCCCCTTTGTCCCCCAACGGATCTATTGGCTTTTGTGGTCTTTTTCCTTCATTTTTTACATGTAATACTCTCTATAAATAGAGAGCAAAATGGTGGAAGAAAAACACCATTGAGCATAGTCTCAAACTTGTCTTAGAATAGAGCAAAAGTCTCTTACATTGTCTTTATTTTTCTTGAGCTTAGTCTCAACACAAAAATGTCTTGTATTTGATAGTTCATCAATACTTTGAGTTTATTCTCACAAATTCAAGTGTTCTTACTTTGTTGTTCATCAACACATCCAAATACACAAACACCAAGTCTTCTCTTCCTTACTCAAACATCAAAACCCTAGCTCACCAACCTAGCTTCCGCACTCCAAATTTTAACACATCATAGCTCTCCATGGGAGGTAGAAGGGCGTCTCTTGGCATTGGTTCCCGGGAGATCTTCAGGTCGAAAGGCGACACTCCTGAAGAGTGGAGGGGATTATCGTCCTTTTTACACCTACTTTTCTAAGGTTGGGGGCTATAAGTTGTTCGATTTGCTTTCTTAGATCTTTTGGGTCATGACAAGAGGTCACCAACAGTTCATAGTTCATGGGAGGTGCTTGTCACAGGGAACATTCATGTCTAGAGTCCGCTGCGGATGATTGGCCATCTGGCCTAAGGGTTCGACTAAGTCCTTCCAGTTATTTACTCATATTCTGGAATTTTAAATTTAGCATTTCCATCTGGGGATGGCTAACTCGTTCTGGTGTAGGGGCCATGATTGGCTGTTCTTGAATCATAGGTTGTAGGACCTGTTCCGGATGAGATGGTTGGGGCGAGACCATACGATCACAAATGGAGTGATCGGGCACCACAGGAAGGGCAGCTTTAGAGGGTATCATAGTGCACCAGTCTACAATGGGGGGACTTTCGAAGTTGTCCTGGTTCTTCTCTTTGGAGGCATGATTACGTAATCGATTTGTTAATCTTACAAAGGTGATTGTTCTAGTCTATTTTCCACGAACAACACCAATCTGTTCGAGGTGGGTTGCGGCTCCATAGATACTGACTCCTTGATGACTCGAACGGCTACCATCGACAGGATGTGAGACCTGTAAAAACCACTAAATGGTACTTCAGTAGGGGATGCTCCGACGCTCAAGTCAGAAATAACAGTTTTCAAAGTGTAAAGAAACAGACTGAGAGCTTTAGAGAGGGAGAGGTTCTCTATGACTAGTGTGCCCAATGTGTAAGTTCGCGAGAGCGTACCAAACTTAGAAGGTTTGAGGGTTTTTTATACTTGATAGAGCCATATGCTTTCGGGGTATTGTAACCCTACTTTCTTTATGGAGATGATTCGAAAATCTCGAAAGTTAAGGGTGTGTTAAGTTATTGAAATTAAGGGTGTTTTCCAGAAAATATTTTTTAAGAAAATGAAATCGTGTTCAAATACTCTGTTTTCAATTTTTAGAAAATGAAAATTAGAAAACACGGTTTTCCAATTTATGAAGAAAAATAGAAAACAGTCTTTGGGTTGTTTTCTATTATTTTTCGTTATAAATAAAACCCGTGTTTTCCAAAATTCTCTAACTTTAGAAAATTAGAAAACATGGAGGGTAGCTAGGCTCATTTAATCGGAAAAGACTAGTTATAAAAGCCCAAATCCTATTTCATTTAGAAATAACGAATACGGTCTTCTCCATCTGCAAACTTCAGGTATAGCTTCCCCCCTCTCTCTACCCTCTTCATCTCCATCCCATACTTCAGTCTCCATATTGTCTCTCTTATTTTCTTTTTTTATGTTATCTTACTCTCTTATCTTTCATTTAAAAATTTATAGGTTGAAGACAAGAAGGGAGATTTGGGGAAGTTCTCATTCTTAAAATAGGTTTGTTTTCATTCTTCTTAAAATTTTTTATTTTTTTATAATTTTGGTTTGGTTTTTATGAACCCTTGTTTTTCAATTTTAGTACTAAACTAGAATTAATTACCAAAAAAAAAAAACTAGGGTTTCCAACTTTATTAGTACTAAACTAGGATTGGAAGCCTTCTTATAAGAAAACCCAGAATGCAAACCAGAAAGAAGCCTTTTGCTCTTGTTGAGATTTTTTTTTTTTTTTTTTTGGGTTTGATCGATCAACGACTAGGAATTATGGGGAATATGTTTGTGTTGATGAAGTGTACTTGTTTGGTTTTGTTTCTTGGACTTCTTAAATCATGTTATTACTTTTATGGTGATTTCTTGTCTTTGAATGGTTCTCTATCTGATTGTTCATGAATTAGTGGTTTGTTCAAAGACTTAGTTATATCTTTGTATTCTTTATTCCATGATTCAAGAATGTGATAGGGTTTGTTTTTGATTTAATTCTTCCTTGTATTTTGATGAGAATTATGAACTGGGTAACATTTGTTCTCTTGAAGCAATTACACCCTAATAATCTGATTTTAAATTCGTCATTAGATTACTCTTAGGAGTCTTTTGGTGATTGACTTGTCTAAAGTTATATGGAATTCAAGAACCCTTGTTTTTCAATTTTATTAGTACTAAACCATTAAAAAAACTCAGGTTTCCAACTTTATTAGTACTAAACTAGGATTGGAAGCCTTCTTATAAGAAAACCCATAATGCAAACAAGAAAGAAGCCTTTTGCTCTCATTGAATTATGAAGTGCATTTTTTTTGTTAACTTGAAAAGTTGGGAATAGTCGAGATTTTTTTTTTTTTTGATTATATCTGTGAGCATTTATATTTATGTTTATATTTCTTAAATAGAAGCATTTTGCTATCATTGGCCATGCTGGATATATTTTTATCTTGAGATCATTTGATAAAGTATATTTAATCATTAATAAAGTATATTTACATTTCAAGATATATTTTTATCTTGAAATCATTTATAAACAAGAAAGATTCAACTAGGGTTATAGTTGTTGAGTAGTCAAAAAGCAGAGTGCATTTCCTTCTGCTATACGAGGTTGGGAATATGGAAGGAGTAGTCAATATGCAATTTTAATATAATATTATGTAGTTATAGTTGTGTAGTGGATGCAATTTGACATTTGAAATGTCGGAATTGGATTGCTCATATAGACACACGAAGTTGTGAAGTGGATGCCGACAATTGGAGTGATTCTTGGTCTATACTATACTATGATGTTTGTGATTATATAGCAATTGAAGTGGATGCCAATGAATTGTACCACGTAAGTTTGGAAAGATTCAATTGAGCAAAATGGGTTGATAATTCCAATATCGAAATTCCATTGTTAGAGAATTATTACTAAAAAAGTAGTCTTTTTTAATTATATTTATTTAATTGTTTGGTTGGATATTTTATATTGGTTTGAAATTGAGATGATATATAAATGGGTGGAAAAAATGGAAATCTCGGGAATCATATGGAGTGGTTTGAAGAAGCAGAAAAGACATTTTTAAAGATTTTAGCTGAGAGGGTTAGGAGAGATCCAAATGGTGCACCGATCTTAAAGGCAATAGATTGGACAGAAATTAATGATCTCTTATTAGCGAGGACTGGATTACAATATGGAATGGATAGGTTGAGGGGAAAGTATAATCGAATGCGGTCAGTACATACAAAATTCGCTGAATTGGTGACCGGCAACACTGGAGTCACATGGGATGCAAATTCTAGTCAAGTGTTCGCACCTGTTACAGTATGGGCAAATTATTTTAAGGTACATAACTATTTTGCATTGATGTATTGTTGATAGTATTTGGCTTATAATATAAATTTACTTAATATTGAATTATGATTGCAGCGAGATAAGATTTTCAAAACATTCAAGAAACATGGTTGCAAGTTCTATTCATTGTTGGGGATAGTCTTTAGTACTTCTATAGCTTCTGGCACATTTCATAATCCTTCAACCATAAGATCTCAAACTTTAGAGGAAGAACGAATGATTGAGTAAGAGTATTTAGGTGATGGTGATCTTAGTAGAAGAGGCAAGCATAATTTAGAAAGTGATTTGAGTGATCTTCCAGGTAATAAAAGGGTGAAAAAGAAATTTGGAAAGTATGATGATTTTTTGAATGTGTTTGCTGAATCACTAAATGCCAGGAAGGAAAAAGATTGAATAAAACTTAACAAATACAAAGCAAAAGCACAGTTAAGTGATCCTATAAGCTCTGTGATCGAGAAATACTCTTTTGAAGACTATGTGACTATATTGAGTGCTATGGATATTACAAGTGATACCTCTTATAACAAAGCCATTGGGTTCTTTGTTGATAATAATTGGAGGAAGATTTTTCTACTTATGTCTCAAGAAAGGAGAAGGGGTTGGCTTCAATGTTTGGAGTAAGTGATTAATTGAGGGAATTATGATTGACTAGAGTAACATTTTATATTTTGTAGTAGCTATTTTTTAAATTGTTATGTTATATTCTGAATGGATTGAATAATGTGATGTGTTTGTGCTTGTCCCTTTATTTGTTATTATGTATGAAACTCTATTTGTTTATGATAATTATCAGTTTTATTAATTGTTAAATATGCTTTCTTTTGTGGTATTTTATGAAGAAATTTGAAGTATGATGAACAAATTGTTCTTGAAATAAAATTCAGAACTTCATTGAATTTGAGAGCATTTTTGTACATAATAAGAGGGCATTTTTTCATGCTCTCTAAAGAAGACTTCTACACTTATTTAAAGAGAAAGAAGAGGGAGAGAAGAGAGGGCTTAATGCCCTCACTACTAGCTGTTGGGAGCATCTCCCAACGGCTAGATTTCTAGCCGTTGGAAGATGCTTCCAACGGCTGGATTGACCAGCCTTTGGGGGGCCCTTTTGGGCCCCCATGGCTTGACTGGCCGAATTGGGCCCAGCTGCTGCCCATGGGATGGGCCCATTTAGGGACTTATTTGGGTCCTCTAAATGGGCCTAAAATCTGGACAAAATGGGGGCAGCATTCTGCCCCCTCTTGAATTACATTTTGGGCCTTCATGGACCTTGATTAGAGTTAACTAAATGTCTCATTTTTGCTTCATTTCAACACTCCCCCTCAAGTTGGGTGCGTATATGTCAATAGTACCCAACTTGCCCATGATATCTTGAAGATGAGCCGCGGTTCCCCCTTTAGTGAAGATGTCCGCAAGTTGATTTTCTCCTTTGATGTGAGGAGTGGAAATAAGTCTTTCTTCTACCTTTTGCCGAATAAAGTGACAATCGACCTCTATGTGTTTGGTCCTTTCATGGAAGACTGGATTTGATGCGATATGAATGGCGGATTGATTGTCACAATGAAGTTTGATTGGAGTTGAAACTTTAAACCCAAGCTCCTCCACCAAGGTTTTGAGCCAAACGAGCTCACTTGCGGCTGACGCCATTGCCCTATATTCTGCTTCCGCACTTGACCTAGACACCATATGTTGCTTTTTGCTTTGCCATGCGACCAAGTTCCCTCCTACGAATATGCAATGGCCAGAGGTAGATCTCCTGTCCAAGGTATCACCCGCCCAATCGGCGTCACAATAGCCTTCGATTTCTGTGTTTCCATTTTTCTTCATCCATATTCCTAAGCCGGGAGATCCTTTAAGATAGTGTAGCACTCTTTCGGTAGCCCTCCAATGTTGCTTCTTTGGTGCATGCATGTGTTGGCTAATCTTACTTACTGCATAAGCAATGTCCGGTCTTGTAATCGTCAAGTAGATCAATTTCCCTACAAGCCTTTGATATTGCTCGATATTCTTATATGGTTCATCATCATCAAGAGATTCAGAGGTGGCAACTGGTGTACAAGTTGGTTTTGCTCCCAATTTTCCTGTTTCCTGCAATAACTCAAGTGTATACTTTTTTTGGTATAGAACTACCCCAATAGGACAATAAGCTAACTCAATTCCTAGGAAATATTTTAACTTTCCTAAGTCTTTAATTTCAAATTTAGATTCCAGGAAGTTTCTAAGGGAGTCTATGTGGTGTGTGTCATTCCCGGTGATAATGATTGTTGAAAGATCAAAGAAGGAACTCAAGAGATCTTGAAATATAATTCTGGACTTTATTGAAATAGAAAGCAAATAACATTCATAGCTTTGAACTTTTGTTCATGCCTTTGCTTGAATACATGAAGCCTATTTAGAGAAGAAGAAGAGTGAGAGAATTAGGGAGCAAATGAGAGAACATGAGAGGGGTTAAGACCCCTCTCTACTAGCCGTTGGAGGCTGTCTCCAACGGCTAGAATTACTAGCCGTTGGACAGCCTCCAACGGCTAGAATTACTAGCCGTTGGACAGCCTCCAACGGCTAGTTTTGCCTAGCCGTTGGGGCCCAATTGGGCCCCCTTTGGGCTAAAAGGGCCCTTTTCTGGCCGGGTCTGGGCCCAAGGGCCCGACACCATTTGGCAGTCCAATTCATGACCCATAAACAATTCATCCTTGGGGTTGATCAATTCATCTTTTCAACACTCCCCCTCAAGTTGGGTGCGTAGATATTAATAGTACCCAACTTGTCCATCATTTCTTGTAGGTGAGCTGTTGTCCCTCCCTTTGTGAAGATATCCGCTAGCTGATCTTCTCCTTTGATATGAGGAGTCACAATGAGTTTTTCTTCTACCTTTTGACGAATAAAATGACAATCAACTTCTATGTGTTTGGTGCGTTCATGGAAGACCGGATTGGTGGCAATGTGAATTGCGGATTGATTGTCACAATGGAGCTTGATTGGAGTGGAGACCGTGAACCCTAGCTCTTCTACTAGAGCCTTCAACCATACTATCTCACTTGCACTAGCTGCCATGGCCCTATACTCGGCCTCCGCACTTGATCTAGATACAACCCGCTGTTTTTTGTTCTTCCAAGCTACCAAATTGCCTCCTACAAACATGCAATACCCGGTGGTAGACTTTCTATCTGTGGAGTCACCCGCCCAATCAGCGTCGCAATACCCTTCAATGTCTGAACTTCCATTGTTCTTCATCCAAATGCCTAGCCCCGGGGATCCTTTGATATAATGAAGGATCCTTTCAGCTGCTCTCCAATGGCCTTTTGTTGGATCATTGTCAATGTCTTCTAGAGGATCATTGTCATCGGCTAAAGGACCGGAAGAGGAAACTGGACTGCAAGTCGGTCTTGCTCCAAGCTTTCCTGTTTCCTGCAAAAGGTCAAGAGTATATTTTCTTTGGGAGAGAATTAGCCCATTGGGACAATAGGCTAACTCAATTCCTAGAAAATACTTTAGTTTTCCTAAATCTTTAATTTCAAATCTAGACTTTAAGAAATTTCTAACTAGGTCAATTTGATGCAAATCACTACCTGTGATGATAATGTCATCTACATAAACTAGTGCTATTGTGATATGATCCTTAGTTCTTTTAATGAATAGAGATGAATCACTATTGCATTTATGAAATCCATTACTAAGGAAAGTATGGCTTAATTTTGCATACCAAGCTCTTGGAGATTGTTTGAGACCATAAATTGCCTTATGAAGTTTGCATGCATTTCCTCCTTGAGATTGAAGTCCCTTTGGTATTTGCATGTAGACTTCTTCTTCTAGATCTCCTTGGAGAAAAGCATTTGCTACATCCATTTGAAATAGGCTCCATCCGTGATTCACCGCAAGAGACAAAAGGACTCTAATGGTGTTCATTTTTGCAACCGGAGCATAGGTCTCCTTATAATCAATCCCATATGCTTGAGTATACCCTTTGGCTACTAGTCTTGCTTTGAATCGCTCAATTGATCCATCGCTTTTGTGCTTGATTTTGTATACCCATTTACATCCTACGGCTTTCTTCCCTTTTGGTAGTGAGGTGATTTCCCATGTCCCATTCTTTGATAGAGCTTCTAGTTCCTCCTCCATTGCTTTTCTCCATCTTGGATCCTTTGATGCCTCCTCAAATGACGTTGGTTCCACTTCTTTATCTAGATTACTCAAGAAAGCTCGGTGGTCCAAGGAAACATGTGAGGTGGTATAATAATCATGAATAGGATGGGAGGTTACCTTAGAGTTATAGAACACCCTTCGATTGATCCTTTCAGATGGAGGAAGTCTAAGCCTTGTTGATCTTCTTAGTTGAGGTGGTGGTTCATCCGGTTCATCCTCGATTTCAAGAGATTCCTCCTCATTTGTATTCTCCTCATTTGTATCACTTTCTCCCCCTGAAACAATTGGTTGTTCAGCCTCTAAAGCTTCTGAATTATCATCTTGAGAGTTATGGCTTGTTTCAGAAGTGGAGTTTCCTTCGGTTTGTTCGGATTCTTGAGGAGGCGATATGAGGAAGTCCCAAGTGCTAGGAGGAATTTCAGTCTTTGGAGCTTCCTTTACATCTTCATTTCCTGCGAAATAGAACTCACTTTCCAGAAATATCACATCTTTTGATGTGTATGTTCGGTTAGTGGTAAGATCATAGCACCTATAGCCTTTTTCAAAGGCTGCATATCCAAGAAATACACACTTTTTCCCTCTATGTCTAGTTTATTCCTTAGGTGCGTAGGAATGTGAATGTAACATGTGCAACCAAATGTCCTAAGGTGAGAAATATCTGGTTTCTTTCCTAGGAGAACCTCAAGGGGAGATTGCCCTTTTAAAACTTCGGTGGGCATAAGATTGATCACATGTACTGCGGTTTTAACCGCATCACACCAAAATTTCTTAGGCATGTTTGCATAGAACATCATAGCTCTAGATATTTCAAGTATGTGTCTATTTTTCCTTTCTGCTACCTCATTTTGTTGGGGTGTGTAAACACATGACATTTGGTGTATAATGCTATTGTCCTTGAGGTAATTTTCAAAATTAAGACTTGTAAATTCACCACCATGATCTGACCTTAGGACTTTTATATTGGCATTGTATAATTTGGTTACATACTTCACATAGCTCTTGAGTGCTTCAAGAGCTTGGTCTTTGGTATTTAAAAGATACACCCATGTGTACCTTGTTTTGTGATCAATGAAAGTAATGAAGTACTTGTAACCTAAGTGGGACATGATGGGTGAAGTCCAAACATCGGAATGAACTAAATCAAAAGGATTTTCATATATTGTTTCTGAAATAGGATACATTGTTCGGGTTTCCTTTGCCAAAATACAAGCTTTACAATGTCTATTCTCAAAATTTAAAGTTGGGAATAGACGTTTTAAAGCCCGATCACTAGGATGTCCTAAGCGTCCATGCCAAAGAGATTGATCCTCCTTAACATGAGCTACAAGTGCATTTTGTTCTTGATCCAAGTAATAAAGTCCTCCTCTTCTAGAACCCTTGCCAATCAATTGATTCGACTTGAGGTCCTGAAAAGAGACATTATTGGGGTCAAAAACAACTCTACACTTTTGATCCTTGGTGATCTTGCTAATGGACAGTAGGTTTGAGGTAAGTTTGGGGACATATAAAGCCTTGGTTGGTTTTCCAAAAATGTCAACTTCCCCAACTTGATTTACTCTCAAATCTTGTCCATTTGCAACTCGAATAATCATATGGTTAGGAAGGTTTTCAAATCTCTTTATTTTTGCTCTATCCTTAACCATATGACATTCGGTTCCCGAATCAATGAGAAATTTTTCAGAATTTAAATATGAGAAAGGTTCTTGATTTTTACCGGATGAAGGAGCTATTTGTTGAAGCTTTTGTGCAACCTCATTTAGTTGAGTTTGGAGTGCAGCAAATTCAGCCAAGGATGGTGCTTGAACCTTTACGAATTGGGCAGCAACTTGCTGTCCCGAACCGAATCCATTTAGAGCTCCTTGCTGGTCCCTTTGCTTGAATACTTTGGGCTTTAGTTGGGGATGCAAGAGCCAGCATTTATCCTTTGAATGACCTCTTTTCTTACAATGAGAACATATCTCATTTCTCCTTTGAATTTGATTCACTTTGGCAGCAACTACTTCATTCGTAGAGGCAATGAATGCTTGAGCTTCCAATTTTTGCTTAGAACTTTCTTCCAATCTAATGCTCACTTCAGCCCTTTGAATCATATTTTGGACTTCCCCAAATGATGGAAAGTCCTTCATTCGAAGAATTTCTTGCCTTAGATGAGAATATGAATCATCTAGGCCCATGAGAAGACCAAATATTTTATCTTCTTCTCTTCTTTTTCGAATGACCTTGAGGTCTATGGAATCTGGCCGTAAAGTAATCAGCTCATTCCAAGCATCCGAATACTCCCCAAAGTATTGAGGAAGAGATTTACCTTCCTTTTTGATGGAAGCAATTTACCTTTTAAGCTTAAAGATCCTCCCAAGGTTGGATTCCAAGCCATAGAGAGAGAACATTTCATCCCACAAAGTTTTTGCATTTGGGGCGCATAACACCATTGCTTTGTGAGTTTCATCTAGAGAGTTAAGGAGAAGAATAAACACATGATCATCCCTTTTCTTCCATTCTCGAAAGGATGGATCTGTCTCTTCAAGTGCATCATCAAGAACATGACTCTCTAGATTGTGAAGGTTGAGTGCCCTCTTCATTACATTTGCCCATTGATAATAATTCCCCCCTTTCAATTGGATAGAGGATATACTTTGTATTTGGGAAATGTTTATGGAATGAGGAGGGTCACCCAACCTTGAAGAGGATGGGATCGTTTGCTCTGATACCATGTTGAAAGATCAAAGAAGGAACTCAAGAGATCTTGAAATATAATTCTGGACTTTATTGAAATAGAAAGCAAATAACATTCATAGCTTTGAACTTTTGTTCATGCCTTTGCTTGAATACATGAAGCCTATTTATAGAAGAAGAAGAGTGAGAGAATTAGGGAGCAAATGAGAGAACATGAGAGGGGTTAAGACCCCTCTCTACTAGCCGTTGGAGGCTGTCTCCAACGGCTAGAATTACTAGCCATTGGACAGCCTCCAACGGCTAGTTTTGCCTAGCCGTTGGGGCCCAATTGGGCCCCCTTTGTTGGGCTAAAAAGGGCCCTTTTGCTGGCCCGGGCTGGGCCCGAAGGGCCCAGCCCGAATTCCGCGGGCCAGCCCAATTCATGACCCATAAACAATTCATCCTTGGGGTTGATCAATTCATCTTTTCAACAAAATCTTTGTTTTTCTTCCCAAGAGGACTTCTAATGGAGATAAGCCCTTTAAAACTTCAGTAGACATTAAATTCATTACATGGACTGCGGTCTTAACTGCATCACACCAAAACTTCTTTGGGACATTGGCGTAGATCATCATGGCTCTTGCGGTCTCTAATATATGCCTATTTTTTCTTTCCGCTACGCCATTTTGTTGGGGTGTGTACACACATGACATTTGGTGAAGGATCCCATTGTTGTGCAAATTGAGAGTAAAATGAGCACACTATTCTTGAGATAAAATTCAGAACTTCATTAAATTTGAGTGAATTTTTGTACATAGCAAGAGAGCATTTTTTTCATGCCCTAAAGGAGAGACATCTACCTCTATTTATAAAGAAAGGGAAGAGGAAGAAGAGAGGGCTTAATGCCCTCTCTACTAGCTGTTGGGAGCATCTCCCAACGGCTAGGCAAATTAGCCTTTGGGGGCCCCTTTTGGGCCCCTAAGGGCTGAGCTATGCTGGGCCGAATTAGGCCCAGCTGATGCCCATAAAGGGGGCTCAATTAGGGACATTTTTGTTGAAATTTGTAGTGCGGAAGCTTTGGTGGTTGAGCTAGGGTTTTGGTGTTTGAGCAATGGAAAGAAGGTTTTGTGTTTATGAGTTTGTAATTGTTGATGAAACAACAAGAAAGAAGAGAGCTTCTATATATGAGAATAAACTCAATATATTTCTTTGATGATTATCAATGTGACATAACAACAATATTGAGACAATGCTCAAAGAATACAATTTGTGTTTGAGAGACTTTTGCTCTAATTTTTCTACAAGGAGACTAAGCTCCAAAAGTGTGTTTCAAGGAGAGAAAATGAGCCTTATTTATAGTGAAAGAAGTCCAATTAACCAGTAGAGAGAAGGGCTGGCTGTTGGACATCAAAACCAAGAAATTCCAACAGCTAGAAAAACTAGCTGTTGGAATATGAACTGCCCATTCTGCCCTTGGCTGATTGGGCTGACTTGCTGGGCTTTTTTCCACACTTTTGGGCAGCAAATTCTTACTCCTATTTAACCAAAATATGGCTCATGATTTAGCCTTAATTGCTTTCCTTTTGCTGAACCAAATGCTACCTCAAAGTGGGCTTGAACTTGGCTTGAATTGAGCCTGGTTCTGGGAACATTTCTGGACAGCATCATAGACCAATCTTTAAGGCTCTTTTTAGGCCAGCTATGCAGCTTACTTGGACATCATTTAGTGGTTCTTTTGATGGTCTTCAAGTCTTACTTGAGTGAGTTGAAGATAGGCTACTTTCTGGGCCCATTTGGGCAGAATGTTTGGCAAACATTCTGCCTTAACCTACTGCCCATGTTTGGGCTATGAGATGGCTCAATTCTTGCCCTTTTTAGCCTTCTTTTTCTTGGACTTGGATAGTTGATTCATTGCTCCTTTGTTGTTATCCAAATTGGAGTGAAATAGCTCATAGTAAATGGGAGGCATAGAGCTACACACAATGTACATCTCCTCCTCATTTTTAACACTCCCCCTTAAGTCCGGCGAATGGACTTCCATGGAGCCATGACTTGTGGAAGTGATGTCGGTTGGTTGAGCCTCCTTAGCCTTTTTCTTTTTATTCTTTTTCTTTTTGGCTTTAGTTCTTGGCTCCCCCTCAACTTGATGCCCGATGAGTGCTGCATGTACTTGGCATTCTTGCTCTCCCTCTTGCTCCACAATTGGAGCTTCTATAGGCAAACTCAGTGGTGCTTTATCACCTAATTCTGTAAAGTAAAGTTCATCTTGGGCAAATTTCATATCTTTTGACATGTATGCCGTGTTAGTCTTAGGATCATAGCAAATATATCCATTTTTTCTTGGCCCGTATCCTAAGAATATACATCGTACTCCATTCATGTAACAAACACACCCAAATCTTCTAAGATGCGAAAGGTTTGGTTTGCTATTTCTAATGATCTCTATTGGAGATTTATCATGAGATTCATAGTGTGGAATGCGATTGTATGTGTATGTGGCAGTGCTAATAGCATCACACCAATATTCATGTGTCAAATGTGCATCATCTAATAATGAATATGCCATTGAGTTTATATCTTCCTCATTTATTTTGAGGTTTTCTTGACTCATGATTTCTAATGCTATGCCCTTTTGGTTTAAGAAGTTTTCAAAGCTTGGGCATATTTTATGTTTATCATCCGTTCTAAGTGTGTGAATTGATGCATTGTACATTTTAGTAACTAGATGATAGTACTTTTTAAATGCATTATGTGCTTGTGCCAAGTCTTTAAGCGTATATACCCATGTATATCTAGAGTGATGATCAATGAATGATATGATAAACTTGTATCCTTCTCTAGACATGCAAGGAGTTTCTTTAATATGGCAATGCACATATTTAAAAATATTTAAATTTGGATTAGAGCTTATACCTTTAATAGGCAGTTCACTCCTTCTTTGATCCGGCCTAGCTCCATTTGGCTTGAGGTTTGGATGCAAGTCCCAACATCTTTCTTTGGTGTGGCCTTTTCTTTTGCAATGGGGGCACACGTTTTCAGCATGTTGCTCCACTGTCATATTGAAGCCGTAGACTTCCATTTTTGGTCGACTTTCTTCCTCAAGCCTCTTAGAGATTTCGGCTCTTTAGACCATCATCACTACCTCATCAAAGGAAGGTAGTGATTCATTTCTTAAAACCTCTTGGCGAACTTCTTTGAATGCATCTCCAAGAGTCATAAGGAAGGCAAACACCTTGTCTTCATTTCTCCTTTGAAGAAGAATCTTCATATCTGTGGTTGGTGGCCTTAATTCCTCAAGCTCACTCCACAGCCTATTGAAGTTGCCAAGGGTTTGTGATAGAGCATTTTCATGCTTTTGTAGGCTGAAAATTTGATTTTTGAGTTCAAACACTCTTCCCAAGATGTGTTTGTTGCCGTAGAGACCTTCCAAAGTATCCCACATGGCTTTGGCATTTGGGCAGCCCCTCACCATGCTCTGATGTGCTTCATCCATTGATGTGAGGAGCTTGAGAGTGATGCCATCATCTTGCTTCTTCCATTGCACGAATTTTGGATGTGTGGACTCAAAAGGCTCATTTTGGATATGCTCCAAAGAATCCGAAATGTTTAAGAGCCTTTTGATTATGGCAGCCCATTGAGGGTAATTTTCAGAAGTGAGGGAAGGAAATGTAACCCGCTCTGATACCATGTTGAAATTTGTAGTGCGGAAGCTTTGGTGGTTGAGCTAGGGTTTTGGTGTTTGAACAATGGAAAGAAGGTTTTGTGTTTATGAGTTTGTAATTGTTGATGAAACAACAAGAAAGAAGAGAGCTTCTATATATGAGAATAAACTCAATATATTGCTTTGATGATTATCAATGTGACATAACAACAATATTGAGACAATGCTCAAAGAATACAATTTGTGTTTGAGAGACTTTTGCTCTAATTTTTCTACAAGGAGACTAAGCTCCAAAAGTGTGTTTCAAGGAGAGAAAATGAGCCTTATTTATAGTGAAAGAAGTCCAATTAACCAGTAGAGAGAAGGGCTGGCCGTTGGACATCAAAACCAAGAAATTCCAACAGCTAGAAAAACTAGCTGTTGGAATATGAACTGCCCATTCTGCCCTTGGCTGATTGGGCTGACTTGCTGAGCTTTTTTCCACACTTTTGGGCAGCAAATTCTTACTCCTATTTAACCAAAATATGGCTCATGATTTAGCCTTAATTGCTTTCCTTTTGCTGAACCAAATGCTACCTCAAAGTGGGCTTGAACTTGGCTTGAATTGAGCCTGGTTCTGGGAACATTTCTGGACAGCATCATAGACCAATCTTCAAGGCTCTTTTTAGGCCAGCTATGCAGCTTACTTGGACATCATTTAGTGGTTCTTTTGATGGTCTTCAAGTCTTACTTGAGTGAGTTGAAGATAGTCTACTTTCTGGGCCCATTTGGGCAGAATGTTTGGCAAACATTCTGCCTTAACCTACTGCCCATGTTTGGGCTGTGGGTTTGGGCTTTGAGATGGCTCAATTCTTGCCCTTTTTAGCCTTCTTTTTCTTGGACTTGGATAGTTGATTCATTGCTCCTTTGTTGTTATCCAAATTGGAGTGAAATAGCTCATAGTAAATGGGAGGCATAGAGCTACACACAATGTACATCTCCTCCTCATTTTTAACAATTTTTGGGTCCTCTAAATGGGCCAAAGATTGGGCAGAATGTGGGCAGAATTTTGCCCCCTTTGGAATTACAAAATGGGCCTTCATAGACCTTGATAAAATGCTTCATCTTTGCTTCATTTCAACACTCCCCCTCAAGTTGGGAATGTATATATCAATAGTTCCCAACTTGCCCAAGATATCTTGAAGGTGAGCCTTCGTTCCTCCCTTAGTGAGGATGTTTGCAAGTTGACTTTCTCCTTTGATGTGAGGAGTGATAATAAGTCCTTCTTCTACCTTTTGCCGAATAAAGTGACAATCGACTTCTATGTGTTTGGTCCTTTCATGGAAGACCGGATTTGATGCGATATGAATGGCCGATTGATTGTCACAATGAAGCTTGATTGGTGTAGCGACTTTAAACCCAAGTTCCTCCACCAAAGCTTTGAGCCATACGATCTCACTTGCAGCCGATGCCATTGCCCTATATTCGGCTTCAGCACTAGACCTAGATACCACATGTTGCTTTTTACTCTTCCATGCAACCAAATTCCCTCCTACGAACATGCAATGGCCTGATGTAGATCTTCTATCCAAGGTATCACCCGCCCAATCGGCGTCGCAATAACCTTCAATTTCTGTATTCCCATTTTTCTTCATCCATACTCCTAAGCCGGGAGATCCTTTTAGGTAGTGAAGCACTCTTTCAGCGGCTCTCCAATGTCGCTTTTTCGGTGCATGCATATGTTGGCTAATCCTACTTACTGCATAGGCAATGTCCGGTCTTGTAATCGTCAAGTAGATCAATCTTCCCACTAGCCTTTGATATTGCTCGATATTTTTATATGGTTCATCATCATCAAAGGACTCGGAAGTGGCAACTGGAGTACAAGCTGGTTTTGCTCCTAATTTTCCTGTTTCCTGCAATAACTCAAGAGTGTATTTTCTTTGGGATAGAACTACCCCGTTAGGACAATAGGCCAACTCAATTCCTAAGAAGTATTTCAACTTTCCTAAGTCTTTGATTTCAAATTTAGATTTCAAGAAATTTTTAAGAGAATCTATGTGGTGTGTGTCATTCCCTGTAATAATAATGTCATCTACATAAACTAGAGCAATGGTGATTTTTCCACTATCCTTCCTAACAAAAAGAGATGAATCACTAGTGCACTTTGTAAAACCACAACTAAGGAAAGCATGACTTAATTTGGCATACCAGGCTCTAGGAGATTGCTTCAATCCATAAATAGCTTTGTGAAGTTTGCAAACTTTCCCTTCAAAGTCTCGAAGCCCTTGAGGTGGTTGCATATAAACTTCTTCTTCAATATCTCCTTGAAGAAAGGCATTTGCGACATCCATTTGGTGCATGCTCCATCCATGATTTATGGCCAAGGATATTAGAACTCTAATTGTATTCATTTTAGCTACAGGAGCATAAGTTTCTTTGTAGTCAATTCCATAGGCTTGTTTGAATCCTTTAGCTACCAATCTTGCTTTGAATATATCTATTGAACCATCACTTTTGTGCTGGATTTTATATATCCATTTGCATCCCACAGTTCGTTTGCCTTTGGGCAACTTGGTGAGATCCCAAGTACCATTCTTGGAGAGAGCTTCTAGCTCTTCTTCCATGGCTTTCCTCCACCTTGGATCCCTTTTGGCTTCGTCAAATGTTCTTGGTTCCTGTTCTTTATCAATCCCACTCAAGAATGCTTGGTGGATCAAGGAAACATTAGACAAAGTATAATAATCCATGATAGGGTGAGAGGTTACCTTAGAGTTATAATAAACTCTTCGATTTATCCATTCAGTTGGAGGCAGCCTTAATCTTGTTGATCTTCGTAATGGTGGAGGAGAATTGGGTGCCTCTTCTTCTGAATTTTGCTCTTCATGCTCAACTTCTTCTATAGAGTGATCTCCCCCTGAATCGTTTGATGGTTCTTCCTCCATATTATTTGATCCTCCTTCATTTATTTGAGTATTCTCATTATTTCTCTGAATTTCGGTTATAGGGGTTTGATAAGAGGGGATCAAAAAATCCCATGATTTTGATTGAGGCTCTTCAATTTGTGATTCATGGGCTTCATTTCCTGCAAAGTAGAATTCTTTTTCCACAAAAATCACATCCTTTGATGTGTATGTTTTGTTAGTTTTAGGATCATAACATCTATATCCCTTTTCAAATGTAGCATATCCTAGGAAAACACATTTTCTTCCTTTGTGATCTAGCTTGTCTCTAAAGTGAGATGGGATATGGATGTAACATACACACCCAAATACTCTAAGGTGAGAAATATTTGGTTTTCTTTTTAGGATTAATTCTAATGGAGATGCTCCATTTAAAGTTTCAGTGGGCATTAAGTTTATAACATGAACCGCGGTTCTAACCGCATCATCCCAAAATTTCTTTGGTATTTTTGCATGAAACATTATAGACCTTGCTGTTTCTAGTATATGTCGATTTTTTCGTTCAGCAACCCCATTTTGTTGGGGTGTGTATACGCAAGATGTTTGGTGGATAATACTATGGTCGATCAAGAAATTTTCAAATTTGTGACTCATGTATTCCCCACCATGATCGGATCTAAGAATTTTTATTTTTGCATCATATAAAGTGGTCACATATTTAAAGTAATTTCTGAATGCCTCAAAAGTTTGGTCTTTAGAATGCATGAGGTAGATCCAAGTATACCTAGTTTTTTGATCTATAAAAGTAATGAAGTATTTATAACCCATATGAGATATAATGGGAGAGGTCCAAATGTCCGAATGCACTAATTCAAAAGGAGCATCATATTTGGTTTCTGAAATTGGGTATGTAGCCCTAGTTTCTTTTCCAAGAATGCATGCTTCACAATGCCTATTTTCAATATTCATTCTAGGAAAGATTCGTTTCAAAGTTTGAGTACTAGGGTGACCTAAACGAGCATGCCAAAGTGATGTATTATCATGAATGTGGGTAGCATACACATGGTGTTCTTGATCTAAGAAATACAAGCCTCCTTTTCTATATCCTTTCCCAATCAATTTGTTTGTCTTAAGATCTTGAAAAAAGACTGTATTTGGTTCAAATATGGCCCTACATTCTTGTTCTCTTGTAACTTTGCTTATGGACAAAAGATTGGAAGTGAGTTGGGGAACATATAAAGCATTTGTAGTTTTTCCAAGAAGATCAATTTCCCCAACTTGATTCACTTTCAAGGTTTTTCCATTTGCTACTCGGACTGCCATATGATTAGCAAGCTTTTTGAAATGTTTAACTTTTCCTTTGTTCCTAATCATATGACAATCAGTACCGGAATCTATAAGAAAAGTTTCAGAATTTAAATTAGTGGTAGAGTTTTGATTTTTACCACCCATGTGTGCTGAATTTTGGAGCCCTCTTTGATCATTCTCCTTTGCTTTTGGAGCTGCACATTGCGTGTTGTTTTCAGCCACAATCGAAGCATATGTTTTTCTTTGAGGAGCTGATTCAACAAGCCCTTTTAAGCCTTCATTTGTATTTGTTTGAAGGTTAGTGCATCCAGCCATAATAGACGAAGCAATTTGATTTTGAAAGCTGAATTCTGGAGGAACTTGAGCCGGCTGTTGTAATTCCCTTATGCACTCATTTAGCTTGATTTGGAGCTTATCACATTTAGCTCTTATAGATGATAAGGGATCTGCACAGTATGTATTATCTTGATGGCCGGATTTGAGAGGGATGGATGCACTTTGTTGTTGCTCCATTGTAGTAGTGTAAGCAATTCCTTCGTTCAGAATTTGCCTTTGGTCTTGAGCCATTTTTGTTTCCTCCTTTAGCTGAATAGCAGCCTTTATTTCATCATATTGAGGAAGCGCTTTTATATTGAAGGTATCTTGATGCACTTTCCTCCATAGTTCCAGAAATTTGAAAGCTCCAAATGGCTCGTTCAAGAGAAGACTTAAGTCATCGCATAAATTCAGCAATTTTTGTAAGAGATCCATCCATTTTGGATGACTTTTGCTGCTGAGAGGATTGCGAATTCCCTGCTCTGATACCATGTTCAAATTGAGAGTAAAATGAGCACACTATTCTTGAGATAAAATTCAGAACTTCATTAAATTTGAGTGAATTTTTGTACATAGCAAGAGAGCATTTTTTCATGCCCTAAAGGAGAGACATCTACCTCTATTTATAAAGAAAGGGAAGAGGAAGAAGAGAGGGCTTAATGCCCTCTCTACTAGCTGTTGGGAGCATCTCCCAACGGCTAGAATTCTAGCCGTTGGAAGATGCTTCCAACGGCTAGGCAAATTAGCCTTTGGGGGCCCCTTTTGGGCCCCTAAGGGCTGAGCTATGCTGGGCCGAATTAGGCCCAGCTGATGCCCATAAAGGGGGCTCAATTAGGGACATTTTTGGGTCCTCTAAATGGGCCAAAGATTGGGCAGAATGTGGGCAGAATTTTGCCCCCTTTGGAATTACAAAATGGGCCTTCATAGACCTTGATAAAATGCTTCATCTTTGCTTCATTTCAACAATTGTCTCTTAGGAATTCTTCAAATTTGTGACTTGTGTACTCCCCACCATGATCTGTTCTAAGGACCTTAATTTTGGCATTGTAAAGGTTTGTTACATATTTGAAATAACTTTTGAGTGCTTCAAATGCTTGATCTTTAGAATGCAAAAGATAAATCCATGTGTACCTTGTTTTTTGGTCAATAAATGTAATGAAGTATTTGTATCCTAGATGTGATATGATTGGGGAGGTCCAAATGTCTGAATGCACTAGTTCAAAGGGAGAGACATACTTGTTTTCTGAACAAGGATAGGAAGTTCTTGTTTCTTTTCCTAATATGCATGCTTCACAAGACTTGTTTTTAATGCTCAAATTAGGAAGAAGATTTTTCAAAGCTTTGTAGTTTAGATGTCCTAGTCGTGCATGCCAAAGTGAAGCATCATTATTGATGTGAGTAGTGAGTGCATGATGTTCTTGATCTAAGTAATATAAGGCTCCTTTTTGAGTTCCTTTGCCAATCAAATGGTTAGTTTTTAGATCATGAAATGTAACTATTTCTTGATCAAAGATGGCCCTACATCCTTGATCTTTGGTGATCTTGCTAACGGACAAGAGATTGGAAGTAAGTTGTGGAACA
Organism: Dillenia turbinata; assembly: GCA_037126225.1. Classification (NCBI taxonomy): domain Eukaryota; kingdom Viridiplantae; phylum Streptophyta; class Magnoliopsida; order Dilleniales; family Dilleniaceae; genus Dillenia; species Dillenia turbinata. The sequence continues at coordinate 388,370 of JBAMMX010000030.1, read as the reverse complement.
TATAAAGCATTTGTAGTTTTTCCAAAAATTTCTACTTCTCCCATTTGTTTTACTTCTAGATCTTGTCCATTAGCAACACGTACTACCCTTTGATTAGGGAGATGTTTAAAGCGTTTGATTTTTCTTCTATCCCTAATCATATGATGATCCGTTCCGGAATCTATAAGAATTTTCTCAGAATTTAAAGAAGGGATAGGGTTTTGATTGTTACCATCTATGTGTTCTGAATGTTGAGGCCTCTTCAAGTGAATGTCCAATTTATCTTGAGAGGCTCCACATTGAGCAACACATCCAGCGACAATTGATGCATAGGATCTTCTTTGTTGGACAGGTTCTTGAAGCCCCTTTAAGCTTTGATTTGTCTTTGTTTTGCGATTAGTGTATTCAGGCATCATAGAGATTACATTTTGATCCTTTGCTTGTGAGCTGATTTCAGGCTGAACTTGAGGAATATAGCTTTCCTTTTGGGCCGGCTACTGTAGATCTTTAATGCACTTATTCAGCTTCATTTGAAGCTCATCACATTTGACTTTTATTGATGATAAAGGGTCTTCATATACTGCAGCAGCTTGGTGGCCGAATTTAGGAGGAATAAAAGCATTTTGTTGTTGCTCTATTGTGGTGATGATGGCATTTCCTTTTTCCAGAATTTGACCCTGATTTTGAGACATTTCAGATGCCATCATTTGCTGAATAGTGGCTTTCATTTCTTCATATTGTGGAAGTGCCTTTATATTGGAGGTATCTACATGCAACTTCCTCCATAGTTCCAAGAATTTGAATGCTCCAAAAGGCTCTTTCAAAAGTAAACTTAAATCATCACATAAGTTCAGCAATTTTTGTATGAGGTCCATCCATTTTGGATGACTTTTGTTGCTGAGAAGATAGACCATTCCCTGCTCTGATACCATGAAGAAATTTGAAGTATGATGAACAAATTGTTCTTGAAATAAAATTCAGAACTTCATAGAATTTGAGAGCATTTTTGTACATAATAAGAGGGCATTTTTTCATGCTCTCTAAAGAAGACTTCTACACTTATTTAAAGAGAAAGAAGAGGGAGAGAAGAGAGGGCTTAATGCCCTCTCTACTAGCTGTTGGGAGCATCTCCCAACGGCTAGATTTCTAGCCGTTGGAAGATACTTCCAACGGCTGGATTGATCAGCCTTTGGGGTGCCCTTTTGGGCCCCCATGGCTTGGGCTGGGCTGGGCCGAATTGGGCCCAGCTGCTGCCCATGGGATGGGCCCATTTAGGGACTTATTTGGGTCCTCTAAATGGGCCTAAAATCTGGACAAAATGGGGGCAGCATTCTGCCCCTCTTGAATTACATTTTGGGCCTTCATGGACCTTGATTAGAGTTAACTAAATGTCTCATTTTTGCTTCATTTCAACATTTTATTACTATTCAATATGAATACGGATATTTTGTCAAATTTATCAAATAGTAGTTCTAGTTCAGATGAGGATGATGATTTAGACGTTTGTTTTCATATTTTTGATGGAACACACTTATATATTTATTGATAGAGTTCCTTGTAGGACACCCATGCTTAGTGGCAAGGAATATATTTGAGAAGTGTTATGTGAACATCCTATCCAATGTTATGAATCATTTCAGATGAAACCACACATGTTTCTAAATTTGTGTGATCAATTAAAACAGTTAGGTTTATTACATGATTCTAGGGATGTTAGTATAAAGGAAGGTTTAGCAATGGGATTATGAATTTTATGTCATGGCTCAAGACAAAGAGTAATTTGCTATCACTTTTAACATTCACTTCGTACTGTTCATGCTTGGTTTAAGAAGGTGTTGAGAGCATTAAAGACTTTTGCCTTTAACGTGGTTAAACATGTGGATAGAGGTGAAGTGCAACCAGAAATTCAAGATCATCCAAGATGGTACCCATATTTTAAGGTATATTATTTTTTAAAATATTCATATAATCTGGATGATACTTTATGATATAATTAAACTTTGATGTTTATATGTAGAATTGTATAGGTGCTATGGATGGTACTCATGTAGCAGCTTGGGCACCAGCATCAAAATAGAAAACGTTTCGTGGTAGGAAAGCCGTACTCGTGACTCAAAATGTCTTGGCTATTTGCTCACATGATATGATGTTTATATTTGTATACACTGGTTCGGAGGGAGCAGCTAATAATGCTTGTGTGTTTTATGATGCTATTATCAGAAGTGAAAATAAATTCCCTATGCCCACTGGTGGTAAGATATTTTACATACTCATAAAGACTTGTTATTTTTTTAATGATATAATCTTATTTTATTTATGCTTTTAATTTTGATTTTTTTTGTTTATTGGTGTAGATTATTTTTATGTTGTTAATAGTGGTTATCTGAATCTTAAGGAATTTTTAGCCCCCTATTGTGGTGAGCGATATCATCATAGAGATTTTAAACGTGGTCCAAGAATTAGAGGAAAAGAAGAATTATTCAACTATGTGCACTCCTCTGTCCGTAATGTCATAGAGCGTTCATTTGGGATACTTAAAACCAGATTTCATATATTAAAAGATATACCAAATTATCCATTAAGGCATCAAATGTTGATTCTACATGCATGTTGTGCGCTGCATAATTTTATTAGGATGGAAGATAGAGCCAACAATTTATTTACTATGTATGGTCAAGATTGTTTAGAAGTTCTTTATGAAGGTTTAAATACGATTCAAGAAGGATTTTCAGTGGATATGACCAATAACAATGAAATGCTTCAAGTTAGAGAATCTATTGCTAATAGTTTATGAAACAACTATGAGAATCAACATCGTAGATGATGTGTAATTAGAGCAAATTCTTTATGATATTTTGTGTTATTGATTAAATATTAGTTTATACCATTAACTTGTAATATTTGTTATAAAAAACTTATACATGAATTGGTTTAAATGCATATTTTTATATTTGTATTCTTTATAACAGGGTTTACTACAAATGATACATATATTTACAAATTTTTATAAATAACATAAAATATGTTTAGTTTTTATAAAAGTATTTAGAAATTAGTTTCCTTTGAACACATTTTCTATTTTTTATTTTAGAAAAGTATTAAGAAATTAGTTATATTTGAACATGTTTTCTAATTTTTTGAATTAGAAAAATATGTAGGTTTTGAACAAATTTTCTAAATATTCTACTGTTTTCTATAGAAATAGAAAACAAGAAAAAATTAAGAAAATCAGAGATAAAAAACTAGAAAACATTTTTCATAACTAAACAGGCCCTAAATATTCTGAATTATTCATGTTCTTTATCGTATGGGAAGTTTTCTTACTCGGGGGGATCCTTTCCTTATTTGAAGGATCTTGGAGATATTGCTCTTCAGTAGGGAATCAGAGTCGTTGGGTGCTTTGACCCTTCCATAGATCAATAAGGTCGTTGGCCTCCGGACAATCATTTAGCCAATATAGAGCCTTCGGGCTTGTTCGCTCGGTGAACCAGAGGTTAAGTATTCGATTAGGGAGGTAAATCCCACTTGGCAATTCTCATTCAATAAGCGGGGCGACTAAGGTCCTATCATTCGAGAGATGGGGCAACTAAAGTCCTTCGGTAGATTAGTTGAATAGCTATAGAGAGTAGTCGTTCGATAATACTAAGTTGTGCTCGCCCATTGGTCGGTAGCTGTCCTTTGTGTGCCTTATGTGTGGGCTTTCAAGTGCTGGCCCTTTGAAATGGGCATTGGGCTATGCCTCATCAAATAAATTTTACAATTATGTCAATTTTGATTAATTGGAGTTACAATTACATTAATTCTGATTAATTAGTGTTATGACTATATCAATTTTTATCAACTGGAGTGACAATTTTGTCAATTTTGATCAATTGGTATTATAGTATTATTAATTTTGATTGATTGGTGTTATGATTATATCAATTTTGATCAATTGGGGTTACGATTATGTCAGTTTTGATCAATTGTTTAACAATTATGTCAATTTCGATCAATTAGAGTTATAACTATATCAATTTTGATCAAGTGGTGTTACGTTATTTCAATTTTGATAAATTGAGATATAATTACATCAATTGTGATCAATTGGGATTAGAATTATGTCAACTTTGATCAATTGTGTTACAATTATGTAAATTTTTATTAATTAGAGGTACAATTATATCAATTTTGATCAATTTGTATAATGATTTTGTCAATTGTGATCAATTGGAGTGACCATTATGTCAATTTTGATCTATTGGTGTTACAATTATGTCAATTTTGATCAATTCGTTTTATAATTTTTATAATTTTGATCAATTGGTATTACAATTATGTCAATTTTGATCAATTGACATTTCAAATATATTAATTTTGATCAATTTATGTAATAATTATGTCAATTTTGATCAATTGGTATTACAATTATGTCAAATTTGATAAATTGGAATTCAATTATATCAATTTTGATCAATTGATGTTACAATTATATCAATTTTGATCAATTGGAGTTATAATTATGTCAATTTTAATCAATTGGTGCTACAATTTTGTCAATTTTGATCGGTTAGGGATAATACTATGTCAATTTTGCTCAACTGGAGTTATAATTATGTCAATTTTGATCAACTAGTGTTATAATTATGTCAATTTTGATCAATTGGAGTTATAATTATGTCAATTTTGATCAATTAGAGTTACAATTATGTTAATTTTGATCAAATGGTGTTACTTTTATGTCAATTTTTGTCATTATTGTCAATTTTGATCAATCAGCATTGCAATTATGTCAATTTTTATCAATTGGGGTTACAACTTCAATTTTGATGAATTGGTGTTACAATTATGTCAATTTTGATCAATTTCAATTTTGATGAATTGGTGTTACAATTATATCAATTTTGATCAATTAGTGTTATAGTTATGTCAATTTTGATCAATTGGGGTTACAATTATATCAATTTTAATTTATTAGAGTTACAGTTATGACAATTTTAATCAATTAGAGTTACAAATATGCCAATTTTGATTAATTCGTGTTTCAATGTTGTCAAATTTGATCAATTGAAGTTACAATTACGTCAATTTTGATCAATTAGTATCGCAATTTTGTCAATTTTGTTCAGTTAGGTTTACAATTATGTAAATTTCGGTCAATTGGTATTGTATCAATTTTTATTGATTAGGATTAAAATTATATAAATTTTGATCCATTGGTCTTACAATTATATCAATTTTAATCGATTGATTTTATAATTATGTCAATTTTGATTGATTGAGGTTACAATTATGTCAATTTTGATTAACTGGTATTTCAATTATATTAATTTTGATCAATTGGGGTTACAATTACATCAATTTTGATCAATTGAAATAACAATTATTTCAATTTGGATCAATTAATGTTACAATTATGTCAATTTTAATCATTTGATATCATAATTTTGTCAATTTTGAGCAATTGGTGTTATAATTGTGTCAATTTTAATCAACTAGTGTTACAATTAGTTCAATTTTGATCAATTTGATTTACAACAACCATAACAACAATAACAACCTGAGACTTGATCCCAAAATTTGAGGTCGGTCGTTTAAGAGACAAATATAAGATGATTAAAAAAAATACACGCACACACACACAAAATTCAAATACATTTATAATATGAAAAGTGATGATTTAAGTTATTTTAATTCTCCTACGCCATTCATTCCTATCCAAAATCATATTTTCAATTAACCCTTTAATTGTCATATTCTTACGAATACATTGAATCCAGATTTTTAATGGTCTACCTCGTCGTTTTACTAAATCTCTTATATTTAAACTCTCGATTCTCCTAACTGGTGCATTTTTGGGTTTTCATTGTACATGCCTAAACCACCTCAAACAATATTCTTACATCTTATCTACAATTGAACTCACTTCTAATTTACTGTGTATTTCTTCATTTCTAATTCTATATTTTTTAGTTTTATCACACATCCACCTTAACATTCTCATCTCAATTACAACCATTTTCTGCTATTGTCTTTGTTTAATGGCTCAACATTCAGTGTCATATAGTAATGCAGATCTTACTGTCGTTCTATAAAACTTTCATTTCAGATAAAGTGGTATCATGCGATTGCAAAGAACTCCAGATGCTCTTCTCCATCACATCCAACCCGCTTGGATCCTATGATTTACATTCCCATTTATATTGCCGTCATTTTGGATGATGGATCCAAAATATCTAAAACGTTTACTTTTTGGTACATCATATCCTTTTAATCTAAATGTTTCTTTATCGTTCTGATGACTATCACTAAATGTGCATTTCATGTACTCCGTTTTAGATCTGCTCAATATCCTCTGGACTATAGTATGTCCCTCCATAACTCCAATTTAGTACTAATACCCTCTTTAGTTTCATCTACCAATATTATATCATCTGTAAAGAGCATACACTATATTATTTCATCTTGGATGCTCTTTGTGACTTCATCTATCACTATTGCAAACAAAATTAGACTTAATGTCGATCCCTTGTGGAGTCCAATATTTATTGGAAAACTATAACTTACCCCATAAGTTCTTACATTAATAACAACTCTGTCATATATATCTTTAATAAAATTGATATATCTGATGGAAATCCTCTTTTTTATCAACGCTTACCATAATATATCTCTTGGCACCCAATCATACGCTTTTTCTTGGTTAATGAATACTATATGTAAGTTTCTATTCTGTGCCCTAAATGTCTTCATTAAATTTCTTAATAAGTGGATTGTTTCGATAGTGGATTTTCTGGAATAAATCCAAATTGATTCTGAGACATGCTTATCTCCAATCTCAATCTATGCTCAATTACTCTTTCTCACAACTTCATAGTATTAATTCCCCTATAATTAGAGCAGTCATGTATATCCCCTTTATTCTTATATAATGGTACAAGTATACTTTCTCTCCATGCTTTGGGCATCTTCTTGGTTCCCAAATTTTGTTAAAAAGATCTGTTAACATTGCTATCTCGAACTTCCCCAAGCATTTCCACACCTCAATGGGAATGTCATATGTTCCTAATGTTTTATTATTCTTTATTTTCTTTAAAACTTCCTCTACTTCATGAGAACAAATCTTATATTTGAAATCCCTATTGATCTCTTCTATTGATATTGTAATATTACCAATGTGTTTTGTATCCTTCACGTTGAACAGATTATCAAAATAATCCCTCTAACGCTTTCTTATATCCTCATCCCTCACAAGTATACCATTAGTTTCACTTTTAATATATCTAAAACTATTTAAATCTTTTCCCTTTCTCTCACTTAATTTAGCGATTCTGTAAATCTCTTTTTCTCCATTTTTGGTTTCCAACTTCTTATATAATTCATTATATACCTTATTTTTTTATTCTTAGATAATTATTTTCACTTTTTTCTTCGCATTTTTGTATTATTCAAATACCTTATTATTTTTCCTATTTTTAAGATTTCTATAACACTCCTATTTTATTTGTATAGCAGTTTGGACTTCCACATTCCACTACCATGACTCCTTGCCTATTGGATCTCGCCCTATAGATATACAAAGTATCTTCCTACCTATATTTTTAATGTTATTAGATATTTTTATCTACATAGTTTCTAAATTATCATTAGCTGACCAAATTGATATTTGCATTAATTTTTCTCTAAAAATTATTACTTTTTCTTCTTTCAATTTCCATCACTTAATTATTGGCTCTACCATTGGACGATATTTCTTTTGCCTTTTAGGCATATGCACATCTACAACTAAAAGCCTATATTGAGTTGTTACACTCTCCTCTGGTATAACCTTACAATCTTTACATGTCATTTTGTCACTCCTCTTAGTTAGAAAGAAATCTATTTGGCTAGCATTCAACCTACTTTTATATGTAACTATGTACGACTCTCTTTTCTTGAAAAAAATATTTATAAGTATCAGTTCAAATGTTGTAACAAACTCTAGAATGGTTTCTCCCGCCTCATTCCTACTACCAAAGCAAAAGTTTCCATATACAGTTTCAAATCATTCGTTATTCTCCCCTATATGTCCATTAAGATCTCATCCAATAAATAATTTCTTTACTCTAGGTCTAGTCTATATAAGTTCATCCAAATCTTTCTAAAATTATTTTTTACTAATTGCATCTATACCTACTTAGGGTGCATATATGCTAACTATATTAATTATGTCTTTTCCATTAACCATCTTACAAGTAAAATTCTATCTCCCTTTCTTTTTATTTCCACTATATTTTCATGTAAGTTTTTTGAACATTATTCCTATACCATTTCAGTTCTTTCACTACCTGCGTACCAAAGTTTATACCCATAAATTTCAATTATTCTAGCATTCTCCCCTACCCACTTAGTTTCTTGTAAACACATAATTTTAATTTTTCTTCTATTCATTACTTCCTCTATCTCCTCTAATTTGCCAGTTAAGGATCCTATATTCCAAGTATCTAGATGAATCTTATCTTCATTGCCTCTTATTTTTGTATCTTGATAAGAGATTTTACGTTGACTACAAAGGAGTAAAATAACTAAATTATCAATAAACTAAATTCCACCAAAATTTTTAATTAAAAAAAATAAAGAATATCAAAAAACAATAATGTCGAAAACAATAATACCAAAATTTTTAATTAAAGAAAAATAAAAAATATCAAAAAACAATAATTTCGAAAACGATTATGTCAAAATTTTTAATAAAAGAAAATAAAGAATATCAAAAGACAATAATGTTAAAATTTTTAATTTAAGAAAAATAAAGAATATCAAAAGACAATAATATCGAAAACAATAATACCAAAATTAATTGTTAAAGTAATATAATTCTTATTTGTCTCTATTTTACTTTGACAAAAGATCTTGCATTGGCTGTTAACCTACTACAACCCTACTCTTTTACTCAAGTTTAGGACCGGCTATGGCGGAGTTCTTAAAAAAAAAAAAAAAAAAAAAAAAAAAGAACTTAACTTATATACTCAAAATGTCCCCAAAAAAAAGAAAAGAAAAAATAAGAAGAACAGTTAAAAGAAACATGCAAAATACACTCTAATCAATTAAAATACATTAGAAGACAAACACGACTTTAAATCATCAAAAAAAAAAATGAACAACTTAAGATACAAGAAATAAACTGAATAAACAACAGAATAAACATGAATAATAATACAACTCAAGAAAAATCATTAAAAATGACAGCAAATAAAACTTAATCATAAAACAAATCAAGAAATAATAAAAAGAATAAATGCTAGCCAATGAATAAACGACTGAACTTTTGTTAGGTGTATCAATTGAATCACAGAATAACTTAATCACAGAACAAATCAAGAAATAATAAAAGAATAATACAACAAATGATAGCAAATGAAACAACAGAACTTCTGTTAGGTGTATCAATTGAATCACAAAACAACTTAAGATTCAAGAAATTGACGACAAGATACAAGACTCCACACTTAAGCCCAAGAAACAACAAATGAAGCAAGAACCACCGCAAGAGATGACTGACCTGAAAAGAATAATAAAACTCAAGAACAGAATTGAAATTACTGACCTATTCACAGCAAATGACAAATTTGAAACTCACCAGCAGAATAACAGATTGATTGAATTTGGCTTCACTTGATCAGAATAGCAACAATTTGACAAAAGGTTCAAGAACAACAGAAAAGCAGTTTGATTAAACCTGGATTTGCTCGAATAGAATAGCAACTTGACAGATTTGAAGTCCCCCTAAAAATAAACAAAACCACAGCAAAATAGAGGAAACGCAAAAGTTCTTTTCTCCCAGTGCTCAAAGGCCACTCTAATCAGAAATTGGTCAGGAGGGAAACCCAAAAATTGATCAAGTATTTTGAAAGTATTTTGGGTTTGCAACAGTAATGGCAAAGACATGAGATTGATTCACTTTAATCAGGAGGCAGTTTGAGAAATACGCAATTGATCCACTCTAATCAGAAGGATCAATTGGGAGACTGATCGAGAATCAATTTGGATTAAAGATCAAGAAAGGATCTTGAATAGGGAGAGAGAAACAGAGAGAGAGAGCCTTTTATTATCAATTGGATTTACAATTATGTCAATTTTGTCGAATTGGAGTTATAATTAGTTAAATTTTGATCAATTGGGGTTGCAATTATGTTAATTTTTATAAATTGAGGTTATAATTATATCAGTTTTGATCAATTGGTGTTATAATTATGTCAATTTTTATCAATAAGGGTAACAATTATGTTAATTTTGATCAATTTGTGTTATAATTATGTAAATTTTAATCAAATGGTGTTACAATTATGACAATTTTGATCAATTAGAGTTTCAATTAGTTCAATTTTGATCAATTGAGGTTATAATTATATCAATTTTGATCTATTGATGTCAGAATTTTGCCTATTTTGATGAAATGGGGCTTTAATTATGTCAATTTCAATCAATTAAGGTTATGATAATGTCAATTTTGGTTAATTGAAGTTACAATTATGTCAATTTTGATTAATAACGGTTACGATTATGTCAATTTTAATCAATTAGAGTTGCAATTATGTCAATTTTGATCAATTGGGGTTACAGTTATGCCTATTTTGGTTAATTGATCAATTGGAGTAAAAATTATATAAATTTTAAACAAATGGAGCTACAATTAATTTTGAGTAACCAGAGCTACAATTATGTCAATTTTGATTAGTTGGGTTTTACAATTAAGTCAATTTTGTTTAATTGGAATTGCAATTATGTCAATTTTGATCAATCGGGGTTACAATTATGTCAATTTTGATCAATTAGTATTATAATTATGTCAATTTTAATAAATTGAAGTTACGATTATGACAATTATGATCCATTGTCATTACAATTATGTTAATTTTGATCAATTAGGATAACAATTAATTCAATTTCGATCATTAAGGGTTACCATTTTCTCAATTTTGATTCGGTGTTACAATTATATCAATTTTGATAAATTCGTGTTACAATTTTGTCAATTTTGATCAAAACTGATATAATTGTAACTCTAATTGATCAGAATTGACATAATTATAATTGTAATCGATGAAAATTCACATAATTGTAATACCATTTGATTAAAATTGATATAATTGTAAATTCAATTGATCAAAATTAACAAAATTGCAACTCCAATTGATTAAAACTGACAAAATTGTAACACCAATGGATCAAAATTGGCACAATTTTTACTATAATTGATCAAAATTGACTTAATTGTAACACCAATTGATAAAAATTTAGAACATTGTAACACAAATGATCAAAATTGACATATGTAAGCACAACTAATCAAAATCGACTTAATTGTAATACCAATTGATCAAAATTGACATAATTATAACATAAATTGATCAGAGTTGGCATAATTGTAATCACAATTGATCAAAACTGACATACTTTTATCACCAATTTATTAAAATTAACATAATTGTAATCTCAGTTGATCAAAATTGATATGATTGTAATACCAATTGATCAAAATTGATATAATTGTAACTTCAATTAATCAAAATTGACATAATTAAAACTCTAATTTATTAAAATTGTCATAATTGTGACACTAATTAATCAAAATTGACCAAATTGTAACTCCAATTGATTAAAATTAAAAAAATTATAACACAAACTGATCAAAATTGACATAATTGTAAACCAATTGATTAAAATTGATATAATTGTAACTCCAATTGATCAAAATTAACATAATTGTAACATCAAGTGGTCAAAATTGATGTAATTGTAACTCCAATTGATCAAAATTGACATAATTATAACCTCAATTGATTAAAATTAACATAGTTGTAACTCTAATTGATTAAAATCGACATAGTTGTAACACCAATTAATCAGAATTGATATAATTATAACTCCAATTGATCAAAATTAACAGAATTGTAACATCAATTGATCAAAATTGATATAGTAACTCCAATTGATCAAAATTTATGTAATTATAACTCCAATTTATCAAAATTGAAATAATTGTATACCTAATTGATCAAAATTTAAAAAATTGTAATCCTAATTAATCAAATTTGATGAAATTATAACACCAATTGAATAAAATTGTCATAATTAATCAAAATTGACATAATTGAAACTTCAATTGATCAAAATTGACATAATTGTAATTCGAATTAATCAAAATTGGTATAATTGTAACACCAATGACATAATTGTTAGACCAATTGATCAAAATTGATATGATTGCAATTCCAATTGATCAAAATTAACATAATAATAATACCAATTGATCAAATTTGACATAATTGTAACGCCAATTATTAAAATTGACATAATTGTTACCCCAATTGATCAAAATTGACATAATTGTTACCCTAATTGATCAAAATTGATATAATTGTAACATCAATAGATCAGAATTAATATAATTGTAACACTGATTCATCAAAATTGACATAACTATAACTCCAATTGATCAAAATTGTCATAATTGTTACACCAATTGTTCAAAACTGACATCATTGTAACATCAATTGATCAAAATAAACATAATTGTAACCCCAAATAATCAAAATTAATATAATGATAAAACCAAGTGATCAAAATTGACATAATCAAAAAACCAATCGAACAAATTTTACATAATTGTAACATCAATTGATCAAAATAGACATAATTAAATGCCCAATTGATCGAAATTGCCATAATTATAACTCCAATTGAATAAAATTGATAAAATTGTAACTCCAATAGATCAAAATCGACATAATCATAATACCAATTGATCAAAACTAACATAATTGTAAATCTAATTGATCAAAATTGACATAATTGTTACCGCACTTGATAAAAAATAACGAAATGGTTATCCCAAATGATCAAAATTGACATAATTATAATACCAATTGATTAAAATTGACATAATTAGAATTTCAATTGATTAAAATTGACATAATCGTAACACCAATTGATCAAAATTGATATAATTGTAACTTAATTTATCAAAATTAACATAATTATAACTTCAATTTATCAAAATTGATATAATGGTGACACTAATTGATCAAACCTGACATAATTATAATGCCAACTGATAAAGGTTGATATAATTATAACTTGAATTGATCAAAATTGACATAATTTTAACCTCAATTGATCAAAATTGATAAAATTATAAATTCAATTGATCAAAATTAAAATAATTATGACACTAACAAATCAAAATTCACATAATTATAACCCTCAAATTGATCAAAATAATCATAATTGTAGCTCTAATTGATCAAAATTGACATAATTGCTCAAATAGATCAAAATTGCCATAATTGTAACTCCAACTGATCAAAATTGATATAATTGTAGTCTCAATTGATCAAAATTAACATAATTATAACCCCAATTTATCAAAATTAACATATTTATAATACTAATCGAGTAAAATTGACATAATTAAATTGGTTAAAATTAACATAATTGTAATACTAATTGACCAAAATTGACATAATTATAACGTTAGTTAATCAAAATTGGCATAATTGTTGTCCCAATTGATCAACATTGCATAATTGTTGCACCGATTGATCAAAATTAGCATAATTGTAATATCAATTGATTAAATTTGACATAATTGTAATACTAATTGATCAAAATTGATATAATTATAATCCCAATTGATGAAAATGGACATAATTGTAACAACAAATGGTCAAAATTGAAATAATTGTTCCCCCAATTAATCAAAATTCAAATAATTTTAACACCAACTGATCAAAATTGACATAATTGTAACACTAATTGATTAAAATTGACGAATTTGTAATACTAATTGATCAAATTGACATAACTATAACATCAATTGATCAAAATTGACAAAATTGTAAAGCCAATTGGTCAAAATTGACTTAATTGTAACATAAATTGATCAAAATGACATTGTTATAGCTCGAAATGATAAAAATTGACGTAATCATAAAACTAATTGAACAAAATTGACATAATGATAATGTTAATTGGTCAAAATTGACATAATTGTAATACCAATTAATCAAAATTGAAATTATCGTAACCCCAATCGCTCAAATTTGTTATAATGATAACACCAATTAGCCAAAATTGATTAAATTATAACTCAAATTGATCAAAATTGATATAATTATAACACCAATGGATCAAAATTTACATAATTGTTACTTTGATTAATCAAAATTGACATAATTATAACTCCAATTGATTAAATTGACATAATGGTAATACCAATTGATCAAAATTGATATAATTGTAACACTAATTAAACAAAATTGATATAATCGTAAACCCAAACGAGAAAAATTGACATAATTATAGCCCTAATTGATTGAAATTGACATATTTATAACACTAATTAAGCAAAATTGAAATAATTGTAAACCTAATTAATCAAAATTGGCATAATTATAACTAGAGTTGATCAAAATTGACATAATTGTAAGCTCAATTGATCAAAATTGATATAATCCTAATGCCTACTAATCAAAATTGACATAATTGTAACTCCAATTGATCAAAATTGACATAATTGTAATTTCAATTGATTGAAATTTACAAAAAAGTAACACTAATTGATCAAAATTAACATAATTGTTATACCAATTTATCAAAATTGACATAATTATAACTCAAATGGATCAAAATTGACAGAATTATAACTTTAATTGATCAAAATTGAGATAATTGTAACTTTAATTGATCAAAATTGATAAAATTGTAACATCAATTGATAAAAATTGACACAATCGTAACACCAATTGATCAAAATTGATATAATTATAGCTTCAATTGATCAAACTTGACATAATAGTAACTCCAATTGATTAAATTAACACAATGAAAACACCAAATGATCAAAATTAAAATAACTATAATATCAATTGATCAAAATTGATATAACTGTAACGTCAAGTAATCAAAATTGATATAATTGTAACCTAAATTAATAAAAATTGGCAAAATTGTAACATCAAATGATCAAAATTAACATAATTACAACACCAATTGATCAAAATTGACATAATTGTATCTCTAATTTGTCAAAATTGATATAATTGAAACTCCAATTGACTAAATTAACGTAATGGTTACACCATTTGATCAAAATTGAAATAATTGAAACATCAATTGATCAAAATTGACATAATTGAAGCATCAATTGATCAAAATTGACATAATTGTAACCTAAATTTATCAATATTGATATAATTGAAACACCAATTGAACAAAATTAACATAATTGTAACACCAATTGATCATAATTGACATAACGGTAATTCCAAATGAACAAAATTGAGATAATTACTATCCAAAATGATCAAAATTGACATAATTGTAACACCAATTAAGCTAAATTGAAATAATTGTAATCCCAATTGATTAAAATTAACAAAATCGCAACTCCAACTGATCAAAATTGACATATTCGTAACTCCAATTAATTAAATTGATGTAACAGTAGTGTCAATTGATCAAAATTGATATAATTGTAACTCCAGTTGATTAAATTGACCAAATGAGAACACTAATTGATCAAAATTAATATAAATGTAATACCAATTGATCAAAATTGGAGTAATAGAAAATTCAATTATTCAAAATTGAAAAAAATTATAACTCCAATTGATCAAAATTGACATTATTATAATACCATTCGATCAAAATTAACATAATTGTGACTCCAATTGATAAAAATTGACATAAATATAACTCTAATTAATTAAATTGACATAATAGAAACACAAATTGATCAAAATTGACGTAATTGTATTACCAATTAATCAAATTTGACCTAATTGTAACTCCAATTGATCAAAATTAACATAAATACAAGTCTAATTGATCAAAATTGATATAATGGTAACACCAATTGATCAAAATTGACATAATTGTAATCTTAATTGATCAAAATTGATGCAATTGTGACACTAATTGATCAAAATTGTTACAATTATAACTCCAATTGATCAAAATTGAAATAATCATAGCACCAATTGATCAAAATTAACATAATTATAACTCCAATAAATCAAAATTGACAAAATTATAACTCCAATGGATCAAAATTAAGGAAATTATAACTCTAATTGATCAAAATCGACGTGTAATATCAATTAATCAAAATTGACATAATGCAAGTCCAATTAATCAAAATTGACATAATTATAACCCAAAATGAAAATATTGACATAATTGTATTCCAATTTGATCAAAATTGACATAATTGTACTACCAATTTAGCAAAATTGAAATGATTATAATCCCAATGAACAAAATTGACATAATTGTAACCCCAATTGATCAAAATTGACATAATTGTAACCCCAATTGATCAAAATTGATATAATCATAACACAAATTGATCAAAATTGACATAATTGTAACTATAATTAATCAAAATTGGCATAATTGTAACTCAAATTGATCAAATTTGATCAAAATAAACATAATGGTAACCCCCAAATTAATCAAAACTGTCACAATTGTGACTCTAATTAATCAAAATTGACATAATTATAAAAGCAATTAATCAAAATTGATATAATTAAAATTCTAATTAATTAAAATTGAACTAATTATCACTCCAACTATTCAAAATTGAACGATCTATTATCCCAGTTGATCAAAATTGATATAATTATAATATCAATTAATCAAATTTGACATAATTGTAACAATAATTGATTAAAATTAACATAATTATAACTCCAAATGATCAAAATTGATGTAATTACAAAGCCAATTACACAAAATTGACATAATCATAACACCAATTGGTCAAAATTGACATAATTACAATACTAATTGATCAAAATTGAGTTAATTATTACTCCAATTGATCAAAATTTACATAATTGTTACCCTAATTGATTAAAATTAACATAATTATTACTCCAAATGATCAAAATCATCATAATTGTAACACTAATTCATCAAAATTGATATAATTGTAATATCAATCGATCAAAATTGACGTAATAGAAAATCCAATTAATCAAAATTTAAAAAAAGAAATTGCAATCCCAATTGATCAAAATTGATATAATTATAACACCACTATATCAAAATTAATATAATTGTAACTCCAATTGATAAAAATTGATATAATTGTAGTTCTAATTGATTAAATAAACATAATAAAAACACAAATTGATCAAAATTGACATAATTGTATTATCGATTGATCAAATTTGACCTAATTGTTATAATTCTAACCCCAATTGATCAAAATTGATATAATCATAGCACCAATTGATCAAAATTGACAAAATATAACTCAAATAGATCAAATTTGACAAAATTATAACTCCAATGGATCAAAATTGAGGAAAGTATAACTCCAATTGATCAAAATTAACATAATAGTAACTCCAATTAATCAAAATTAATATAATTATAACCCAAAATAAAAAAAATTGACATAATTATATCCCAAAATGATCAAAATTGACATAATTGTAGCACTCATTGTTGAAATGAAGGACAATTAGGGTATGAAATTAACTCTAAAATTAGTGCACCTTGTTCTCCTTAGAAAGGTCCATTTGTATGTCTCAAAGAAAGGATATTTTGTGTCTAGAATGTTTAGCCAATTTAGGGACCCAAAATGGGCCCTAAATTGGCTTGGCTGAATTGGGCCAAGCCACCAGCAAAAATGGGGGCCCAATTGGGCCCCAACGGCTAGGCAAATCTAGCCATTGGAGGCTGTCCAACGGCTAGTAATTCTAGCCGTTGGAGACAGCCTCCAACGGCTAGTAGAGAGGGGTCTTAACCCCTCTCTTATTCTCTCATTTGCTCTCTAATTCTTTCCCTCTTCTTCTTCTATAAATAGGCTTCTATGTATTCAAGCAATGGCATGAACAAAAGTTCAAAGCTATGAATGTTATTTGCTTTCATTAACAATAAAATTCAGAATTTTATTTCAAAGATCTCTTGTGTTCTTACTTTGATCTTTCAACATGGTATCAGAGCAATCGATCCCATCCTCTTCTAGGTTGGGTGACCCTCCTCCTTCCATAAACATTACCCAAATGCAAAATTTATCCTCCATTCAATTGAAAGGGGGAAACTACTACCAATGGGCAAATGTGATGAAGAGAGCACTCAATCTCAACAATCTAGAAAGCCATGTTCTTGATGATCCTCTTGACGAAACAGATCCATCATTTCGAGAATGGAAGAAAAGGGATGATCATGTCTTCATTCTCCTCCTTAATTCTCTAGATGAAACTCATAAGGCAATGGTGACATGTGCTCCAAATGCAAAAACTTTGTGGGATGAGATGTTCTCTTTATATGGCTTGGAATCCAACCTTGGGAGAATCTTTGAGCTTAAGAGGCAAATTGCTTCCATAAAAAAGGAAGGCAAATCTCTTCCTCAATTCTTTGGTGAGTACACAGACGCTTGGAATGAGCTAATTACTCTACGTCCAGATTCTATAGACCTCAAAGTTCTTCGAAAGAGAAGAGAGGAGGATAAGATATTTGGTCTTCTCATGGGCTTAGATGATTCATATTCTCATCTAAGGCAAGAAATCCTTCGAATGAAGGACTTTCCATCATTTGGGAAAGTTCAAAATATGATACAAAGAGCTGAAGTAAGCATTAGATTAGAAGAAAGCTCCAAACAAAAATTAGAAGCTCAAGCATTCATTGCCTCAACAAATGAATTTGTTGCTGCCAAAGTAACTCAAACTCAAAGGAGAAATGAGATTTGTTCTTATTGCAAGAAAAGGGGTCATTCAAAAGATAAATGCTGGCAATTGTATCCTCATTTGAAGCCTAAAATATTCAAACAAAGAGACCAGCAAGGAGCTCCAAATGCCTTCGGTTCTGGACAGCAATTTCCCCAATTCGTGAAGGTCCAAGCTCCATCAATTGCTGATTTTGCTGCACTCCAAACTCAACAAAATGAGGTTACAAAGAGGCTTCAACAAATGGCTCCTTCATCTGGTAAAAATCAAGAACCTTTCTCATGTTTAAATTCTAAAAAATTTCTCATTGATTCGGGAACCGAATGTCATATGGTTAAGGATAAAGCAAAAATAAAAAGTTTTGAAAACCTTCCTAACCATATGATTGTTCGTGTTGCAAATGGACAAGATTTGAGAATAAATCAAGTTGGGGAAGTTGACATTTTTGGAAAACCAACAAAAGCTTTATATGTCCCCAAACTTACCTCAAACCTACTGTCCATTAGCAAGATCACCAAGGATCAAAAGTGTAGAGTTGTTTTTGACCCCAATAATGTCTCTTTTCAGGACCTCAAGTCGAATCAATTGATTGGCAAGGGTTCTAGGAGAGGAGGACTTTATTACTTGGATCAAGAACAAACTGCACTTGTAGCTCACATCAAGGAGGATCAATCTCTTTGGCATGGACGCTTAGGACATCCTAGTGATCGAGCTTTAAAACGTCTATTCCCAACCTTCAATTTTGAGAATAAACATTGTAAAGCTTGTATTTTGGCTAAGGAAACCCGAACAATGTATCCCATTTCAGAAACAATTTATGAAAATCCTTTTGATTTGGTTCATTCGGATGTTTGGACTTCTCCTATCATGTCACACTTGGGTTACAAATATTTTATTACCTTCATTGATCATAAAACTAGGTACACATGGGTGTATCTTCTAAATACCAAAGACCAAGCTCTTGAAGCTCTCAAGAGCTACGTGAAGTATGTGACCAAACTATACAATGCCAATATAAAAGTCCTAAGGTCAGATCATGGTGGTGAATTTACAAACCTCAATTTTGAAAACTACCTTAAGGACAATAGCATTATACATCAAATGTCATGTGTTTACAGACCCCAACAAAATGGGGTAGCTGAAAGAAAGAATAGACACATACTTGAAACATCTAGGGCAATGATGTTCTATGCAAACATGCCAAAAAAATTCTAGTGTGATGCGGTTAAAACCGCGGTTCATGTTATCAACCTTATGCCCACTGAAATTTTAAAAGGGCAATCCCCTCTAGAGGTTCTTCTAGGAAAAAAGCCTAAAATCTCTCACCTTAGGACATTTGGTTGCACATGCTACATTCATATTCCAGCACACTTAAGAAACAAATTAGAACATAGAGGAAGAAAGTGTGTATTTCTCGGATATGCAGCCTTTGAAAAAGGTTATAGGTGCTATGATCCTACTACTAACTGAACATACACATCTAAAGATGTGATATTCTTGGAGGATGAGTTCTATTTTGCAGGAAATGAAGAAACAAAGGAAATGCCAAAGACTGAAATTCCTCCTAGCTCTTGGGACTTTCTCATATCTCCTTCTCAAGGAGCTGAACAAACCGAAGGAAACTCCACTTTAGACGCAAGCCACAACTCTCAAAATGAAAATTCAGAAGCTTTAGAAGCTGAACAACCAATTGTTTCAGGGGGAGAAAGTGATACGAATGAGGAAAATACAAATGAAGAAGAATCCCTTGAAATTGAAGAGGAACCGGATCAACCTCCACCTCAACTAAGAAGATCAACTAGGCTTAGGCTTCCTCCATCCGAATGGATTAACCGAAGAGTGTTCTATAACTCTAGGGTAACCTCTCATCCTATCTATGATTATTATACCACCTCACATGTTTCCTTGGACCACCAAGCTTTCTTGAGTAATCTAGATAAAGAAGTGGAACCAACATCATTTGAGCAAGCATCAAGGGATCCAAGATGGAAAAGAGCAATGGAGGAGGAATTAGAAGCTTTATCAAAGAATGGAACATGGAAAATCACCACACTACCAAAAGGGAAGAAGGCCGTAGGGTGTAAGTGGGTATACAAAATCAAGCACAAGAGTGATGGATCAATTGAGAGGTTCAAAGCAAGGCTAGTGGCAAAAGGATATACTCAAGCCTATGGGATTGATTACAAAGAGACCTATGCTCCGGTTGCAAAAATGAACACTATTAGAGTCCTCTTGTCTCTGGCGGTAAATCATGGATGGAGCCTATTTCAAATGGATGTAGCCAATGCTTTCCTTCAAGGAGATCTAGAAGAAGAAGTCTACATGCAAATACCGAAGGGCCTTCGATCACAAAGAGGAAATGCATGCAAACTTCATAAGGCAATTTATGGTCTCAAGCAATCTCCAAGAGCTTAGTATGCAAAGTTAAGCCATGCTTTCTTTAGTAATGGATTTCATAAATGCAATAGTGATTCATCTTTCTTTCTTAGAAGGACTAATGATCATATCACAATTGCACTAGTGTATGTAGATGACATTATTATCACAGGTAGTGATTTGCATCAAATAGACCTAGTTAGGAATTTCTTAAAGTCTAGATTTGAAATTAAAGATCTAGGGAAACTAAAGTATTTTCTAGGTATTGAGTTAGCCTATTGTCCCAATGGGCTAATTCTCTCCCAAAGAAAATATGCTCTTGACCTTTTGCAGGAAACGGGAAAGCTTGGAGCAAGACCGGCTTGTAGTCCAGTTTCCACTTCCGGTCCTTTAGCCGATGACAATGATCCTTTAGAAGACATTGAGAGATATCAGAGGCTGGTTGGGAAGCTTATCTATCTTACCATCACAAGGCCGGACATAGCATATGCTGTGAGCTATATAAGCCAGTTCATGCATTCTCCAACGAAAGGTCATTGGAGAGCAGCAGAGAGGATTCTTTATTACATCAAAGGATTACCTGGACTAGGGATTTGGATGAAGAACAATGGAAGTTCAGACATTGAGGGGTATTGTGATGCTGATTGGGCAGGGGATCCCACTGATAGAAAGTCTACCACTGGATATTGTATGTTTGTTGGAGGAAACTTGGTAGCTTGGAAGAGCAAAAAACAGTGGGTTGTATCTAGATCAAGTGCAGAGGCCGAATATAGGGCCATGGCAGCTAGTGCAAGTGAGATAGTATGGTTGAAGACTTTAGTAGAAGAGCTAGGGTTCACGGTCTCCACTCCAATCAAGCTCCATTGTGACAATCAATCCGCAATTCACATTGCCACCAATCCGGTCTTCCATGAACGCACTAAGCACATAGAAGTTGATTGTATTTTATTCGTCAAAAGGTGGAGGAAAAACTCATTGTCACCCCATACATCAAAGGAAAAGATCAACTTGCAGACATCTTCACAAAGGGAGGGACAGCAGCTCACCTACAAGAAATGATGAGCAAGTTGGGTACTATCAACATCTACGCACCCAACTTGAGGGGGAGTGTTGAAATGAAGGACAATTAGGGTATGAAATTAACTCTAAAATTAGTGCACCTTGTTCTCCTTAGAAAGGTCCATTTGTATGTCTCAAAGAAAGGATATTTTGTGTCTAGAATGTTTAGCCAATTTAGGGACCCAAAATGGGCCCTAAATTGGCCTGTCGGGGGAATTGGGCCCTAAGGGCCCAGCCCGGGCCAGCAAAAAGGGGGCCCAATTGGGCCCCAACGGCTAGGCAAATCTAGCCGTTGGAGGCTGTCCAACGGCTAGTAATTCTATCCGTTGGAGACAGCCTCCAACAGCTAGTAGAGAGGGGTCTTAACCCCTCTCTTATTCTCTCATTTGCTCTCTAATTCTTTCCTTCTTCTTCTTCTATAAATAGGCTTTTATGTATTCAAGCAATGGCATGAACAAAAGTTCAAAGCTATGAATGTTATTTGCTTTCATTATCAATAAAATTCAGAATTTTATTTCAAAGATCTCTTATGTTCTTACTTTGATCTTTCAACACTCATTATGTAAAATCAAAATAATTATAACCCCAATTGATCAAAATTGACATAATTATATCTCTAACTGATCAAAATTGACATAATTGTAACTCTAATTGATCAAAATTGATATAATTATAACACAATTTGATAAAAAATGATATAATTGTAACAACTATTAATCAAAATTAACAAAATTGTAACTCAAATCAATCAAAATTGATATATTTGTAATCCAAATTGATCAAAATTTACACAATTATAACTCCAATTGATTTAAATTCACTTAATTGTAACATCACGTGAATAAAATTGTCATTATTATAGCTCTAGTTGATCAAAATTGACATAATTGTTATCCTAATTTGTCAAAATTGACATAGTCATGACTCCAATTGATCAAAATTGAAGTAATTGTAACACCAATTGACATAATTATAATACTAATTGATCAAAATTGATATAATTGTAATTCTAATTGATCAAAATTAACATAATTGTAATACCAGTTAATTAAAATTGTCATACTTATAATATTAACTGATCAAAATTGACATAATTGTTACCACAATTAATCAAAATTGGCATAATTTTTATCCTAGTTAATGAAAATTGATATGATTGTAACACAAATCAAAATTAACATAATTATAACACTAATTTATCAAAATTGACATAATTATAACACAAATTGATCAAAATTGACATAATTATAACCCTAATTGATCAAAATTGCTATAATTGTAACACCGATTGATCAAAATTGACATAATTGTGACACTAATTGATCATAATTGACAAAATTATAATTCTAAATGATCAAAATTGACGAAATTACTAAGCCAATTATTCAAATTGACATAATCATAACACAATTGATCAAAATTGATATAATTGTAACACCAATTGATCAAAATTGACATAATTATAGCACCAATTGATCAAAACTGAGTTAATTATCTCTCCAATTGACTAAAATTTACATAATTGTTATCCTAATTGATCAAAATTAACATAATCATTACTCCAATTAATCAAAAATGTTATAATTATAACACCAGTTGATCAAAATTGATTTAGTTGTAATCCTAATTGATCAAAATTGATATAATTATAACACTAATTGATTAAAATTTATATAATTGTAACTCTAATCGACCAAAATTTATATAATTGTAACCCCAATTGATCAAAATTAATATAAATTATTGCTCTAATAGATTAAAATTGAAATAATTATAACACCAATTCCCCAAATTTACATAATTATTACACAAATTGATCAAAATTGACATAATTGCTACACAAATAGATCAAAAGTAATAGAATTGTAATTTCAGTTGATCAAAATTAACCTAATTGTAAGACCAATCGATAAAAATTGACATAATCGTAAATCAAATCGATCAAAATTGACATAATCATAACACCAATCGATCAAAATTGATATAATTATAACTTTAATTGATCAAAATTGACATAATTGCTACACAAATAAATCAAAAGTAATAGAATTGTAATTTCAGTTAACCTAATTGTAAGACCAATCGATAAAAATTGACATAATTGCTACACAAATAAATCAAAAGTAATAGAATTGTAATTTCAGTTAACCTAATTGTAAGACCAATCGATAAAAATTGACATAATCGTAAATCAAATCGATCAAAATGGACATAATCATAACACCAGTCGATCAAAATTGATATAATTATAACTCCAATTGATCAAAATTGACATCATTATAACTCTAATTGATTGAAATTGACATAAATATAACTCCAATTAATCAAAATTGAACAAATTATAACTCTAATTGACCAAAATTGATAAAATTGTAACACTAATTGATTAAAATTAACATTATCATAAGACCAATTGATCAAAATTTACATAATTGTAATCCTAATTGATTAAAATTGATATAACTGTAACCTTGATTGATCAAAATTCATATAATTGTAATGCCAATTAATTGAAATTGACGTAATTACAACCCCGATTAATCAAAGTTAATAAAATTATTACTCTAGTTGATTAAAATTGATATAATTATAAAACCAATTAATCAAAATTGACATAATTGAAATTTTAATTGATTAAAATTGAACTAATTATCACTCCAACTGATCAAAATTAAACTATCAGTTACCCCAATTGATTAAAATTAATATAATTGTAACACTAATTAATCAAAATTAACATAATTATAACACCAATTGATCAAAATTGAGATAATTATAACTTCAAATGATCAAAATTGATGTAATTACAAAGCCAATTGCTCAAAATTGACATAATCATAACATCAATTGATCAAAATTGACATAATTATAATACCAATTGGCCAAAATTAACATAATTACACCACCAATTGATCAAAATTCAGTTAATTATTACTCCAATTGATCAAATATTATATAATTGTTATCTTAATTGATCAAAATTCACATAATTATTACTCTAATTGATCAAATTTATCATAATTGTAACACCAATTGATCAAAATTGATATAATTGTAATACCAATTGATCAAAATTGATGTAATAATAAATCCAATTGATCAAAATTAAAAAAAAAAAATTATAACTCTAATTGATCAAAATTGACATAATTATAACATCATTCGAGCATAATTAACATAATTTTAACTCCAATTAATAAAAATTGACATAATTGTAACTCTAAATGATTAAATTGACATAATAGAAACAAAAATTGATCAAAATTGACATAATTGTATTACCAATTGATCAAATTTGACCTAATTGTAACTCCAGTTGATCAAAATTAACATAAATACATGTCTAATTGATCAAAATTAAGTAATGGTAACACCAATTGAACAAAATTGAAATAATTGTAACCTCAATTGATCAAAATTGAAGTAATTGTGACTCCAATTGATCAAAATTATTATAATGGTAACCCCAATTGATCAAAATCAATATAATCATAGTATGAATTAATCAAAATTGATATAATCATAACTCAAATAGAACAAAATTGACAAAATTATTACACCAATGGATCAAAATTGAGAAAATTATAACTCCAATTGATCAAAATTGACAGAATTGTAATACTAATTCATCAAAATTGATATAATGGTAACTTTAATAATCAAAATTGACATAATTAGCCCAAAATGAAAAAAATTTGACAAAATTGTATCCCAAATTGATCAAAATTAACACAATTATAGCACCAATTGAGGAAAATTGAAATAATTATAACATCAATTGATTAAAATTGACATAATTGTAGCTCCAGTTAATCAAAATTGAGATAATTATAATCCGAATTGATCAAAATTAATTTAATCATAACTTAAATTGATCAAAATTGATATAATTGTAACTCCAGTTGATCAAAATTGACATAATTGTAACCACAATTAATCAAAATTGAAATAATTATTACTCAAATTGATAAAAAAATACATAATGGTAACCCTTAAATTAATCAAAATTGTCATAATTGTAACTCCAATTGATCAAAATTGACATAATTGTAACTTCAAATATTCTAAATTGATAGAATTACAATACCAATTGATCTAAATTAACATAATATCACCAATTGATCAAAATTAACGTAATTGTAACTACAATTGATCAAAATTGATAAAATTATAACACCAATTGGTCAAAATTGACATAATTGTAACACCAATTGATAAAAATTAACATAACTGTAAAACCCATATTTGACATAATGTAACCCTAATTGATCAAAATTGACATAATCGTAACACCAATTGATCAAAATCAACATAATTATCATCCAAATTGATCAAAATTAACACAATTATAATTTAAATTGTTGAAAATTGACAAAATTATAACACCTATTGATCAAAATTGCATAATTGTAACCCAAATCAATCAAAATTGACATAATTGTAGCCAAAATCGATCAAAATTGATATAATTATAACTCCAATTGATCAAATTGGCATAACCGTAACATCAATTGATCAAAATTGCCATTATTATTGCTTTAATTGATCAAAATTGACATAATTGTAACCACAATTAATCAGAATTAACATAGTCATGACTCCAATTGATCAAAGTTGACATAATTTTAACACCAATTAACATAATTATAACACCAAATGATCAAAATTCACATAATTGTAATAAAAATCGCTTAAAATTAATATAATTGTAATATCAATTGATCAAAATTTACATAGTTGTTGCCACAATTGATCAAAATTGACATAATTGTTATCCCAACTAATCAAAATTAACATAATTGTAAGACAAATTGATCAAAATTAACATAATTCTAACATTAATTTATCAAAATTGATATAATCGTAATACCAATTGATTAAAATTGATAAAATTGTAACTCTAATGATCAAAATTGACATAATTGTAATATCAATTTATCAAAATTAACATAATTATTACCCCAATTGATCTAAATTAACATAATTGATTCCCCCTATTGATCAAAATTAACATAATTATAACACCAATTGATCAAAATTGACATAATTGTAATAATAATTGATCAAAATTAACATAATTATAACACCAATTGATTAAAATTGTCGTACTTGTAATACCAATTGAATAACATTGATATAATTGAAATGCTAATTGATCAAAATTGATATAACTATAACTCTAATTGATCAAAATTAACATAATTATAACCCTAATTAATCAAAATAAACGTAATGGTAACCCTCGAATTAATCAGAATTATCATAATTGTAACTCCAATTGATTAAAATTAGCATAATTATAGCTCTAATCCATCCAAATTGATAGAATTGCAACACCAATTGAGCAAAATTGACATAATTATACCACTAATTGAACAAAATTAACAAAATTGTAACCACAACTGATCAAAATTGTTATAATTGTAACATCAATTGATCAAAATTAACATAATTCTAACCTCATTAAACAAAATTGACATAATTGTAAAACAAATTGATCATATTTGACATAATGTAACCCTAATTGATCAAAATTGATATAATCATAACACCAGTTGATCAAAATTAACATAATTATAATCTGAATCGCTCCAATTGATGAAAATTGACAAAGTTGTAATATCTATTGATCAAAATTGACGTAATTGTAACTCAAATCAATCAAAATTAATATAATTGTAACCCAAATCGATTAAAATTGATATAATTATAACTCCAATTGATTAAAATTGACATAATTATAACATCAATTGATCAAAATTGTCATGATTGTAGCTCTAGTTGATCAAAATTGACATAATTATTATCCTAATTAATCAAAATTGACTTAGTTGTGACTCTAATTGATTAAAGTCGACATAATTGTAACACCAATTGACATAATTATAACACCAATTGATCAAAATTGACATAATTGTAACTCCAATTGTCAAAATTAAAATAATTATAATACCAATTGATTAAAATTGACATAATTGCAGTATCAATTGATCAAAATTGACATAATTGTTATCACAATTGTTAGAGGTAGGTTACGCTCCACAAATACTGGCTCCTTGTTGACTCGAACGGTTGCCATCGACGAGATGTGAAACCTACAAAAACTGTCGGAGGGTGCTCCGACGGGGGAGGCTTCGATGCTCAAGTCAAAAAGAACGGCTTTCAAATGCAAAAGAAATAGACTAAGAGCTTAGAAAAGGAAAGGTTCCCTATGATTAGAGTGTCCAATATGTAATGCTAAGAAAGCATACCTGACTTGGAGGGTTTGAGAGTATCTTATACTTGCGAGAGTCATATATTGTTGGAGGTCATTCAACCCTACTTCTCTTATCTAGTTGATTCGAAAATCTTGGGAGTTAATATTCCAAAATGATTATCTTTATCGTATGAGAACTTTTGTTTCCTAGGGAGATCCTTCCCTTAACTGAAAGATCCTGGGGGTGCCATTCTTAAGCAGAGAATAAAAGTTGTTGGGGCGCTCTGTCCTTTTTTAAGGATTAATAAGGCCGTTGGCTTTTGGTTAGTCATTCGGTCGATATGGAACCTTCGGGGTTTGCTTATTTGATGAGCTAATAGCCGAGTATCTGATCGAGGAGGTTAGTCCCACTTGATAAGTCTCATTCGATAAGTGGGGCGACTAAGACCCTTCGTTCAAAAGATGGGGCGACTAAGGCCCTTTGGTAGATCAGTCGAATGGTCATTGTGCTTACTCATTAGTCGGTAGTTATCCTTTATGGGTCTCCTATGTGGGCCCTTCAGGTATTGATCTTTCGAATTGGGCCTAGGACTATGCCCCATCATTTGCCCCCGACTCATGGCACTCTTTCTTTGGAAAGGCGGTGGGAGTTATGACTATTGAAAAAGGCACAAAGCTTTTGAGTGTAACCTTTGTCGTTTCAATTTTTGAGAATCATCTTTTATCCTCTTCTTCGTTGTGAGGTATAGACATCATATGGAGCACAATGATTGAGGAGGGACTAATGGAAGTCCGAAAGGACATGTCTCTCGAAAATGACTTCGAACTAGTGTTACCTGGTAAAGAGGATAGAGCAAATCATGACCCTGACGGTTGTGTCCCAATGTATAAGCAATGTGTGAAGTATGGTTTGAGGATCGCATATATGGGCCCACTGGTAGAGGTCTTGAGATATTAGAATATCCACCCTTCATTGCTTATTCCTAGTGCTTGGCGTTTTGTGATTGCATTGATTTCCTTGTTAGGGTTTTTTTGTGTTCGCTTTGACTTGGAAATTTTGGGGGCCCTTTTTTCCTTGGTGCGGTGTAATACCCAAGGTTCTACCCACAATTGTATAAACAACAAACCCGTTGGGAATCCCGCTAGAAATTCTTTTACAATGAGTCTTAGGACAAGCGTTGGATGCAGAAGTTCTTCTACATGAGATTTTTGAACAAGGATCTTCTTCCGATACTTCCAGATGCTAATCAAGTACCCATCTTGAACATGAAAATCCTAGACCTCCTCATCATTCTCACCTTTTGCGGTTTGTTGGCTGTTATTGTGAGTCTACTCATTGGAGTATTTGGGTAGATTTTTTAATAGACAATGAAATGTTGTTGTTGTCTGGCTTACTGGTGGATGAGGTGAGGTAGATGACAAAACTTCTCTTACTGGAGCAGAGGAAGGAGTTGGTTGATTTTCTATCATTTGTGAATACTTCCCTTCTAGAGGATATCTCCACTAAGTAAGAGGTGCGACCGAACACAAAGAGAAAGGCAGTCAATATTGCGCCTACGACTCGATTGAAGAGACCAAGGGTTTGATAGTTTAACCCACTTGCTAACGAGGAGGGACTAGTAGAAACTAGAGAACATGAGTCTCCTCGGGAACATGTTGAGATGAGAGAGGGCCAGTTGATCACTTGCCTGATGATCATTGATACACCCCTCAAAGATGGGGAGGAGGATGTTCCGAACGAGGGAGCCCTTGAGACGACAAGAAGCAGTCTGGCTCCGGGTCCACGGCAGCAGGAAGAGACTTCAATAACACACATTTCTGCTCCTGTTTTGGGAAAAGCACTCGAACGGTCACCCCAAGCATCCCAATGTCTCCTGCAAGATGTGGAGGATGAGGTTAACGTTCCACCTCCTATTTTGGCTGAGTCATTCAACGGAAAGGACGATGATTTAGAGGAAGGATCGGTGGCGGTCTATGTAGGGGATCGTTAATATAACTTTACCGATTCACGAGAAGCACTGTAGCTGGCCGAATGGTTCAAGTTTCACTCGAAACTCACGCTCCAAACAATGTCTTCAGATCGTATTGACAAGGCTATCCACTCACTTTGTCTTATGGTGAGTGTTCTTTCGCCCAAGCTCTATCCAGATTTCTTATTATATGACTCTGATTGTCAAGTGTATTTCTTCCCAGATTGCAGCCTTGACCGAACTCCAAAGGCAATGGAGGAAAAAGTATGAGGGGCAAATTGTCCATTTAAGTAACCAAGTGCTAGCGCTGAAGGACACTCTAGAGAATAAGGAAGGGGACACCGAAGGGGGGAAAGAGAAGCAGATTGAATGTCTTCAGTTAGACTTAGCCCTATCCTAGGAGTGTTGTTAAAAGCTAGAAGTTGAGGCGTGCACTCGAGAAGCGAGATTAGCAGCTGCCGAGACGTTAGCTCATCCTTAGGAGGAATCCCTTTAGAATGTCAAGCGGGAGATGGCTGATCTCAAGGTGTCTATTGCCAAAGATACTACTAACCTCCAGCTTTCTCAGCGTAAGTTGTCTGAGCGATTGTGGTGCACCGAGGAGATTCTCTGACAAGTTAGCCGATACAAGGCTTTACCTCCTCTTGAGGGGTCAGTTGAGAAAGTGATAGTGGATCAGGACACTACCCCAGTGACCTCTGCTATTCCTTCTAACCCATTGTAATCTCGTATTGTTCTAATAATGAAAAGACTTTCTCCATTGAGTGTGTCTACCCGAGAATACCATTTGAGCCATTTGTCCAATGCTCCATCAAAGTGTAATGATCTTCTGCGAGGAAAGCCTTTAGAATGCTACGTCCATCTTGGGGAGTCTCGTTTATTCGATAAGGTCGGAGTGACTAAGACCCGTTGCACGATAGAAAACTTTAGATGTTAGGGCCGTGTGCACCCATTCGAGGAGTTCCATCCCATTTTGATAATACGTTCGATCAATAAGACCAGGGTGACTAAGGCCCGACATATGATAGGAAACTTTAGATGTTAGGGATGTGTCTACCCATTTGGGGAGTTCCATCCAATTTTGATGACACGTTCGATTGATAAGACCAGGGCGACTAAGGCTTAACGAACGATAAGAAACTTTAGATGTTAGGGGGCTGTGTCTACCCGTTCGGGGAGTTTCATCCCATTTTGATGACACGTTCGATCGGTAATATCAGGGTGACTGAGGCACGACGTGCGACAAGAAACTTTAGTTATTAGGGCCGTGTCCACCCATTCCGGAAGTTCCGTCCCATTTTGATAACATGTTCGATTGGTAAGATCAGGGCAATTAAGGCCCAACGTACGATAGAAAACTTTAAATGTTTGGGGAGTTCCATCCCATTTTGATGACACATTCAATCGGTAAGACTAGAGTGACTAAAGCCCGACGTACGATAGGAAACTTTAGATGTTAGAGCCGTGTCCACCTGTTTGGGGAGTTCCATCTCATTTTGATGACATATTCGATTGATAAGACCAGGGTAACTGAGGCCCAACATACGATAAGAAACTTTAGATGTTAGGGCCGTGTCCACCCGTTCGGAGACTTCCATTCCATTTTGATGACATGTTCAATCGGTAAGACTAGGGTGACTGAGGCTCGACGTATGATAGGAAACTTTAGATAGGAGGTGATTCCTCCATAAATTACTGAGGGTCTGGTGTCGTGAACCATCACAAGAATGGTCACTAAATGGAGGGAGGGCGCAGAAAACTTTCTCAGGGAAAGAGCACGGGAAACTCCGGGTCATACATCGAACAAATGCTAGTGGGAACATAGGGTTCATGCCAAATATCTTTTTCGCGGATCTAAAGGATCGCGCCTCCTGATCCATTATGTGATGGCCTGGGGTCTAATCGGTTAGGCGGCTTATTCTCCCGTAGCGCATTACGTCTGTTGGAGGAAGGTAGATTCCTTCCTTCAGTACTGATGAATCTCTATAGTTTACCATTGCGAACCAAGAATTCTAGTTCATCTCTGAGTCTCTTGCACCTATCGGTCATGTGACTGTAATCTGGATAGATGTGGCAGTACTTGGACTTATCTTTCTTAGGGTCTTCCTCTATGGAACGAGGGGGCCACTTGATGTACGATTCATTTTTGATTATATATAAAACCCTGCTTGGGGTCTCATTTAACAAAGTGTAGACATTAAACCTTCACGAGGGTAGAGCCCTTGGTCTACTCCTCTTTGAGAAGGCTGGCAAAGTGATCGGCTGCGTTCCTTTCTGCTAGGGTGATTTTTCCATCGATCAAAAGCCTCTGCTTCTTCTGCCGTAATGTACTTCTTGGCCTGTGAGTAAAATTCTTGGATGGTTGCAGGGAGTTTCTTCATAATGGAAACCTTTATATCGGAGGAGTGCAAGCTCGTTAGGAGAGCAACTAATGCGATGGAATGGTCTAGAGTGGGAATTTTTAACATCTCTATTTTAAATCTCTCCATGAAATATCTCAAAGACTCGTCTTCTCGTTATCATAACGATAGCGAGGAAGTGGACTTTTGTTGGCTTCTCGGCTAATTATAAAATGAGCCTTGAACTATTGCCAGAGTTAGGTGAAACTTGTTGAAAAGAAGTACTAATCAAGCCCCTCATCACCAATTTAAAGTCTTCCCAAAGATTTAGCAAGTTCACTTCCTTAGAGCCCTAAAAGACCTCAGCCCATGGGCCCTTCAAGCCCCAAGAAGGGGCCCATTCCAGCCCATCAAAGGGGGCCCAACTGGGCCCCCAACAGGCTGTTTAAAACAGCCGTTGGAAGCTGCTCCAACGGCTAGAAATTCTAGCCGTTGGACAGCCTCCAACGGCTAGAATAGAGAGGGCCAATGCCCTCTCTTATTATCTCTTATTCTCTCTTATTCTCTCTTGTTCTCTCTTCCCCCCTTCTCTATATATAGACTTCAATGTTCCCTAGCATAAGTATGAACAAAATTTCAAACTATGAATGTTATTAGTTCTTCATTTCAATAAAATTCAGAATTTTATTTCAAGTTTTCTTGAGTTCTCTCTTTGATCTTTCAACATGGTATCAGAGCAATCGATCCCATCCTCTTCTAGGTTGGGGGATCCTCCTCCATCCATAAACATTACCCAAATGCAAAATTTATCCTCCATTCAATTGAAAGGAGGAAACTACTATCAATGGGCAAATGTGATGAAGAGGGCACTCAATCTCAACAATCTAGAGAATCATGTTCTTGATGATCCACTTGAAGAAACTGATCCATCATTCCGAGAATGGAAAAAAAGAGATGATCATGTCTTCATTCTCCTTCTTAATTCTCTAGATGAAACTCACAAAGCGATGGTGTCATGTGCTCCAAATGCAAAACTTTTGTGGGACGAAATGTTCTCTCTCTATGGTTTGGAATCCAACCTTGGGAGGATCTTTGAGCTTAAGAGACAAATTGCTTCCATCAAAAAGGAAAGCAAATCTCTTCCTCAATATTTTGGGGAATATACGGATGCTTGGAATGAGCTAACAACTCTTCGGCCAGATTCTATAGATCTCAAAGTTCTTCGAAAAAGAAGAGAGGAAGATAAGATATTTGGTCTTCTCATGGGCTTGGATGATTCATACTCTCATCTAAGGCAAGAAATCCTTCGAATGAAGGACTTTCCATCATTTGGAGAAGTCCAAAATATGATCCAAAGGACTGAAGTGAGCATTAGATTGGAAGAAAGCTCCAAACAAAAATTGGAAGCTCAAGCTTTCATTTCTTCCTCGGATGAATTCAATGCTGCCAAGGCCAATCAAATCCGAAGGAGAAATGAAATATGCTCTCATTGCAAAAAGAGGGGTCACTCAAAGGACAAATGCTGGGAATTGCATCCTCATTTAAAGCCTAAAATGTTCAAACAAAGAGATCAGCAAGGAGCTCCAAATACATTCAATTCTGGACAGCAACCTTCTGCCCAATTCATGAAGATCCAAGCTCCATCAATGGTTGAGTTTGCTGCACTCCAAATACAATTAAATGAAGTTACTAAGAGGCTTCAACAAATGGCTCCATCATCTGGTAAAGAACAAGAACCTTTCTCACATTTAAATTCTGAAAAATTTCTCATTGATTCGGGAACCGAATGTCATATGGTTAAGGATAAAACAAAAATAAAAAGATTTGAAAACCTTCCTAACCATATGATTGTTCGTGTTGCAAATGGACAAGATTTGAGAGTAAAACAAGTTGGGGAAGTTGACATTTTTGGAAAACCTACAAAAGCTTTATATGTTCCCAAACTTACCTCAAACCTACTGTCCATTAGCAAGATCACCAAGGATCAAAAGTGTAGAGTTGTTTTTGACCCCAATAATGTCTCTTTTCAGGACCTCAAGTCGAATCAATTGATTGGCAAGGGTTCTAGAAGAGGAGGACTTTATTACTTGGATCAAGAACAAACTGCACTTGTAGCTCACACCAAGGAGGATCAATCTCTTTGGCATGGACGCTTAGGACATCCTAGTGATCGAGCTTTAAAACGTCTATTCCCAACCTTGAATTTTGAGAATAGACATTGTAAAGCTTGTATTTTGGCTAAAGAAACCCGAACAATGTATCCCATTTCAGAAACAATTTATGAAAATCATTTTGATTTGGTTCATTCGGATGTTTGGACTTCTCCTATCATGTCACACCTAGGTTACAAATACTTCATTACCTTCATTGATCATAAAACCAGGTACACATGGGTGTATCTTCTAAACACCAAAGATCAAGCTCTTGAAGCTCTCAAGAGCTATGTGAAGTATGTGACCAAACTATACAATGCCAATATAAAAGTCCTAAGGTCAGATCATGGTGGTGAATTTACAAGCCTCAATTTTGAAAACTACCTTAAGGAAAATAGCATTATGCATCAAATGTCATGTGTTTACACACCCCAACAAAATGGGATAGCTGAGAGAAAGAATAGGCACATACTTGAAACATCTAGGGCAATGATGTTCTATGCAAATATGCCAAAAAAATTCTGGGGTGATGCGGTTAAAACCGCGGTTCATGTTATAAACCTCATGCCCACTGAAATTTTAAAAGGGCAATCCCCTCTAGAGGTTCTTCTAGGAAGAAAACCTAAAATCTCTCACCTTAGGACATTTGGTTGCACATGCTACATTCATATTCCAGCACACTTAAGAAACAAATTAGAACATAGAGGAAGAAAGTGTGTATTTCTCGGATATGCAGCCTTTGAAAAAGGGTATAGGTGCTATGATCCTACTACTACCCGAACATACACATCTAAAGATGTGATATTCTTGGAAGATGAGTTCTATTTTG
The DNA here is from genome assembly GCA_037126225.1 of Dillenia turbinata. Taxonomy (NCBI): domain Eukaryota; kingdom Viridiplantae; phylum Streptophyta; class Magnoliopsida; order Dilleniales; family Dilleniaceae; genus Dillenia; species Dillenia turbinata. The sequence continues at coordinate 352,768 of JBAMMX010000030.1, read as the reverse complement.
CAGGTAATGAAGAAACTAAGGAAATGCCAAAGACTGAAATTCCTCCTAGCTCTTGGGACTTTCTCATATCTCCCTCTCAAAGAGCTGAACAAACCGAAGGAAACTCCTCTTCAGACGCAAGCCACAACTCTCAAAATGAAAATTCAGAAGCTTTAGAAGCTGAACAACCAACTGTTTTAGGGGGAGAAAGTGATACAAATGAGGAAAATACAAATGAAGAAGAACCGGATCAACCTGCACCTCAACTAAGAAGATCAACTAGGCTTAGGCTTCCTCCATCCGAATGGATCAATCGAAGAGTGTTCTATAACTCTAGGGTAACCTCTCATCCTATTTGTGATTACTATACCACCTCACATGTTTCCTTGGACCACCAAGCTTTCTTGAGTAACCTAGATAAAGAAGTGGAACCAACGTCATTTGAGCAAGCATCAAGAGATCCAAGATGGAAAAGAGCAATGGAAGAGGAATTAGAAGCTTTATCAAGGAATGGAACATGGGAAATCACTACACTACCTAAAGGGAAGAAGGTCGTAGGATGCAAGTGGGTTTACAAAATCAAGCACAAGAGTGATGGATCAATTGAGAGGTTCAAAGCAAGGCTGGTGGCAAAAGGATATACTCAAGCCTATGGGATTGATTACAAAGAGACCTATGCTCCAATTGCAAAAATGAACACTATTAGAGTCCTCTTGTCACTTGCGGTAAATCATGGATGGAGCCTATTTCAAATGGATGTAGCCAATGCTTTCCTTCAAGGAGATCTAGAAGAAGAAGTCTACATGCAAATGCCAAAGGGCCTTCATTCACAAAGAGGAAATGCATGCAAACTTCATAAGGCAATTTATGGTCTCAAGCAATCTCCAAGAGCTTGGTATGCAAAGTTAAGTCATGCTTTCCTTAGTAATGGATTTCATAAATGCAATAGTGATTCATCTCTCTTTCTTAGAAGGACTAATGATCATATCACAATTGCACTAGTATATGTAGATGACATTATCATAACAGGTAGTGATTTGCATCAAATAGACCTAGTTAGGAATTTTTTAAAATCTAGATTTGAAATTAAAGATCTAGGGAAACTAAAGTATTTTCTAGGCATTGAGTTAGCCTATTGTCCCAATGGGCTAATTCTCTCCCAAAGAAAATATGCTCTTGATCTTTTGCAGGAAACGGGAAAGCTTGGAGCAAGACCGGTTTGCAGTCCAGTCTCCACTTCCGGTCCCTTAGCCGATGACAATGATCCTTTAGGAGACATTGAGAGATATCAGAGACTGGTTGGAAAGCTTATTTATCTTACTATCACAAGGCCTGACATAGCATATGCTGTGAGCTATATAAGTCAGTTCATGCATTCTCCAACGAAAGGTCATTGGAGAGCTGCGGAGAGGATTCTTCATTACATCAAAGGATCACCTGGGCTAGGAATTTGGATGAAAAACAATGGAAGTGTAAACATAGAAGGATATTGCAATGCTGATTGGGCAGGAGATCCTACCGACAGAAAGTCTACCACTGGATATTGCATGTTTGTTGGAGGAAACTTGGTAGCATGAAAGAGCAAAAAACTATTAAAATTTGGAGTGCGGAAGCTAGGTTGGTTGAGCTAGGTTTTTGATGTTTGAGCAATGAAGAGAAGGCTTTGTGTTTGTGTGGTTGAAGGTTGAATAACAACAAAGAAAGAACACTAGATTTGTGAGAATAAACTCAAAGTATTTCTTTGATGAAACATGAAACAATTTGTAGAGACAATGCTCTAAAAATATAAGACACTTTGTAGAGACTATTTTTGCTCTAAACTAGTTCTAGGAGACAATGCTCCAAGTTGTGTTACAAATGAAGAGAGGAGACTTATTTATAGCCCAAAATGGTCCAACTAGCCAGTAGACACAAGAACTAGCCGGTAGACACAAAAACTAGCCGGTAGACACAAACTCAAAAACTAGCCGTCATAAATTTTGCCCATTCTGCCCCTGCATTGTTTGAGCTTCTTCTTGGGCCGTGAAAGGCCTTGAATGAGCCCTTTTTTACCCTTAAATGGAGCATAAAACTTGGGCTTTTAGACTCCAAAGCTTGGACAAATTCGGGCTAACTTAGGCCCTAATTTTAGGCCAATTTTCTAGGCAAATTTCTGTCCAGAAATTTGCCTATCTTTCTGCCCATTTTTGGCAGCCTTCTTGGGCCACAGTATGCTTCATTTTGGAGCCATTTCTTCCTTCCTTTGCATGGACTTTTGATGTACATAGGCTATTCAAGTTGTTGACGGATTAGGACTATGTATTCGGGGGGCATCCAATCACACATCTCTCTAAATGCTTCATCGTCATCTTCATCTTCAACACTCCCCCTCAAGTCCGACGAATGGAAATCCATGGAGTCGAGACTTAGAGAGACGATGTTGGAGGTGAGAACTTCTTGAGTTTGCTTGGCCTTCTTCTTCTTGTTCTTTTTCTTCTTTTTCTTCTTGGCCTTGTCTTCTTGCTCCCCCTTAATGACTTGAGCATTACAAGCTGTGAGCACTTGATTTGTTTGATGTGTTCCCCCTAGCTCCTCAATTGGAGCTTTGATGGGTAGACTCAGTGGTGCTTCATCACCTAATTCTGCAAAGTAAAGTTCATCTTGGGCTAGAAATTCTAGCCGTTGGACAGCCTCCAACGGCTAGAATAGAGAGGGCCAATGCCCTCTCTTATTATCTCTTATTCTCTCTTGTTCTCTCTTCCCCCCTTCTCTATATATAGACTTCAATGTTCCCTAGCATAAGTATGAACAAAAGTTCAAACTATGAATGTTATTAGTTCTTCATTTCAATAAAATTCAGAATTTTATTTCAAGTTTTCGTGAGTTCTCTCTTTGATCTTTCAACAAAACTCTTGATACTGAACGACAAGAGAGAATTAAACCATGTCTGGGCATTCCCTTGAGTGTGGTAGGGAAGTGCTTACACATCGTTGTATCCGATAGGTCTCTAGAGACCATAACTGCTATGAAGTGGGCAGGGTGATCGCGGGGATCAGTTGTTCCATCATATCGCTCCATGGGTGTCAAAAGGACATCTCTTCATATCAATTCTAAGGAAATCTTCGAATCGAAGGGCTATACACCCAAAGGGTGGAGGGGTCTTCCTCCTTCGCGCCTACCCTTTTAAGCTCGACGGCTATGAGTTGCTCAATTTATTTTTTCAGATCCTCAGGGTCATGATGAGAGGTCACTGATGGCTCATAGTTCATAGGAAGTACTCGTCTCGGTGGACGTTCATGTTCAGAGTCCGCTGCGAATGAGTGGCTGTTCAGCCCAAGGGTTTGGCTGAGTCCTTCTAGTCGTTTGCTCATTTTTTGGAGTTTTGACTTCAGTCTTTTCATCTAGGGATAGCTCACCTATTCTGGCACAGAGGCCATGACTAACTATTCTTGAGCTACAGGTTGTAAGACTTGCTTTGGATGGGATGGTCGGGGAGAAACTATACGATCAGGAATTGAGTGATTGGGTGCCGGAGGAAGGACAGATTCGATGGGTATAGGGGTGTGCCCTTCTACAGTAGGGGTAGCCTTCAAGGATGCTCTGGTTCTTGGAGGCATGGATGTTAGACTTACGAAAGATGCTCTAGTTTATTTCCCACAGACAGTGCCAATCTGTTGGAGGTGGGTTACGGCTCCACAGATACCGACTCCTTGTTGACGAATGGTTGCCGTCGACAAGATGTGAAACTTGCAAAAACTGTCAAAGGGTGTTCCGGCAGGGGGAGGCTCCGACGCTCAAGTAAGAAAGAGCAGTTTTTGAATGCAAAAGAAATAGACCGAGAGCTCAGAGAGGGAGAGGTTCCCTGTGCTTAGAGTGCCCAATGTGTAATGCTAAAAAAACGTATCTGACTTGGAGGGTTTGAGGGTATCTTATACCTGCGAGAGTCATATGCTGTTGGAGGTGTTTCAGCCCTACTTTCCTTATCGAGTCGATCCAAAAATCTCGAGAGTTAATAATCCAAAATGATCGTGATCTTTATCGTATGTGAACTTTCGTTTCCTGGGAAGATCCTTTCCTTAATTGAAAGATCCCGAGGGTGCCGTTCTTAAGCAGAGAATAAAAGTTGCTGGGGTGCTTCAGCTTTTTTTACGGATCAGTAAGACCATTGGCTTTTGGTTAGTCATTCAGTCGGTATGGAGCCTTCGGCGCTTGCTCATTCGAGGGGCTAGTGGCAGAGTATTCGATCGCGAAGGTTACTCCCACTTCATAAGTCTCGTTTGATAAGTGGGGTGACTAAAGCCATTCGTTCGGAAGATGGGGTGACTAAGGTCCTTCAGTTGATCAGTCGAATGGTCGTAGGGAATAGTCGTTTGTGTTTGCTCATCAGTCAGTAACTGTCCTTTGTTGACCTCCTATATGGGCCCTTCAGACATTGACCATTCGAATTGGGCCTAGGGCTATGTCCCATCAACAATTAATCAAAATTGATGTAATTGTAATACAAATTAAGCAAAATTAACATAATTATAATACCAATTGATCAAAATTGACAAAATTGTAACACCAATTAATCAAAATTGACATAATTTAACCCTAATTGATCAAAATTGACATAATTGTAATATCAAGTGATCAAAATTGTCATTATTGTAGCTCTAATTGATCAAGATTGACATAATTGTTATTCCAATTAATCAAAATTGACATAGTCTGACTCAAATTGATCAAAGTCGACGTAATTATAACACCAATTGGCATAATTGTAATACTAATTGATTAAAATTGACAAAACTGTAATATCAACTTATCAAAATTGACATAATTGTTATCACATTAATCAAAATTGACGTAATTTTTATCCCAATTAATCAAAATTGGCATAATTGTAATACAAATTGATCAAAATTAACATAATTGTAAAATTGATGTATCAAAATTGACATAATTGTAACACAATTGATCAAAATTGATATAATTGTAACTCTAATTGATCAAAATTGACATAACTGTAATATCAAAGGATCAAAATTGTCATAATTGTAGCTCTACTTGATCAAAATTGACATAATTGTTATCCCAATTAATCAAAATTGGCATAGTCATGACTCCAATTGATCAAAGTCGACGTAATTGTAACACCAATTGATCAAAATTGACATAATTATAACTCCAATTGATCAAAATTAACATAATTGTAATACCAATTAATCAAAATTGACAAAATTGTAGTCTCAATTGATCAAAATTGACATAATTGTTTCCACAATTAATCAAAATTGACATAATTTTTATTCCAATTAATCAAAATGGACATAATTATAACCCAAATTGATCAAAATTAACATAATTGTAACACCAATTGATCAAAATTAACATAATTGTAACACCAATTGATCAAAATTGACATAATTATAACCCTAATTGATTAAAATTGACATAATTGTAACATCGATTAATCAAAATTAACATAATTGTAACACTAATTGATTAGTATTGACATAATTATAATTCTTAATGATCAAAATTGACGTAATTACGAGGCCAATTGAGCAAAATTGACATAATCATAACACCAATTGGTCAAAATTGATATGATTTAATGACCAATTTATCGAAATTGACATAATTACAGCACCAAAAGATCAAAATTGAGTTAATTGTTACGCCAATTGATCAAAATTTACATAATTGTTACCCTAATTGATCAAAATTGACATAATCATTACTATAATTGATCAAAATTATCACAATTGTAACACCAATTGATAAAAATTGATATAGTTGTAATCGTAATTGATCAAAATCGATAGAATTATAAATTAATTGATTAAAATTGACATAATTGTAACTCTAATTGACCAAAATTTATATAAATGTAACCCTAATTGATCAAAAGTGATGTAAATTATTACTCTAATATATCAAAATTGACATAATTATTACACCAATTGATCAAAATTGACATAATTGTAAGACCAATTGATAAAAATTGACATAATCGTAAATCAAATTGATCAAAATTGACATAATCATAGCATCAGTCGATCAAAATTAACATAATTATAATCTCAATTGATCAAAATTGACATTATTGTAATTCTAATTGATCGAAATTGACATAATTATAACTTTAATTGATCAAAATTGAACAAATTGTAACTCTAATTAACCAAAATTGACATAATTGTAGCACCAATTGATTAAAATTAACAATATTATAAGACTAATTAATTAAAATTTACGTAATTGTAACCCAAATTGATTAAAATTGACGTAACTATAACCTCAATTGATCAAAATTTACATAATTGTTATGCCAATTAATCAAAATTGATATAATTGCAACCCTAATTGATCAAAGTTGATAAAATTGTGACTCTAGTTGATTAAAATTGGCGTAATTATAAAGTCAATTAATCAAAATTGACATAATTGAAATTCTAATTAATTAAAATTGAATTAATTATCACTCCAACTGATCAAAATTGAACTAACTGTTATCCTAATTGATCAAAATTGATATAATTGTAACACCAATTGATCAAAATTAACATAATTGTAACACTAATTGATCAAAATTGACATAATTATAACTCCAAATGACTAAAATTGATGTAATTACAAAGCCAATTGCTCAGAATTGACATAATCATAACACCAATTGGTCAAAATTAACATAATTGTAACACCAATTAGTCAAAATTGATATAATTGCTGCACCAATTGATTAAAATTGAGTTGATTATTACTCTGATTGATCAAAATGTACATAATTGTTACCCTAATTGATCAAAATTAACATAACTATAACTCCAATTGATCAAAATTGTCATAACTGTAACACTAATTGATCAAAATTGATATAGTTGTAATCCTAATTGATCAAAATTAATATAATTGTAACAACAAATGATTAAAATTGACATAATTATAATTTTAATTGATCAAAATTTATATAATTGTAACCCTAATTGATCAAAATTGATATAAATTATTACTATAATAGATCAGAACTGACATAATTGTAACTTTAATTGATCAAAATGAATATAATTGTATTTCCTATTCACCAAATTTACATAATTGTTACATTAATCGATTAAAATTAACATAATTGGTGCACAAATAGATCAAAAGCAACAGAATTGTAAGTCCAATTGATTAAAATTGACATAAATGTAAGACCAATCGATGAAAATTGACAAAATCATAACACCAGTTGATTAAAATTGACATAATAATAAACTCAATTGATCAAAATTTATCTTATCGTAACACCAATTGATCAAAATTGATATAATAATAACCTCAATTGATCAAAATTGAACAAATTATAATTCTAATCGACCAAAATTGACATAATTGTAATTTCAATTAATTAAAATTGACATTATTATAAGACCAATTGATCAAAATTTATAAAATTGTAACCTCAATTAATTAAAATTGACATAATTGTAATCTCGATTGATCAAAATTCACAAAAATTGTAATACCAATTAATCAAAATTGACATAATTGCAACTCCAATTGATCAAAGTTGACAAATTTGTAACCCCAGTTGATAAAAATTGGCATAATTATAAAACCAATTAATCAAAATTGACATAATTGAAACTCTAGTCAATCAAAATTGAAATAATTGTCACTCTAACTGAGCAAAATTAAACTAATAGTTGTTCTATTGATCAAACTGACATAATTGTAACTCTAATTAATCAAATTGACATAATTGAGATTCCAATTGATTATAATTATGACACCAATTGATCAAAATTAATATAATTGTTGCCCCAATTGATCAAAATCGATATAATTGTTACCCAATTGATCAAAATTGGCATAATTGAAACACTAATTGATCAAAATTGATATAATTGTAACCCAAATTAATCCAAATTGACATAATTGTTACATCAATTGATCAAAATTGACATATTAATAACACCAATTGATCAAAATCAACATAATTGTAACCCAAAATGGTTAAAATTGACATTATTCTAAAACCAATTGATTAAAATTGGCATAATTGTAACAAGAATTGGTCAAAATTGACATCATTATAATATCAATTGATCAAAATTGACATAACTGTAATCCTAATTAATCAAAATTGACATAATTCTAACCCCAAATGAGCAAAATTGATATAATTATAACTCCAGTTGATCAAAATTTATGTAATTGTAATAGTAATTGATCAAAATTGATATAATTGTAATTCTAATTGATCAAAGTTGACATAATTAATGCCCCAATTTCTCAAAATTGACAAAATTGTAACTCTAGTTGAACTTAATTGACATAATTCTAATACCAGTTGATCAAATTTGACATAATTATAACCATAATTTATCAAAATTGACTTAACTGTTACCCCAATTTATCTAAATTGACATAACTGTAACACCAATTGACCAAAATTGACATAATTGTAACTCCAATTGATTAAAAATAACGAAATTATAACTCTAATTGATCAAAACTGACATAATTATAATACAAATTGATTAAAATTGACATAATCGTAACTTCAATTCATCAAAATTGAAAAAATTGTAACCCAAATTGATCAAAATTGACATAATAATAATACCAAATGATCAGAATTAACATAATTATAGCTCCAACTGATGAAAATTAATATAATTATAACTCCAATTGATCAAAATTGACATAATAGTAACAACAATTGATAAAAATTAACATAATTATAACACCAATTAATAAAAAATGACATAATTATAACTCCAATTGATCGGAAGTGACACAATTATAACCTCAATTAATCAAATTAACATAATTATAATTCCAATTGATCAAAATTAATAAAATTGTAACCCCAATTGATTAAAACTAACGCATATGTGACCCTCAAGTTGATCAAAAGTTTTATAATTATACTGCCAATTGACAAAATTGACATAATTGTAACACTAACTGAACAAAATTGAAATAATTACAACACCAATTGATCAAAATTGACACAAGTGTAACCCTAATTAGTCAAAACTAACAAAATTGTAACTCTAATTAATTAAAACTGAACTAATTGTAAAACCAATTGATCAAAATTGACATAATTGTTACTCCAATTGATCAAAATTGAATTAATTATAACACCAATTGATGAAAATTGATAAAATTATAACATTAGTTTATTAAAATAGACATAATTGTAATCATAATTAATCAAAGTTGGCATAATTGTAACACTAGTCGATCAAAACTGATATAATTGTAATACCAACTGATCAAAATTGACTTATTGTAACACCAACTTATCAAAATTAATATAATTGTAAAACCAATTAATCAAAATTGACATATAGGTAGCTCTAATTGATCAAAATTAAAATAATTATAACACTAATTGATCAAAATTGACATAATTGTCATGCCAATTCATCAAAATAAACATAATTGTAACTCTGAAAATTCAAAATTAACGTAATTATAAAATCGATTGATCAAAATTGACATAATCATAACCCCAATTGGCTAAAATTAACACAATTGTAACACCAATTGATCAAAATTGATATAGTTTTAAGACCAATTGATCAAAATTAATATAATTATAATCCCAATTCATTAAAATTGACATAATTGTAGTACTGGTTGATCAAAATTAATATAATTATAACACTAGTTAATCAAAATTGACATAATTATAATTCCAATTGAATAAAGTTGACATAATTATAACTCCAATTGATTAAAATTGAATAAATTGTAACCCTAGTTGATTAAAGTTGACATAATTACAACACCAATTTATCAAAATGGACATTACGGTAACGTCATTTAATCAAAACTAACATAATTGCAAACCCAATTGATCAAAATTGATTAAATTATAACCCCAATTGATCAAAATTGATATAATTATAGTACCAATTAATCAAAATTGACATAATTATTTCCCTAATTGATCAAAATGGAACTAATTATTACTCCAATCGATCAAAATACCACAAATTGTTTTCCCAATTGCTCAAAATTGATATAATTGTAATATCAAATAATCAAAATTGACATAATTGCAACTCTAATTGATCAAAATCGATATAATTGTAACACAAATTGATCAAAATTTACATAGTCATAGCTCTATTTGATCAAAATTGATATAACTATGGCACCAATCGATCAAAATTGACATAATTATAACACTAATTGATCAAAATTGACATAATTATGGGGCCAATAGAACACAAATGATATAACTGCAACCCAAATTTATCTAAATTGGTATAATTGAAATACCGATTGATCAATAATGGCATAATTGTAACCCCAATTGATTAAGTTTGTCATAATTGTAACTCCAATTAATAAAAATTAACATAATTGTAACACCAATTTATCAAAATTGACATTAATGTAACTTCAGTTGACCAAAATTGACATAATTCTAAACTTAATTGATTAAAATTGATATAATTATAACCTCAATTGATCAAAATTGACATAATTAAAACACCAATGGATCAAAATTAACGTAATTATAACCCATATTTATCAAAATTGATATAATTGTAACTCCAATTGATCAAAATTAATATAATTATAAAAATAATTGATCAAAATTAATATAATTATAGCTCTAATAGATCAAAATTGACATAATCATTGCTCTAATTTTAATCAATTAGGGTTACAATTATGTTAATTTTGATTAATTGGGGTTATAAATATGTCAATTTTGATCCATTAGGGTTAAAATTATGTCAATTTCGATCAAATAGTGTTACAATTTTGTTAATTTTGAATAATTGAGGTTACGATTAATTCAATTTTGATCAATTGGAATTACAATTAGTTCAATTTTGCATAATTAGAGTTACGATTATGTCAATTTTATCAATTAGACTAACAATTTTGTCAATTTTGATCAATTGGTGTTATAATTTTATCAAATTTGATCAATCGGGGTTACAATTATATCAATTTTAATCAATTGGTATTACAATTATCTTAATTTTAATTAATTTCGGTTATAATTATGTCAATTTTGATCAATTGATGTTGTAATTAAGTTAATTTTGATCAATTAGTGTTACAATTATTTCTATTTTAATCAATTGGTGTTACAATTATTTCAATTTTGGTCAATTAGTGTTACAATTATGTCAATTTTAATAAATTAGAGTGACAAGTAGTTCAATTTTGATCAATTGAGGTCATAATTATGTCAATTTTAATCAATTGGGGTTACAATTATGTCAATTTTCATCAATTAGGGTTGCAATTCTGTTAATTTTTATTAATTGTAGTTGTAATTTTGTCAATTTTGACCAATTGGTGTCACAATTATACCAATTTTAATCAATTGACATTATAATTATGTCAACTTTAATCAATTGGAGTTTTAATTAGATCAATTTTGATCTATTAGAGTTGTAGTTATGTTAATTTTAATCAATATGAGTAATAATTATATCAATTTTGATCAATTGATGTCAAAATGGTGTCAATTTTGATAAATTGGGGTTACAAATATGTCAATTGTGAAAAATTAAATTATGTCAATTTTGATCAGTGGGATTATAATTAAGTCAGTTTTAAGGAATTGGTGTTATAACTATATCAATTTTGATTAATTGGAGTTACAATTAGCTCAATTTTGATCAATTAGAGTTGTAATTATGTTAATTCTGATCAATCGGAGATACAATTATGTCAATTTTGGTTAACTGTTGTAATAATTATGTCAATTTTAATCATGTGGTGCCTCAATTATGTCAATTTTGATTAATTGGAATTATAATTATTTCAATTTTAATCAATTGAGGTTATAATTATATCAATTTTGATCAATCGGTGTAACAATTATGTCAATTTCGATCAAATGACCTTACGGTTATGTCAATTTGATAATTGAAGTTGCAATTATGTCAATCTTGATCAATTAGTGTAACAATTACGTCAATTTTGATTAATTATGGATACAATTATCTCAATTTTGATCAATTGGAGCAATAATTAGTTCAATTTTAATCAATTAGAGTTACAGCTATATCAATTTTGATCAATTGGTGTTACATTTATTTCAATTTTGATCAATTATGGTTACAGTTATGTCAATTTGATCAGTTGGAATTAAAATTATATCAATTTTGATCTATTGGTGTTACGATTACATCTATTTTGATCAACTTGGGTTAGAATTATGATAATTTTGATCAATTGGAGGTATAATTATGTCAATTTTACTTAATAAGAGTACAATTATGTCAATTCTGATCAACTGGGGTTACAATTATGTTAATTTTAATCAATTGGAATAATAATTATATCAATTTTGATCAATTGATGTTATAATTATGCTAATTTTGATCAATTAGTGTTACTATTAGATCAATTTTGCTTAACTGGTGTTACGATTATGTTAATTCTGATCAATTGGTGCTACAATTATATTAATTTTGATCAACTGGAGTAGCAATTATGTCAGGTTTGATCAATTGATATTATAATTATGTTAATTTCCATCAATTGTGGCTATAATTATGTAAATTTCAATCAATTGTAGTAGTAAGTCAATTTTGATCATTTGGTTTTACAATTATATCAATTTTGATCAATTAGGGTTACAATTATGTTATTTTTGATTAATTGGTAACACAATTACGTCAATTTTAATCAATTGGTGTAACAATTACGTCAATTTTGATCAATCAAAGTTACAATTATGTTAATTTTGATTAATTGGTGTAACAATTATATCAATTTTGCTTAATTGATATTATAATTATGTCAATTTTGATCAATTAGGATTACAATTATCTCAATTTTGATCGTTAAGAGTTACAATTATGTCAAATTTTGATGAATTGTATTAAAATTATGTCAATTTTTATCAACTAGACTTACAATTAGTTTAATTTTGATCAATTGGAGTTGCAATTACCTCAATTTTAATCAATTAGAGTGACGATTATGCCAATTTTGGTCAATTAGGATTATAATTATGTCAATTTTGATCAATTGGTATTACAATTATTTCAATTTTGATCAATTATTCTACAATTATGACAATTTTGCCCTATCGTAGTTACAGTCATGTCTATTTTCATCAATTGTTATTACAATTATGTAAATTTTAACCAATTGGAGTTTCAATCATGACAATTTCAAGCAATTGGTGTCACGATTATTTAAATTTTGATCAATTACTATTACAATTATGTCAATTTTGGCCAACTAGGGTTACAATAAAGTAAATTTAAACAATTAGCGTTACAAATATGTCAATTTTGAAAAATTACAGTAATAATTAGTTCATTTTGGACCAATTGGAGTCAAAATTGTGTCAATTTTGATAAATTGGAGTAAGTATTTTGTCAATTTTGATCTATTGGAGTTATAATTATGTCAATTTAGATCAATTGGGATAACAGTTACGTCAATTTTGATCAACTGGGGTTACAACTACTTCAATTTTGATCAATCAGAATTATTATGTCAATTTTGATCAATTGGGTTACAAGTATGTTAATTTTGATCGGTTAGTATTACAATTATTTCAATTTTGATCGAATAAGGTTAAAGTTATGATAATTTTGATCAACTAGAGTTACAATTATGTCAATTTGTACAGTTAGGTTTTAAATTATTAATTTTGATCAATTGGTATTACAAGTTTGTCAATTTTGATCAATTGGTCTTACGATTATGCCAGGAGTTATAATTATGTCAATTTTGATCAATTAAAGCTGCAATTATGCCAATTTTGACCAATTGAAGTTAAAATTATGCCAATTTCTATCAATTTGAGTTATAATTATGTTAATTTTCATTAATTGGGGTTACAATTATGCCAGTTTTGATCAATTAGAGTTAAAATTATGTCAATTTTGATCAATTATAGTTATAATTATGTCAATTTGGATCAATTGGTGTTACAGTTATCTCAATTTTGATCAATTGTGTTGCAGTTATCTCTATTTGGATCAATTAGATCTGCAATTAGTTCAATTTTGCTTAATCGAGGTTTTAATTATGTCAATTTTTGTCAATTTTGATCTGTTGGGTTTATAATTATGTCAATTTTGATCAATTGAAGTTACAATTATGTCATTTTTGATTAATTGAAGTAACAATTTTGTCAATTTTGATCAATTGATGTTAAACTGTGTCAATTTTGACCAATTGGGGTTTCAATTAGTTCAATTTTGATTAATTGAAGTTACAATTATATCAATTTTGAACAATTGAAGTTTCAATTATGTCGATTTTGATCAATTGGAGTTAAATTTTATCAAGTTTTATTGGTTGGGGTTATAATTATTTCAATTTTGAGCACTTGGTGAAACATTTATGTCAATTTTGATTAATTGCGTTCACAATTATATCTATTTTTATTAATTGGTCTCATATTTATGTCAATTTTGGTCAATTGGATTCATAATTATGTCAATTTTGATCAATTTATGTTACAATTATATCAATTTTAATCATGTGAGATTATAATTATGTCAATTCTAATCAATTGGGGTTACAATTCTATTAATTTTGATCAATTAGAGTTACATTTACGTCAATTTTGATCAATTAGTGTTACAATTATGTCAATTTTGATCAATTGGACAATTATGTTAATTTTGATCAGTTAATGTGATAATTATATCAATTTTGATCAATTGGGGCCAGAATTATGTCAATTTTGATCAATTAGGGCTACAATTAAGTCAATTTTGATTAATTTGAGTTGTAATTATATCAATTTTATTCAAATTGTGTTTCAGTCATAATAATTTTCTTTAATCGGTGTTACAATGATGTCAATTATGATCAATTTTACCATTATGTTAATTTTGATAAATTAAGTTTATAATTATGTCAATTTTGATTAATTAGTGTTAAAATTATGTCAATTTTAATCAATTGATGTTGCAGTTTGTCAATTTTGATCAATTGGTATTACAATGATATCAATTTTGATCAATTAGGGTTACAATTATGTCAATTTTAATAAATTGGGTTTATAATTATGTCAATTTTAATCAATTGGAGTTAAAATTATGTCAATATTAATCAATCGATATTATAGTTATGTTAATTTTGATCAATCAATTATGTTAATTTTGATATATTAGGGTTACAATTATGACAATTTTGATCGGTTAGGGTTATGATTATGTCAATTTTTGATTAATTAGAGTTACAATTATGTCAATTTTAATCAATTTGGGTCACAATTACGTTAATTTTGATGTATTAGTATTATAATTACATTAATTTTAACCAAATGGGGTTTCAGTTATGTTGATTTTGATAAATTGGGTTTACAATTATATCAATTTTGATCAGTTGGGTTTACAATTTTCTCAATTTTGATCAGTTGGGTTTACAATTTTCTCAATTTCGATCAATTTGGGTTAGAATTATGTGAATTTTGATTAACTAATGTGACAATTAAGTTAATTTTAATCAACTGGTGTTACAATTATGTCAATGATCAACTGGTGTTACAGTTATGTCAACTTTGATTAATTAGGGTTGCAATTATGTCAATTTTGATGAATTGATATTACAATTATGCTAATTTTGATCAATTAGGATAACAATTCTGTCAATTTTAACGAACTGGTGTTGCAAATATATCAATTTTGATAAATTGATATCACAATTGTATCAATTTGATTATTTGGTGTTACAATTATACCAATTTTGAATAATTGATATTACAGTTATTTTAATTTTGGATCATTTTGTGTTACAATTAGGTCAATTTTCATTAATTGGTGTCATAATTATGTTAATTGTGATCAATTGATGTTACAATTATTTCAATTTTGATCAATTGATGTTACAATTATGTCGATTTTGATTAATTTGTGTGATATTTGTGTTTATTTTGATCAGTTGATGTCGTAATTATGTCAATTTTGATTAATTGGTATTACAATTATGTCTATTTTGATCAATTGGGGTTACAATTATGTGAATTTCAATCATTTAAGATTATAATTATATCAATTTTGATAAATTAGGGTTACAATTTGTTCAATTCTGATCAATTGGTGCTATATTATGTTAATTTTAATCAATTGGGGTAGCAATTATGATAATATTGATCAATTGGAGTTACAATTAGTTTAATTTTGATCGGATGGTTTTACAATTATACCAATTTTCATTAATTAGTGTTACAATTATGTCAATTTTGATTGATCAGAGTTACAATTAGTTCAATTTTGTTCAATTATAGTCACAATTATGTCAATTATGATCATTTAGAGAAACAACTTTCTCAATTTTGCTTAATTGGATTTACAATTTTGTCAATTTTGATTCTTTGGGCCTACAATTATGTCAATTTTATTTAATAGGTGTTACATTTATGTTAATTTTGATCAATCGAGACCACAGTTATGTTAATTTTGATTAACTGATGTTACAATTATCTCAATTTTAATAAATTTGAGTTACAATTAGCTTAATTTTGATCAATTGGAGTTACCATTAAGTTAATTTTGATTCATTGGGGGTAATAATTAAGTCAATTGTAATCAATTGGTGTTACAATTATGTCAACTTTTATCATTTGGGGTTATAATTATGTTAATTTTGATTAATTGGCATTATAATTATGTCAATTTTGATAAAATGGTTTTACAATTTTGTCAGTTTTGATCATTTGGAATAATAATTAATTCAATTTTATTCAATTTGGCTAGAATTTTGTCAATTTTGATCAATTAAGATTTCAATTATATTAATTTTGATCAATTGGTGTTCTAATTATGTCAATTCTGATCAATTATGGTTCCAATTGGGTCAATTTTGCTCAATTGGTCATATAATTAAATTAATTTTGATCTATTGGAGTTACAATTATTACAATTTTGATCAACTAGAGTACTAATCAGTTCAATTTTGATCAATTGGTGTTACAATTATGTTAATTTTGATCGTTTAGTGTAACAATGATTTAAATTTTTATCAATTTGTGTTATAATTATATCAACTTTGAGCAACTAGGGTTACAATTAGGTCAATTTTGACTATTCATATTACAATTTTGACAATTTTAATCAATTGAGGTTATAATTATCTCAATTTTGATTAATAGGTGTCATCCTTTTGTTAATTTTAAACAATTGGACTTATAATTATGTCAATTTTAATCAATAGGTATTATAATTATGTGAATTTCGGTCAATTGGAGTACCAATTATGTCAATTTTAATTAATTGATGATACAGTTATGTCAATTTTGATCAATCAGAGTTACAATTATGTCAATTTTGCATAATTGGTCAATTTTGCATAATTGTTCAATTACGGTTACAACTATGTCAATTTTGATATATTAAGATTACAATTATGTCAATTTTGATCAATTTGAGGTACAATTATGCCAATTTCGATCGATTATGTCAATTTTGATCAATTGGAGTCAATTTTAATCAATTGAGGTTACAATTATGTTAATGTTGTTCAATTGGGATTTGATTATTTCAGTTTTGATCCGTTAGGATTATAATTATGCACATGTTTGTCAATTGGTGTCACAGTTATGTCAACTTTGATTAATTGGTGTCACAATTATTTCAATTTTGATCAAATAAAGTTTCCATTATGTTAATTTTGATCAATTAAGGACGCAACGATTTCAAAGTTGATTAATGGAGGTTATAATTATGCCAATTTTAATCACTTAAGGAAACAGTTATGTCAATTTTGATCAAGTAGTGTAACAATTATGCTAATTTTAAGCAACTGGAGTTACGATTATATCAATTTTGATCAATTGCGGTTCTCATTATTTAAATTTTGATCGATTAGAGTCATAATTATGCAAAGTTTGATCAATTGGGGTCACAATTATGTCCATTATGATCATTTAGAGTAACAACTATCTCAATTTTGCTTAATTGGATTTATAATTTTGTCAATTTTGATTATTTGGGGGTACAATTTTATCAATCTTATTCAATTGGTGTTACAATTATGTTAATTTTGATCAATCGAGACTACAGTTATGTTAATTTTGATTAACTGATGTTATAATTATGTCAATTTTCATCAATTTGAGTTGCAAGTAGCTTAATTTTGATCAATTAGAGTTACCATTAGGTTAATTTTGATTCATTGGGGGTAATAATTAAGTCAATTTTAATCAATTGATGTTACAATTATGTCAATTTTTATCAATTGGGGTTATAATTATATTAATTTTTATGAATTGGCATTACAATTATGTCAATTTTGATCAAATGGTGTTATAATTTTGTTAATTCAATTTTGTTCAATTTGGCTAGAATTCTGTCAATTTTGATCAATTAAGATTTCAATTATATTAATTTTGATCAATTGGTGTTACAATTATGTCAATTCTGATCGACTTTGGTTACAATTGTGTCAATTTTGCTCAGTTGGTCGTATAATTATATTAATTTTGAACAATTGGAGTTATAATTATTACAATTTTAATCAACTAGAGTAATAATCAGTTCAATTTTGATCAATTGGTGTTATAATTATGTCCATTTTGATCGATTACAGTAACAATGATTTAAATTTTTATCAATTTGTGTTACGTTTATATCAATTTTCAAAAACTAGGGTTACAATTATGTCAATTTTGATCTATTCATATTACAATTTTGACAATTTTAATCAATTGAAGTTATAATTATCTCAATTTTGATCAATTTGTGTCATACTTTTATCAATTTTAAATAATTGGACTTATAATTATGTCAATTGTAATCAATAGGTGTTATAATTATGTGAATTTCGGTCAATTGGAGTATCAATTATGTCAATTTAATTAATTGATGATACAGTTATGTCAATTTTGATCAATCGGTGTTACAATTATGTTAATTTTGCATAATTAATCAATTACAGTTACAACTATGTCAATTTTTATCTATTAAGATTACAATTTTGTCAATTTTGATCAATTTGAGATACAATTATGCCAATTTCGATCAATTATATCAATTTTGATCAATTGGAGTCAATTTTAATCAATTGAGGTTACAATTATGTCAATGTTGTTCAATTGGGATTTTGATTACTTCAGTTTTGATCCGTTGGGATTATAATTATGCTCATTTTTGTCAACTGGTGTCACAGTTTTGTCAATTTTGATTAATTGGTGTCACAATTATGTCAATTTTGATCAAATAAAGTTACCATTATGTTAATTTTGATCAATTAAGGATGCAATGATGTCAATTTTGATTAATGGAGGTAATAATTATGCCAATTTTAATTGATTGAGGAAACAGTTATGTCAATTTTGATCAAGTGGCGTAACAATTATGTCAATTTTAAGCAACTAGAGTTACGATTATGTCAATTTTGATCAGTTGAGGTTCCCATTATTCAAATTTTTATCAATTAGAGTCATAATTATATTAATTTTGATCAATTAGGGTCGCAATTATATCAATTTTAATCATTTAAAGTAACAACTATTTCAATTTTGCTTAATTAGATTTACAATTTTGTCAATTTTGATTATTTGGGGCTATAATTATGTCAATTTTATTCAATTGGAATTATAATTATGTTAATTTTGATTAATCGAGACTACAGTTATGTTAATTTTGATTAACTGATGTAACAATTATGTCAATTTTAATCAATTTGAGTTGCAATTAGCTTAATTTTGATCAATTAGAGTTACCATTAGGTTAATTTTGATTCATTGCGATAATAATTAAGTCCATTTTAATCAATTGGTATTACAATTATGTCAATTCTTATCTATTGGGGTTATAATTATGTTAATTTGATTGATTGTCATTACAATTTTGTCAGTTATGATCAAATGGTCTTTTAATTTTGTCAATTTTGATCAATTGGAGTAATAATTAATTCAATTTTGTACAATTTGACTAGAATTTTGTCAATTTTGATCAATTAAGATTTCAATTATATTAATTTTGATCAATTGGTGTTGCAATTAGATCAATTCTGATCGACTATGGTTACAATTGTGTTAATTTTGCTCAGTTGATCTTATAATTATATTAATTTTGATCAATTAGAGTTACAATTATTACAGTTTTGATCAACTAGAGTAATAATCAGTTCAATTTTGATCAATTGGCGTTATAATTATGTCAATAAAGTAACAATGATTTAAATTTTTATCAATTTGTGTTACATTTATATCAATTTTGAACAACTAGGGTTACAATTATGTCAATTTTGATCTATTCATATTACAATTTTGACAATTTTAATCAATTAAAGTTATAATTATCTCAATTTTGATCAATAGGTGTCATACTTTTGTCAATTTTAAACAATTGGACTTATAATTATGTCAATTTTAATCAATAAATTTTCTAATTATGTGAATTTCGATCAATTGAAGTATCAGTTATGTCAATTTTAATTAATTGATGATATAATTATGTCAATTTTGATCAATTGGAGTTACAATTTTGTCAATTTTGCTTAATTGATCTATTACGGTTACAACTATGTCAATTTTGATATATTAAGATTACAATTATGTCAATTTTGATCAATTTGACATACAATTATGCCAATTTCGATCAATTATGTCAATTTTGATCAATTTGAGTCAATTTTAATCAATTGAGGTTACAATTATGTTAATGTTGTTCAATTGGGATGTTGATTATTTCAGTTTTAATCCGTTGGGATTATAATTATGCACATTTTTGTCAATTGGTGTCACAATTATATCAATTTTGATTAATTGGTGTTACAATTATTTCAATTTTGATCAAATGAAGTTACCATTATGTTAATTTTGATCACTTAAGGATGCAATGATGTCAATTTTGATTAATGGAGGTTATAATAATGCCAATTTTAATCAATTAAGGAAACAGTTATGTCAATTTTGATCAAGTGGCGTAATAATTATGCTAATTTTAAGCAACTGGAGTTACGGTTATGTTAATTTGATCAATTGGAGTTCCTATTATTTAAATTTTGATTAATTAGAATCATAATTATGTCAATTTTGATCAATTGGGGTCATAATTATGTCAATTATGATCATTTAGAGTAACAACTATCTCAATTTTACTTAATTGGATTTACAATTTCGTCAATTTTGATTATTTGGGGCTACAATTATTTCAATTTTATTCAATTGGTGTACAATTATGTTAATTTTGATCAATCGAGACTACATTTATGTTAATTTTGATTGACTGATATTATAATTATTTCAATTTTAATCAATTTGAGTTGCAATTAGCATAATTTTGATCGATTGGAGTTGCCATTAGGTTAATTTTGATTCATTGCGGTAATAATTAAGTCAATTTTAATCAATTGGTGTTACAATTATGTCAAATTTGATCAAATGGTCTTATAATTTTGTCAATTTTGATCAATTGGAGTAATAATTAATTCAATTTTGTTCAATTTGGCTAGAATTTGGTCAATTTTGATCAATTATGATTTCAATTATATTAATTTTTATCAATTGGTGTTACAATTATGTCAATTTTGATTGACTATGGTTAAAATTGTGTCAATTTTGCTCAGTTGGTCATATAATTATATTAATTTTGATCAATTGGAGCTACAATTATTACAGTTTTGATCAACTCGATTAACAATCAATTCAATTTTGATCAATTGGTGTTATAAGTATGTCAATTTCGATCGATTAAAGTAATAATGATTTAAATTTTTATCAATTTGTGTTATATTTATATCAATTTTGAACAACTAAGGTTACAGTTATGTCAATTTTGATCTATTTATATTATAATTTTGACAATTTTAATCGATTAAAGTTATAATTATCTCAATTTTGATCAATAGGTGTCATACTTTTGTCAATTTTAAACAATTGGACTTTTAATTATGCCAAATTTAATCAATAGGTGTTAGAATTATGTGAATTTCAGTCAATTGGAGTATCAATTATGTCAATTTTAATTAATTGTTGACACAACTATGTCAATTTTGATCAATTGGAGTTACAATTATGTCAATTTTGCATAATTGATCAATTACGGTTACAACTACTTCAATTTTGATCTATTAAGATTACAATTATGTCAATTTTGATCAATTGGAGTCAATTTTAATCAATTGAGGTTACAATTTTGACAATGTTGTTCGATTGGGATTTTGATTATTTCAGTTTTGATCCGTTGGGATTATAATTATGCACATTTTTGTTAACTCATGTCACAGTTATGTCAACCTTGATTAATTGGTGTCAGAATTATGTCAATTTTGATCAAATGAAGTTACTATTATGTTAATTTTGATCAATTAGGGACGCAATGATGTCAATTTTGATTAATGGAGGTTATAATTATGCCAATTTTAATCAATTGAGGGAACAGTTATGTCAATTTTGATCAAGTGGCGTAACAATTATGTCAA
Source organism: Dillenia turbinata (assembly GCA_037126225.1). Classification (NCBI taxonomy): domain Eukaryota; kingdom Viridiplantae; phylum Streptophyta; class Magnoliopsida; order Dilleniales; family Dilleniaceae; genus Dillenia; species Dillenia turbinata. Next base: position 330,448 of record JBAMMX010000030.1, on the reverse strand, counting down.
TTTTAAGCAACTAGAGTTACAATTATGTCAATTTTGATCAATTGGGGTTCTCATTATTTAAATTTTGATCAATACGGTCATAATTATGTTAATTTTGATCAATTGGGTTCGCAATTATGTCAATTATGATCATTTAGAGTAACAACTATCTCAATTTTGCTTAATTGGATTTACAATTTTGTCAATTTTGATTATTTGGGGCTACTATTATGTCAATTTTATTTAATTAGTACTATAATTATGTTAATTTTGATCAATCGAGACTACAGTTATGTTAATTTTGATTAACTGATGTTACAATTATGTTAATTTTAATCAATTTGAGTTACAATTAGCTTAATTTTAATCAATTGGAGTTACCATTAGGTTAATTTTGATTCATTGGGGGTAATAATTAAGTCAATTTTAATCAATTGGTGTTACAATTATATTAATTTTTATCAATTGGAGTTATAATTATGTGAATTTTAATCAATTGACGTTACAATTATATCAATTTTGATCAAATGGTCTTATAATTTTGTTAATTTTGATCAATTGGAGTAATAATTAATTCAATTTTGTTCAATTTGGCTAGTATTTTGTTAATTTTGATCAATTGAGATTTCAATTATATTAATTTTGATCAATTGGTGTTACAATGATGTTAATTCTGATCGAGTATGGTTACAATTGTGTCAATTTTGCTCAGTTGGTCATATAATTATATTAATTTTGATCAATTAGAGTTACAATTATTACAGTTTTGATCAACTAGAAAAATAATCAGTTTAATTTTGATCAATTACTGTTATAATTATGTTAATTTTGATCAATTAGAGTAACAATGATTTAAATTTTTATCAATTCATGTTACATTTATATCAATTTTGAACAACTAGGGATACAATTATGTCAATTTTGATCTATTCATCTGACAATTTTGACAATTTTAATCGATTGAAGTTATAATTATCTAAATTTTGATCAATAGGTGTCACACTTTTGTCAATTTTAAACAATTGGACTTATAATTATGTCAATTTTAATCAATAGGTGTTATAATTATGTGAATTTCAGTCAATCGAAGTATCAATTATGTCAATTTTAATTAATTGATGACACAGTTATGTTAATTTTGATCGATCGGAGTTATAATTATGTCAATTTTGCATAATTAATCAATTACGGTTACAACTATGTCAATTTTGATATATTAAGATTACAATTATGTCAATTTTGATCAATTAAAGTTACAATTATGTCAATGTTGCTCAATTAGGATTTTGATTATTTCAGTTTTGATCCGTTGGGATTATAATTGTGCACATTTTTGTCAACTGGTGTCATAGTTATGTCAATTTTGATTAATTGGTGTCACAATTATGTCAATTTTGATCAAATGAAGTTGTCATTATGTTAAATATGATCAGTTAAGGATGCAATGATGTCAATTTTGATTAATGGAGGTTATAATTATGTCAATTTTAATCAATTGAGGAAATAGTTATTTCAATTTTGATCAAGTGGCGTAACAATTATGCCAATTTTAAGTAACTGGAGTTACGATTATTTCAATTTTGATCAATTGGGGTTCTCAATATTTAAATTTTGATTAATCAGAGTCATAATTATGTCAGTTTTGATCAATTGGGGTCACAATTATGTCAATTATGATCATTTAGAGTAACAACTATCTCAATTTTTCTTAAATGGATTTACAATTTTGTCAATTTTGATTATTTGGGGCTACAATTATTTCAATTTTATTCATTTGGTGCTATAATTATGTTAATTTTGATCAATCGAGACTACAGTTATGTTAATTTTGATTAACTGATGTTACAATTATGTCAATTTTAATCAATTTGAGTTGCAATTAGCTTAATTTTGATCAATTGGGGTTACCATTAGGTTAATTTTGATTCATTAGGGTAATAATTAAGTCAATTTTAATAAATTGGTGTTATAATTATGTCAATTTTTATCAATTGAGGTTATGATTATGTTAATTTTGATCAGTTAGCATTACAATTATGTGAATTTTGATCAAATGATCTTATAATTTTGTCAAATTTGATAAATTGGACTAATAATTAATTCAATTTTGTTCAATTTGGCTAGAATTTTGTCAATTTTGATTAATTAAGATTTCAATTATATTAATTTTGATCAATTGGTGTTACAATTTTGACAATTCTGATCGACTATGGTTACAATTGTGTCAATTTGCTCAGTTGGTCATAAAATTATATTAATTTTGATCAATTAGAGTTACAATTATTACAATTTTGATCAACTAGAGTAATAATCAGTTCAATTTTGATCAATGGCAGCTATAATTATGTTAATTTTGATCAATTAGAGTAACAATGATTTAAATTTTTATCAATTCATGTTACATTTATATCAATTTTGAACAATTAGGGTTACAATTATGTCAATTTTGATATATTCATATGACAATTTTAACAATTTTAATCAATTGAAGTTATAATTATCTCAATTTTAATCAATAGGTGTCATACTTTTGTCAATTTTAACCAATTGGACTTATAATTATGTCAATTTTAATCAATATGTGTTATAATTATGTCAATTTCGGTCAATTGGAGTATCAATTATGTTAATTTTAATTAATTGATGATACAGTTAAGTCAATTTTTATCAATCGGAGTTATAATTATGTCAATTTTGCATAATTGATCAATTACAGTTACAACTATATCAATTTTGATCTATTAAGATTATAATTATGTCAATTTTGATCAATTTGAGGTATAATTATGCCAATTTCGATCAATTATGTCAATTTTGATCAATTGGAGTTAATTTTAATCAATTAAGGCTATAATTATGTCAATGTTTTTCAATTGGGATTTTGATTATTTCAATTTTGATCTGTTGGGATTATAATTATGCACATTTTTGTCAACTGGTGTCACAGTTTTGCCAATTTTGATTAATTGGTATCACAATTATGTTAATTTTGATCAAATAAAGTTACCATTATGTTAATTTTAATCAATTAAGGATGCAATAATGTCACTTTTGATTAATGGAGGTTATAATTATGCCAATTTTAATCAATTGAGAAAACAATTATGTCAATTTTGATCAAGTGGCGTAACAATTATGTCAATTTTGAGCAACTAAAGTTACGAATATGTCAATTTGATCAATTGGGATTCCCATTATTTAAATTTTGATCAATTAGAGTCATAACTATGTCAATTTTGATCAATTGGGGTCTTAATTATGTCAATTATGATCATTTAGAGTAACAACTATCTCAATTTTTTTTTAATTGGATTTACAATTTTGTCAATTTTGATTATTTGGGGCTACAATTATGTCAATTTTATTCAATTGGTGTTACAATTAGGTTAATTTTGATTAATCGAGACTACAGTTATTTTAATTTTGATTAACTAATGTTACAATTAAGTTAATTTTAATCAATTTGAGTTGCAATTAGCTTAATTTTGATCAATTGGAGTTACCATTATGTTAATTTTGATTCATTGGGGTAATAATTAAGTCAATTTTAATCAATTGGTGTTATAACTATGTCAATTTTTATCAATTTGGGTTATAATTATGTTAATTTTGATTAATTGGCACTACAATTATGCCAATTTTGGTCAAATGGATTTATAATTTTGTCAATTTTGATCAATTAAGATTTCAATTATATTTATTTTGATGAATTGTGTTATAATTATGTCTATTCTGATCGACTATGGTTACAATTGTGTCAATTTTGCTTAATTGGTCAAATAATTATATTAATTTTGATCAATTGGAGTTATAATTATTACAATTTTGATCAACTAGAGTATAATTTTGATCAGTTATAATCAGTTCAATTTTGATCAATTGGTGTTATAATTATGTCAAATTTGATCGATTAGAGTAACAATGATTTAAATTTTTATCAATTTGTGTTACATTTACATCAATTTTGAACAACTAGGGTTACAATTATGTCAATTTTGATCTATTCATATTACAATTTTGACAATTTTAATCAATTGAAGTTATAATTATCTCAATTTTGATCAATATGTGTGATACTTTTGTTAATTTTATACAATTGACTTATAATTATGTCAATTTTAATCAATAGGTGTTATAATTATGTCAATTTTGGTTAATTGGAGTATCAATTATGTCAATTTTAATTAATTGATGATACAGTTATGTCAATTTTGATTAATCGGAGTTACAATTATGTCAATTTTGCATAATTGATCAATTACGGTTATAACTATGTCAATTTTGATGTATTAAGATTACAGTTATGTCAATTTTGATAAATTTGAGGTACAATTATGCCTATTTCGATCAATTATGTCAATTTTAATTAATTGATGATACAGTTATGTCAATTTTGATTAATCGGAGTTACAATTATGTCAATTTTGCATAATTGATCAATTACGGTTATAACTATGTCAATTTTGATGTATTAAGATTACAGTTATGTCAATTTTGATAAATTTGAGGTACAATTATGCCTATTTCGATCAATTATGTCAATTTTGATCAATTGGAGTCAATTTTAATCAATTGAGGTTACAATTATGTCAATGTTATTCAATTGGGATTTTGATTATTTCAGTTTTGTCAACTGGTGTCACAATTATGTCAATTTTGATTAATTGGTGTCACAATTATGTCAATTTGTCAATTTTGATCAAATGAAGTTACCATTATGTCAATTTTGATTAATGGAGGTTATAATTATGTCAATTTTAATTATTTGAGGAATCAGTTATGCCAATTTTGATCAAGTGGCGTAACAATTATGCCAATTTTAAGCAACTCGAGTTACGATTATGTCAATTTTGATCAATTGGGGTTCCCATTATTTAAATTTTGATCAATTAGAGTATAATTATGTCAATTTTGATCAATTGGTTTTACAATTATGTTAATTTTGATCAATATGATTTATATTTACACCAATTTTGATTAATTGGTGTCCCGATTAAGTAAATTTTGATCAATTGGAGTTATAATTTTTACTATTTTGATTAGTTTAAGTCTCAATTATGTCAATTTCTATAAATTAGTGTTACAATTATGTCAATTTTGATCAATTTAGAGTAACAATTACATCAATTTTGCTTAATTAGTTTTACATTTATGAAAATTTTGATTAATTAGTGTCACAATTATATCAATTTTGATTAACTGGTGTTTTAATTATATCAATTTTGGTCAATTGGGATCACAATTATGTTAATTATAATCAATTGGCATCACAATTATGTCCATTTGCTTAAATTGGTGTTACAATTATGTCAATTTTGCTCAATTAGGGTTGTAACTATGTCAATTTTGATCAATTGGTAATACAATTATGTCAATTTTGATCAATTGGTCTCACAATTATGTCAATTTTGATTACTTGGTGTTACAATTATGTCAAATTTAAACAAATAGGATTACAATTATGTCAATTTTAATCAATTATGGGTACAATTATGTTAATTTTGATTAATTGGGGTCACAAATATGTCAATTTTGGTCCATTAGGGTTATAATTAGTTCAATTTTGATTAATTAGTATTATAATTTTGCCAATTTTGAAAAATTGGGGTTATGATTAATTTAATTTTAATCAATTGGAGTTACAATTAGTTCAATTTTAAATAATTAGAGTTACGATTATGTCAATTTTATCAATTAGACTAACAATTTTGTTAATTTTGATCATTTGGTATTATAATTTTGTCAAATTTTATCAATCGGGGTTACAATTATGTCAATTTTAATCAATTGGTATTACAATTATCTCAATTTTAATCAATTGAGGTTATAATGATGTCAATTTTGATCAATTGGTGTTGCAATTAAGTTAATTTTGATCAATTAGTGTTATAATTATTTTTATTTTAATCAATTAGTGTCACAATTATTTCAATTTTGATTAATTAGTGTTACAATTATATCAATTTTGATTAATTAAAGTGACAATTAGTTCAATTTTGATCAAATTGGGTCATAATTATGTCAATTTTGATCAATTGGGGTTACAATTATATCAATTTTCATCAATTAGGGTTGCAATTCTGTTAATTTTGATTAATTGTAGTTATAATTTTGTCAATTTTGACCAATTGGAGTCACAATTATACAAATTTTCATCAATTGACATTATAATTACATCAACTTTGATCAATTAGAGTTTCAATTATATCTATTTTGATCAATTAGAGTTGCAGTTATGCCAATTTTAATCAATATAAGTAATAATTATGTCAATTTTGATCAATTGGTGTCAAAATTGTGTTAATTTTGATTAATTGGGGTTAAAGTATGCCAATTGTGAAAAATTAAATTATGTCAATTTTGAACAGTGGGATTATAATTATGTCAGTTCTGATGAATTGGTGTTATAATTATGTTAATTTTGATTAATTGGAGTTACAGTTAGTTCAATTTTGATCAATTGGAATTACAATTATGTCAATTATGATCAATTAGAGAAATAATTATGTCAATTTTGATCATGTGGTACCTCAATTATGTCAATTTTGATCAACTGGAATTATAATTATTTTAATTTTGATCAATTGGGGTTACAATTATATCAATTTTGATAAATCAGTGTAACAATTATGTCAATTTTGATTAAATGGCCTTACGGTTATGTTAATTTGATCAATTTGAGTTGCAATTCTGTCAATCTTGATCAATTAGTGTTACAATTATGTCAATTTTAATTAATTGGTGTTACAATTATGCAATTTTGATCAATTGGAGCAATAATTAGTTCAATTTTGATCAATTAGAGTTACGACTATGTCAATTTTGATGAATTGGTGTTATATTTATTTCAATTTTGATCAATTATGGTTACAGTTATGTCAATTTTGATCACTTAGAATTAAAATTATATCAATTTTGATCTATTAGTGTTACGATTACAACTATTTTGATCAACTAAGAATAGAATTATGATAATTTTGATCAATTAGAATTATAATTATGTCAATTTTGCCCAATAAGTGTTCCAATTATGTCAATTCTGATCAATTGGGGTTACAATTATGTTAATTTTAATCACTTGGGATAATAATTATATCAATTTTGATGAATTGATGTTATAATTATGCCAATTTTGATCAATTAGTGTTACTATTAGATCAATTTTGATCAACTGGTGTTACGATTATGTCAATTTTGATCAATTGGTACTACAATTATATAAATTTTGATCAATTGGAGTAGTAATTATATCAAATTTGATCAATTTATATTATAATTATGTTAATTTCCATCAATTGTGGCTATAATTATGTCACTTTCGATCAATTGAGGCTATAATTATTTTAATTTTGATCAATTGGAGTAGTAATTAGTTCAATTTTGATCATTTGGTTTCATAATTATATCAATTTTGATCAATTAGGGTTACAATTATGTTACTTTTGATTAATTGGTAACACAATTACGTCAATTTTGATCAATTGGTGTAACAATTGTATCAATTTTGATCAATCAGATTTACAATTATGTTAATTTTGATTAATTGGTGTAATAATTACATCAATTTTGTTTAATTGATATAATAATTATGTCAATTTTGATCAATTAGGATTACAATTATCTCAATTTTGATCGTTAAGAGTTATAATTATGTCAAATTTTGATGAATTGTATTAAAATTATGTCAATTTTTATCAACTAGACTTATAATTAGTTCAATTTTGATTAATTGGGATTGCAATTACCTCAATTTTGATCAATTAGAGTGACGATTATGCCAATTTTGATCAATTGAGATTATAATTATGTCAATTTTGATCAATTGGTATTATAATTATTTCAATTTTGGTCAATTATTTTGCAATTATGACAATTTTGCCCAATTATAGTTACAATTATGTTAATTTTCATCAATTGTTATTACAATTATGTAAATTTTAATCAATTGGAGTTTCAATCATGTCAATTTCAAGCAATTAGTGCCATGATTATGTAAATTTCGATCAATTACTATCACAATTATGTCAATTTTGTTCAACTAGGGTTACAATAAAGTTAATTTTAAATAATTAGTGTTACAAATATGTCAATTTTGATAAATTGGAGTAATAATTAGTTCAATTTGGACCAATTAGAGTCAAAAGTGTGTCAATTTTGATAAATTGGGTAAGTTTTGTGTCAATTTTGATCAATTAGAGTTATAATTATATCAATTTGGATCAATTGGGATTACAATTACGTCAATTTTGATCAACTGGGGTTACAACTGTTGAAATTTGGAATGCGGAAGCTAGGTTGGTTGAGCTAGGGTTTTTATGTCTGAGCAATGAAGAGAAGGCTTTGTGTTTGTGTGGTTGAAGGTTGAAGAACAACAAAGAAAGAACACTAGATTTGTGAGAATAAACTCAAAGTATTTCTTTGATGGAAACAATTTGTAGAGACAATGCTCTAAAAATACAAGACACTTTGTAGAGACTATTTTTTCCTATAAACTAGTTCTAGGAGACAATGCTCCAAGTTGTGTTACAAATGAAGAGAGGAGACTTATTTATAGCAAAAAATGGTCCAACTAGCCAGTAGACACAAGAACTAGCCAGTAGACACAAAAACTAGCCGGTAGACACAAACCCAAAAACTAGCCGTTATAAATTTTGCCCATTCTGCCCCTACATTGTTTGAGCTTCTTCTTGGGCCGTGAAAGGCCTTGAATGAGGCCCTTTGTGACCCCTAAATGGAGCATAAAACTTGGACTTTTGGACTCCAAAGTTTGGACAAATTCGGGCTAACTTAGGCCCTAATTTTGGGCCAATTTTCTGGGGCAAATTTCTGTCCAGAAATTTGCCTATCTTTCTACCTATTTTTGGGCAGCCTTCTTGGGCCACAATATGCTTTTTTTTGGAGCCATTTCTTCCTTCCTTTGCATGGACTTTTGATATACATAGGCTATTCAAGTTGTTGACGGATTAGGGCTATGTATTCGGGGGGCATCCAATCACACATCTCTCTAAATGCTCCATCGTCATCTTCATCTTCAACACTCCCCCTCAAGTCCGACGAATGGAAATCCATGGAGTCGAGACTTGGAGAGATGATGTTGGAGGTGAGAGCTTCTTGAGTTTGTTTGGCCTTCTTCTTCTTCTTCTTTTTCTTCTTGGCCTTGTCTTCTTGCTCCCCCTTAATTACTTGAGCATTACAAGCTGTTTGTACATGGCTTATTTGTTGTTCTCCCCCTTGCTCCTCAATTGAAGCTTCAATAGGCAGACTCAGTGGTACTTTAGCACCTAATTCTGCAAAGTAAAGTTCTTCTTCGACAAATTTCATATCTTTCGACATGTATGCTGTGTTAGTCTTAGGATTATAACAAATGTATCCATTTTTCCTTGGACCATATCCTAAGAAAACACATTGTTCCCCATTCACATAGTAAACACATCCGAATTGCCTAAGGTGCATGGGGTTTGGTTTGCTACCTCTAATTATCTCCAATGGAGACTTGTCATCAAGTGATTCTTGGGGAATGCGATTGTATGTGTGTGAGGCAGTGCTAATTGCATCACACCAATATTCATGAGTCATGTGTGCATTTTCTAATAATATAGATGTCATTCTTTGCATATCTTCCTCATTTGTAATGAGGTTTTCATGGCTCATGATTTCTAATGTTATGTCCTTTTGTTTTAGAAAACTTTCAAAGTTAGGACATATGATTTTTATATCATCCGTTTTAAGTGTTTGAATTTGTGCATTGTACACTTTAGAAACTAGATGATAAAACTTTTTAAATGCATTATGTGCTAGTGCCATGTCTTTAAGCATATATACCCATGTATATCTAGAGTATTGATCAATGAATGATATAATGTACTTGTATCCTTCTCTAGACATGCAAGGGGTTTGTCTAATATGGCAATGCACATATTTGAAAGCATTTAAATTTGGATTGGATTTTATACCTTTATTAGGCAGCCCACTCTTCTTTTGATCCGACCTAGCTCCGTTTGACTTGAGGTTTGGATAAAGATCCCAACACCTTTCTTTGGTGTGGCCTTTTCTTTTGCAATGGGAGCACACGTTCTCAGCATGTTGTGTTGAAATAGAGCACAATTAAGGCATATAGTTAACCCTAATCTAGTAAACTTTGTATTCCTAAATTAAGCCCCAAATGAAAGATAAGAAGGGGGTAGAATTGTGCTCCATTCTGTCCAGGAAAATGGGCCCATTTAGGGACCCAAAATGGGCCCTTAATGGGCCTATCCCACAGCCTTCGGGCTGGGCCCGTAGGGCCCAGCCCGGGCCAGCAAATGGGGGACCTTTTGGTCCCCCAACAGCCAAAAATTCTGGCCGTTGGGGCTGCCCCAACGGCTAGTTAAAACTAGCCGTTGGGGACAGCCCCAACGGCTAGAAGGAGAGGGCTGTTTTGCCCTCTCCTCTCTCACTCTTTCTCCCCTCTTAGTCTCTCCCTTTCTCTCTATAAATAGGGTAGCTTGTTACCCTTTCAAAGTATGAAAAAAGGTCTCTTATTATGTACAAACCAGCTTTCAAATACAATGAAATTCTGAATTTTATTTCAAGTTTAGTTTGTTCATCTTACTTTGATTATTCAACATGGTATCAGAGCGGGTTTATGATCCCTCTCTCAACTTCAAAGATGATCCAAAGTGGGCTCTCTTGGTGCAAGGTATGCTGAATATTTGTGAGGAACTAAACCTCATCTTTAAAGAGCCATTTAGATCCTATAAATTCAAAGGGTTGTGGAAAACATTACAACAATGTATCTCCAATACAAGAGCCCTTCCATCCTATGAAGAAATGAAGCATGCTCATTATCCAAAAAGGGGAGAAATGGGCAGCATAAAAGGTTAACAAGTTAGTGCAAAACCCTCCAAATTCGGTCCACAAGGAGAAGAAAAAATAGCCTCATTATTGGACAGCAAAGCTGATAACAATAAGGCTGTCCAACCGACGTCAAATCTCTCCAATCTTGGTCATCAAGAAGCTATCCAAGGAAGAAGATCTTATGCTTCTATAGTGGCCGGATGCGTTGCCCAATGTAGAGCTCTTCAAGATGAATTGGATATTCACTTGAAGAGGCCTCTACATTCAGCACTCATGGATGGTAACAATCAAAATCCTAATCCCTCTTCACATTCTGAAAAATTTCTTATAGATTCCGGAACAGACCATCATATGATAAGGGATAGGAAAAAGATCAAACGTTTTAAAAATCTTTCTAATCGAAGGGTAGTTCGCGTTGCTAATGGACATGATCTAGAAATAAAACAAATGGGAGAAGTTGAAATTTTTGGAAAATCTACAAGTGCCTTATATGTTCCACAACTTACTTCCGATCTTTTGTCCATTAGCAAAATCACAAAAGAGCAAGGATGTAGGGCTATCTTTGATCCTGAGATTGTCACTTTTCATGATTTAAAAACCAATCAATTGATTGGCAAAGGAATTCAAAGGGGAGGCCTATATTACTTAGATCAAGAACATCATGCACACTCTATTCACATTGATAATAATGCTTCACTTTGGCATGCACGACTAGGACATCTAAACAACAAAGCATTGAAACTCCTTCTTCCAAACTTGAACATAGAAAACAAACCTTGTGAAGCATGCATATTAGGAAAGGAAACAAGAGCTACTTATCCTAGTTCAGAAAGCAAGTATATCTCTTCATTCGAACTAGTGCATTCGGATATTTGGACTTCCCCTATTATATCACATCTAGGGTATAAATATTTTATCACATTCATTGACCAAAAAACTAGGTATACATGGATTTACCTTCTGCATACCAAGGATCAAGCATTTGAGGCACTCAAAAGCTATTTCAAATATGTGACCAACTTATACAATGCTAAAATCAAGGTCCTTAAAACAGATCATGGTGGTGAATACACAAGCCACAAATTTGAAGACTTCCTAAGAGAAAAAGGCATCCTTCATCAAATGTCATGCGTTTATACACCCCAACAGAATGGGGTAGCCGAAAGGAAAAATAGACATATATTGGAAACCGCAAGAGCAATGATGATTCATGCCAATGTCCCAAAGATATTTTGGTGTGATGCGGTTAAGACCGCTGTCCATGTAATGAATTTGATGCCCACTGAAGTTTTAAAGGGCTTATCACCATTAGAAGTCCTCTTAGGAAGGAAAACAAAGATCTCACATCTTAGAGTTTTTGGGTGTACATGTTATATTCATATTCCCTCACAATTTAGGGACAAATTAGATCATAGAGGTAGGAAATGCCTATTTCTTGGGTATGCAACTTTTGAGAAAGGATATATAGATGTTATGATCCTACAACTAACAAAACTTACACATCTAAGGATGTGATATTTGTAGAAAATGAATCTTTCTTTTCAGGAAAAGAGACTCAAGAGGCACCCAAGGAAAATGCTCCAAAAACTTGGGACTTCCTAATTCTTCCCTACCAACCGGCTGCTCAAACTGTAAATGACTCCCAAGAAATAGCTCAACCACAAAATAATGAGGAGGATTCAAGCCCATTGGAAGAAGAACCAGCCTCTTCACCTTCTGATCAAGAAACCGAACAAGAGGAAGGGGGAGATAATTTGGATCAAGATCAAAACATAGAACAAGAAGAACCAATCATAGATGAACCACCTCCCCTTAGAAGATCAACAAGACTTAGACTTCCACCTTCTGAATGGATCAACAAAAGAGTTTTCTATAACTCAAAGGTTACATCGCATCCCATCTCCAAATATTATTCAATTGCTAACATGTCTTGCAGCCATCAAAGATTCATTAAGAACATAGATCTTCATCAAGAACCAAGAAACTTTGAAGAAGCAAGACATCATCCTCAATGGGTTCAAGCGATGAAACATGAGCTAGATGCCTTGGCAAAGAATGGGACATGGGAAATATCATCTCTTCCAAAGGGAAAGAAGGCTGTGGGCTGCAAATGGGTTTATAAAATCAAACATAAGAGTGATGGAAGCATTGATAAATACAAGGCAAGATTGGTGGCAAAGGGCTTCACTCAAGCTTATGGAATAGATTACAAGGAGACATACGCACCGGTAGCAAAGATGAATACAATTCGGGTCCTAATGTCTCTTGCAATCAATCACTCTTGGCCAATGTATCAAATGGATGTAGCAAATGCATTTCTTCAAGGAGATCTAGAAGAAGAGGTGTATATGGAGATTCCACCAGGTTTTTCACATCAAAGCAACAAAGTATGCAAATTGAAGAAAGCTATCTATGGCCTCAAACAATCTCCAAGAGCTTGGTATGCCAAACTTAGCACTACTATTCTTAATCATGATTTCAAGAAATGCAATAGTGATACATCCCTATTTGTTAAAAAACAAGATAAAAAAATCATTGTGGTATTAGTTTATGTAGATGATATAATTATAACCGGAAATGACTTAGATCTTATTAACCAAGTAAGGGGATTTCTCCAAACTAAATTTGATATCAAAGATCTAGGGAAACTAAAGTACTTCTTAGGAATAGAACTTGCCTATTGTCCAAATGGGCTTGTTCTATCACAAAGGAAGTACATTCTTGATCTTTTGCAGGAAACTGGAAAGTTAGGTGCCAAGCCCGCTTGTAGTCCCATCAGCTCCTCTCATGGTCTCAAAGATGATGATGAAGAATATGAAGATGAGCAAAGATATCAAAGACTTGTTGGAAAGTTGATCTACCTCACAATAACTAGGCCCGATATTTCATTTGCCGTGAGTCAAGTGAGCCAACACATGCACAAACCAAAAAGAAAACATTGGAGAGGTGCGGAAAGGATCCTACATTACCTAAAAGGCAGTCCGGGAATGGGGATTTGGATGAAGAGAAATGGCAACTCTGAAATCGAAGGATATTGTGATGCGGATTGGGCTGGAGACTCAGAAGATAGGCGATCTACCACAGGTTATTGCATGTTTGTTGGTGGAAATCTAGTGGCATGGAAAAGCAAAAAACAACATGTAGTTTCAAGATCAAGTGCCGAAGCAGAGTATAGAGCCATGGCGGCAGCTACTAGTGAGATAGTTTGGCTAAAAGCTCTAATTAAAGAATTAGGGTTCTTTGTTCCTACTCCAATTCATCTCCATTGTGACAACCAATCGGCAATTCACATAGCCTCAAATCCGGTCTTCCATGAAAGAACAAAGCATATAAAAGTAGATTGCCACTTCGTGAGACAAAAGATTGAAGATAAGCTCATCATTCCTAGATTTACAAGAAGTGATCTTCAAGTTGCAGACGTCTTTACAAAACCAGGAACCGCCAATCACATACATAAAAATATGGTCAAGTTGGGTGTTAAAGACATATACACACCCAACTTAAGGGGGAGTGTTGAAATAGAGCACAATTAAGGCATATAGTTAACCCTAATCTAGTAAACTTTGTATTCCTAAATTAAGCCCCAAATGAAAGATAAGAAGGGGGTAGAATTGTGCTCCATTCTGTCCAGGAAAATGGGCCCATTTAGGGACCCAAAATGGGCCCTTAATGGGCCTATCCCACAGCCTTCGGGCTGGGCCCGTAGGGCCCAGCCCGGGCCAGCAAATGGGGGACCTCTTGGTCCCCCAATAGCCAAAAATTCTGGCCGTTGGGGCTGCCCCAACGGCTAGTTAAAACTAGCCGTTGGGGACAGCCCCAACAGCTAGAAGGAGAGGGCTTGTTTGCCCTCTTCTCTCTTACTCTTTCTCCCCTCTTAGTCTCTCTCTTTCTCTCTATAAATAGGGTAGCTTGTTACCCTTTCAAAGTATGAAAAAAGCTCTCTTATTATGTACAAACTACCTTTCAAATACAATGAAATTCTGAATTTTATTTCAAGTTTAGTTTGTTCATCTTACTTTGATTATTCAACATGTTGCTCCTCCACCGTTGCTTTGAAGCCGTAGACCTCCATTTGTGGTCGACTTTCTTCCTCAAGCCTCTTAGAGGTTTCGGCTCGTTGGATCATTCCTCTAACCTCCTCATAGGATGGTAGAGTATCCCTACTTAGGATTTCTTGGCGTACCTCCTTGAACGGCTCTCCAAGAGACATGAGCAAGGCAAAAGTCTTGTCTTCATTTCTCCTTTGTTGTAGAACATTGAGGTCCATTGTTAGTGGCCTCAATGTCTCCAATTCTGTCCATAACCTTTCAAGGTCACCAAAGACTTGGGGTAGGGTTTTGTCACCTTTTTGAAGTTTGGAGATTTGTTGTTGAAGCTCAAAGACCCTCCCCAAGTTGTGTTTGTTCCCGTACAGCCCTTCAAGAGTGGACCACATGGTTTTGGAGCTCGGACAGCCAGCCATCATTGTTTGGTGAGCTTTGTCCAGCGAATTTTGTAACATCAAAAAGATATAATCATCCTTCTTTTTCCATTGCTCAAAATTGGGTTTTGATGCATCAAGTGACTCATTTTGGATATGCTCCAATGCATTGTACAAATTCAAGAGCCTTTGCATAATTTCTGCCCATTGTGGATAATTTTCAGAAGTGAGGAGAGGAAGTGAAACCCGCTCTGATACCATGTTAAAATTTGGAATGCGGAAGCTAGGTTGGTTGAGCTAGGTTTTTTATGTTTGAGCAATGAAGAGAAGGCTTTGTGTTTGTGTGGTTGAAGGTTGAAGAACAACAAAGAAAGAACACTAGATTTGTGAGAATAAACTCAAAGTATTTCTTTGATGAAATATCAAATAAACATGAAACAATTTGTAGAGACAATGCTCTAAAAATACAAGACACTTTGTAGAGACTATTTTTGCTCTAAACTAGTTCTAGGAGACAATGCTCCAAGTTGTGTTACAAATGAAGAGAGGAGACTTATTTATAGCCAAAAATGGTCCAACTAGCCAGTAGACACAAGAACTAGCCGGTAGACACAAACCCAAAAACTAGCCGTTATAAATTTTGCCCATTCTGCCCCTACATTGTTTGAGCTTCTTCTTGGGCCGTGAAAGGCCTTGAATGAGGCCCTTTTTGACCCCTAAATGGAGCATAAAACTTGGACTTTTGGACTCCAAAGTTTGGACAAATTCGGGCTAACTTAGGCCCTAATTTTGGGTCAATTTTCTGGGCAAATTTCTGTCCAGAAATTTGCCTATCTTTCTGCCCATTTTTGGGCAGCCTTCTTGGGCCACAGTATGCTTTATTTTGGAGCCATTTCTTCCTTCCTTTGCATGGACTTTTGATGTACATAGGCTATTCAAGTTGTTGACGGATTAGGGCTATGTATTCGGGAGGCATCCAATCACACATCTCTCTAAATGCTCCATCGTCATCTTCATCTTCAACAACAACTACTTCAATTTTGATCAATCAGAATTATAATTATATCAATTTTGATTAATTGGCTTACAAGTATGTCAATTTTGATCGGTTGGTGTTACAATTATGTCAATTTTGATTGAATAAGGTTAAAGTTATGGTAATTTTGATCAATTAGAGTTACAATTATGTCAATTTGTACTATTAGGTTTTAAATTATTTCAATTTTGATCAATTAGTATTATAATTTTGTTAATTTTGATCAATTGGTCTTACGATTATGCCAGGAGTTATAATTATGTCAATTTTGATCAATTGAAGCTGCAATTATACCAATTTTGACCCACTTTCACTTAGAGTTATAATTATGTCAATTTTGATTAATTGGGGTTACAATTATGTTAATTTTGATCAATTGGAGTTAAAATTATGTCAATTTTGATCAATGGTAGTTATAATTATGTGAATTTGGTTCAATTGGTGTTACAGTTATCTCAATTTTGATCAATAGTGTTGCAATTATCTTAATTTGGATCAATTAGAGCTGCAATTAGTTCAATTTTGCTTAATCGAGGTTTCAATTATGTCAATTTTGCTCAATTTTGTTATGTTGGGCTTACAATTATGTCAATTTTGATCAACTAAAATTACAATTATGTCACTTTTGATCAATTGGAGTAGCAATTTTGTCAATTTTGATCAATTGATATTACAACTATGTCAATTTTGATCAATTGGAGTTTCAATTAGTTCAATTTTGATCAATTGGAGTTACAATTGTATTAATTTTGAACAATTGGAGTTTCAATTGTGTCGATTTTGATCAATTGGAGTTACAATTTTATCAATTTTGATTGGTAGGGGTTACAATTATATCAATTTTGATCAATTGCGTTCACAAATGTGTCTATTTTTATGAATTGGTCTCATATTTATGTCAAGTTTAACCAATTGGATTCATAATTATGTCAATTTTGATCAATTTATGTTACAATTATATCAATTTTGATCAATTGAGATTATAATTATGTTAATTTTAATCAAATGAGGTTACAATTCTATTAATTTTGATCATTTAGAGTTTCATTTATGTCAATTTTGATCAATTGGTGTTATAATTATGTCAATTTTAATCAATTGGTATAACAATTATGTTAATTTTGATTAGTTAATGTGACAATTATAGCAATTTTGATCAATTGGGGCTAGAATTATTTCAATTTTGATCAATTGAGATTATAATTAAGTCAATTTTCATTAATTCGAGCTGTAATTATATCAATTTTATCCAAATGGAGTTACAGTTAGATCAATTTTGATCAATTGGTATTACAATGATGTCAATTTTGATGAATTAGGGTTACAATTATATTAATTTTGATAAATTGAGTTTATAATTATGTCAATTTTGATCAATTGGTATTAAAATTATGTCAATTTTAATCAATCAGTGTTGCAGTTTTGTCAATTTTGATCAATTGGTATTACAATAATATCAATTTTGATCAATTAGAGTTAAAATTATGTCAATTTTAATCAATCGATATTATAGTTATATCAATTTTGATCAATTAATCTTAAAATTATCTTAATTTTGATTAATTGGAGTTGCAATTACGTCAATTTTGATCTATTGGTATTATAATTATTTGAATTTTTATCAATTGGAGTTACAATTATGTTAATTTTGATCATTTATGGTTTCAATTATATCAATTTTGATCAATTAGTATTATAATTATGTTAATTTTGATCTATTAGGGTTACAATTATGACAATTTTGATCGGTTAGGGTTATGATTATGTCAATTTTTGATTAATTGGAGTTACAATTATGTCAATTTTAATTAATTTGGGTCACAATTACGTTTATTTTGATCTATTAGTATTATAATTACGTCAAATTTAACAAAATGGGGTTTAATTATGTTGATTTTGATAAATTGGGTTTACAATTATGTCAGTTTTGATCAGTTGGGTTTACAATTATCTCAATTTTGATCAATTGGTCTTGCAATTATGTCAATGTCGATCAATTTGGGTTAGAATGATGTGAATTTTGATTAACTAGTGTTACAATTTTGTCAATGATCAACTGGTGTTACAGTTATGTCAACTTTGATTAATTAGGGTTGCAATTATGTCAATTTTGATGAATTGAGATTACGATTATGTCAATTTTGATCAGTTGGGATAACAATTCTATCAATTTTAATAAATTGGCGATGCAAATATATCAATTTTGATAAATTGATATTACAATTATATCAATTTTGATTATTTGGTGTTACAATTATATCAATATTGATTAATTGATATTACAGTTATTTTAATTTTGGATCATTTGGTGTTACAATTAAGTCAATTTTCATTAATCGATGTCATAATTATGTTAATTATGATCAATTGATGTTACAATTATGTCAATTTTGATTAATTGATGTTAAAATTATGTCGATTTTGATGAATTTGTGTGATATTTGTGTCTATTTTGATCAGTTGGTGTCATAATTATGTCAATTTTGATTAATTGGTGTTACAATTATGTCTATGTTGATCAATTGGGGTTACAATTATATGAATTTTGATCAATTAAGATTAAAATTATATCAATTTTGATAAATTAGGGTAACAATTTGTACAATTCTGATCAATTGGTGCTATATTATGTTAATTTTAATTTGTTGGGGTAACAATTATGACAATATTAACCAATTGGAGTTACAATTAGTTTAATTTTGATCGGCTAGTGTTACAATTATACCAATTTTCATTAATTAGTGTTACAATTATGTCAATTTTGATTGATTAGAGTTACAATTAGTTCAATTTTGTTCAATTGTAGTCGCAATTATGTCAATTATGATCATTTAGAGTAACAACTATCTCAATTTTGCTTAATTGGATTTACAATTTTGTCAATTTTGATTATTTCAGGCTACAATTAAATCAATTTTATTCAATTGGTATTATAATTATGTTAATTTTGATCAATCAAGACTACAGTTATTTTAATTTTGATTAACTGATGTTACAATTATGTCAATTTTAATCAATTTGAGTTATAATTAGCTTAATTTTGATCAATTGGAGTTACCATTAGGTTAATTTTGATTCATTGGGGTAATAATGAAGTCAATTTTAATCAATTGGTGTTACAACTATGCCAATTTTTAATAATTTAGGTTATAATTATGTTAATTTTGATCAATTGGCATTTCAATTATGTCAATTTTGATCAAATGGTCTTACAACTTTCTCAATTTTGATAAATTGGAGTAATAATTAATTCAATTTTGTTCAATTTGGATAGAATTTTGTTAATTTTGATCAATTAAGATTTCAATTATATTAATTTTGATCAATTGGTGTTACAATTATGTCAATTCTGTTCGACTATGGTTACAATTGTATTAATTTTGCTTAGTTAGTCATATAATTATATTAATTTTAATCAATTGGAGTTACAATTATTATAATTTTGATCAACTAGAGTAATAATCAATTCAATTTTGATCAATTGGTGTTATAATTATGTCAATTTTGATCGATTAGAGTAACAATGATTTAAATTTTTATCAATTCATGTTAAAATTATATCAATTTTGAACACTAGGGTTACAATTATGTCAATTTTGATCTATTCATATGACAATTTTGACAATTTTAATCAATTGAAGTTATAATTATCTCAATTTTGATCAATAGGTGTCATACTTTTGTCAATTTTAAACAATTGGACTTATAATTATATCAATTTTAAACAATAAGTTTTATAATTATGTCAATTTCTGTCAATTAGAATATCAATTATGTCAATTTTAATTAATTGATGATACAGCTATGTCAATTTTCATCAATCGGAGTTACAATTATGTCAATTTTGCGTAATTGATCAATTACGGTTATAACTATGTTAATCTTGATCTTTTCAGATTACAATTATGTCAATTGTGACCAATTTCAGGTACAATTATGCTAATTTTTATCAATTATGTCAATTTTGATCAATTTGAGTTATAATTATGTCAATTTTGATCAATTGAGATTACAATTCTGTCAATGTTGTTCAATTGGGATTTTGATTATTTCAATTTTGATCCGTTGTGATTATAATTATGCATATTTTTTTCAAATGGTGTCACAGTTATGTCAATTTTGATTAATTGGTGTCACATTATGTCAATTTTGATCAAATGAAGTTGTCATTATGTTAATTTTGATCAATTGGAGACGCAATGATGTCAATTTTAATAAATGGAGGTTATAATTATGCCAATTTTAATTAATTGAGCAAACAGTTATGTCAATTTTGATCAAGTGGCGTAACAATTATGCCAATTTTAAGCAACTGGTGTTATGATTATATCAATTTTGATCAATTGAGGTTCGCATTATTTAAATTTTGATCAATTAGAGTCATAATTATGTCAATTTTGATTAATTGGGGTTTCAATTATGTTAATTTTGATCAATTTGATTTATATTTACACCAATTTGATTAATTGGTGTCCAGATTAGGTAAATTTTGATTAATTGGAGTTATAATTATGACTATCTTGATCAATTTGAGTCTTAATTATGTTAATTTTTATAAATTAGTGTTGCAATTATGTCAATTTTGATCAATTAGAGCAACAATTATATCAATTTTGCTCAATTAGTTTTACAATTATGTCAATTTTGATCAATTAAAGTCACAATTATATCAATTTTGATCAACTGGTGTTTCAATTATGTCAATTTTGATAAATTAACGCAATAATTATGTCGATTTTGATCAATTGAGGTTATAATTATATCAATTTTGATTAATTGAGATCACAATTATGTTCATTATAATCAATTGGCATCACAATTATGTCAATTTTCTTAAATTGGTGCTACAATTATGTCAATTTTGATCAATTAGGGTTATAAGTATATCAATTTTGATTAATTGGTACTACAATTATGTCAATTTTGATCAATTGGTCTCACAATTATGTCAATTTTGATCAATTGATTTTATAATTATGTCAATTTCAATCAAATAGGGTTACAATTATGTCAATTTTAATCAATTAGGGTTACAATTATGTTAATTTTGATTAATTGGGGTTTCAAATATTTCAATTTTGGTCCATTAGGGTTATAATTCGTTTAATTTTGATCAATTAGTATTATAATTTTGTTAATTTTGAATAATTGGGGTTACGATTAATTCAATTTTGATCAATTGGAGTTATAATTAGTTCAATTTTGAATAATTAGAGTTATAATTATCTCAATTTTATCAATTAAACTAACAATTCTGTCAATTTTGATCAATTGGTGTTATAATTTTGTCAAATTTAATCAATTAGGGTTATAATTATATCAATTTTTATCAATTAAAGCTGTAATTATGCTAATTTTGACCGATTGGAGTTAAAATTATGACAATTTCTATTAATTAGAGTTATAATTTTGTCAATTTTGATTAATTGGGGTTATAATTGTGTCAATTTTTATCAATTGGAGTTAAAATTATGTCAATTTTGATCAATTATAGTTATAATTATGTCAATTTGGATCAATTGATGTTACAGTTATCTCAATTTTGATCAATTGTGTTTCAATTATCTTAATTTGGATCAATTAGAGTTGTAATTAGTTCAATTTGCTTAATTGAGGTTTCAATTATGTCAATTTTGCTTAATTGGTGTTACGATTATGTCAATTTTAATCAATTAGTGTTACAAATTATTTTAATTTTGCTCAATTGGTTTAACAATTTTATTAATTTTGATCAATTGGGGATACAATTTCATCAATTTCGATAATCGGGTTATTAATTTTGTTAATTTTGATCGATTGGTGCTACATTTATGTCAATTTTGATCAATTAGTGTTATGATTATATCAATTTTGATCAACTGACGTTACAATTATGTCAATTTTAATCAGTTGGCATTACAATTATATCAATCTTGATCAATTGAGGTTGCAATTAAGTCAATTTTGATTAATTGGTCTTATAATTTTGTAAAATTTGGTCAATTGAAGTTATAATTATGTCAATTTTGAGGAATTGGTGTTACAATTTCATGGGTTAACAATTGTGTCAATTTTGATCTATAGGAATTATAATTATATTAATTTTAATCAATTGCGGTTACAATTATATCGATTTTGATTATTTGGTGTTACAATTATATCAATTTTGACTAATTGGTGTCACAATTATGTCAATTTTGATCGATTAGTATTACAATTGTATCAATTTTAATCAATTGGTGTTATAATTATGTCAATTTTGATCAATAAGTATGATAGTTATGTCAATTTTGATCAATTAGTGTCATAATTATGTCAATTTTGATCAATTGCTATTACAATTATATATATTTTGATCAACTGGAGTTACAATTATGTGAATTTTGATTAATTGGGGTTATAGTTATGTTAATTTTGATAAATTAGGGTTACAATTTGTTCAATTCTGATCAATTGGTGCTACATTATGTCAATTTTAATCAAATAGAGATACAATTATGAAATTTTGAGCAATTGGAGTTACAATTATGCTAATTTTGATTAATTAGTGCTAAAGTTATGTTAATTTTGATTAATTGGACGTACAATTAGTTTAATTTTAATCGATTGGAATCGTAATTATGTCAATTTTGATCATTTGGGGTATCAACTATGTCAATTTTGCTTATTGGATTTACAATTTTGTCAATTATTGTCATTTAGGGCTATAATTATGTAAATTTTAATCAATTAGTGTTACAATTATGTTAATTTTGATTAATTGGGGTTACAATTATGTTAATTTTGATCTACTAGTGTTACAATTTTATCAGTTTTGATAAACTGGAGTTACAAATTGTTCAATATTGATCAATTAAGGTTAAAATTATGTCAATTTTGATCAATTTAAGTTAAAATTAGTTCAATCTTAATCAATTAGAGTTACCATTTTGGCAATTTTCTTCAATTCGGGTGACAATTATGTCAATTTTCATCAGTTGCTATTATAATTATGTCAATTTTGATCAATTGGAGTATAATTAATTCAATTTTGTTCAATTTAGGCTAGAATTTTGTCAATTTTGATTAATTGAGTTTTAATTATATTAATTTTAATCAATTGGTATTACAATTATGTCAATTTTGATCAACTGTGGTTACAATTATGTCAATTTTGATCATTAGTCAAACCATTATTTCAATTTTAATCAATTCAAGTTATAATTATTACAATTTTGATCAATTGGTGATATAATTATGTCAATTTTGATCGTTTAGAGTAACAATTATTTCAATTTTGATCAATTAGTGTTACAATTTTGTCAATTTTGAACAATTAGGTTTACAATTATGTCAATATTAAACAATTCATATTTTAATTTTGACAATTTTAATCAATTGAACTTACAATTATCTCAATTTTAATCAATAATTTTCATACTTTGTCAATTTTAAATGATTTGAGTTACAATTACCTCAATTTTGATCAATAGGTATTACAATTATGTCAATTTCGATCAATTGGAGCATCAATTATGTCAATTTTAATTAATTGATGATACAGTTATGCCAATTTTGATCAATTAGAGTTATAATTATGTTAATTTTGCACAATTGATCAATTACGATTACAATTATGTCAGTTTTGATCTATTAAGATTACAATTATATCAATTTTGATCAATTTGACATACAATTATGCCACTTTGATCAATTATGTCAATTTTGATCAATTGAAGTTACAATTACGTCAATTATGATTAATTGAGACTACAATTATGTCAATCTTGTTCAATTGGGGTTTTGATTATTTTAATTTTGTTCCGTTAGGACAATAATTATGCATTTTTTTGTCAACTGGTGTTACAGTTATGTCGAATTTCATCAATTGGTGTCACAATTATGTCAATTCTGAGCAAATGTAGTTACCATTATGCTGATTTTGATCAATTGGAGAAATGATTATATCAATTTTGATTAATTAGAATTGCAATTATGTCAATTTTAATCAGTTGAGGATACAGTTACGTCAATTTTGACAATTAGCGTTATAATTATTACAATTTTGAGCAACTGAAGTTGCAATTATATCAACTTTGACCAATTGGGGTTTTGATTATTTAAAGTTTTATCAATTGGAGGCATAATTAGATCAGTTTTGATCAATTAGGATTATAATTATGTAATTTTGATCAATAGTTTTATATTTATGCCAATTTTGATTAATTGGTGTCCCAATTATGTAAATTCTGATCAATTGGAGTTATAATTATGACAATCTTGATCAATCTGAGTTTCATTTATATTAATTTTGATAAATTAGTGTTATAATTATATCAATTTTGATCAATTAGAGTAACAATTATATCAATTTTGCTCAATTGGATTTATAATTACGTTAATTTTGATCAATTAGAGTTACAATTATATTAATTTTGATCAACTAGTGTATCAATTATGTCAATTTTGATAAATTGGTGCTACACTTATGCAATTTTGATCAATTGGGGTTACAATTATGTTAATTTTGATCCATTGGGGTCACAATTATACCAATTTTGATCAATTGGCATCACATTTATGTAAATTTTGAAAAATTGGTGTTACAATTATATCAATTTTGATCAATTAGAGTTACAAATATGTCAATTTGATCAAATTAACGTTACAAATATGTCAATTTTGATCAATTGGTCTCACAATTATACCAATTTTGATTAATTGGTATTACAATTATATAAATTTTTGATCGATTAGGCTTATAGTTATGTCAATTTTGATTAATTGGAGTTCTGATTATATCAATTTTAATCCATTGGGGTTATAATTATTTTAATTTTGATTAATTAGTGTTATAATTTTATCAATTTTGATCAATTGGGATTACAATTATATCAATTTTTATCAATTACATAACAATTTTATCAATTTTTATTAATTGGTGATGCAATTTTGTCAAATTTGATCAATTGGGGTTACAGTTATGTCAATTTTGATCAATTAGTGTTACAATTATGTCAATTTCAATCAACTAAGATTACAATTATGTCAATTTTGATCAATTAAGGTTTCAATTATATCAATTTTGATCAATTGGTGTTACAATTATGTCAATTTTGACGAATTAGAGTAACAATGAGTTCAATTTTGATCAATTAGAGTTACAATGTGTCAATTTTGATCAATTTAGGTAACAATTATCTTAATTTCGATCAATTGAGATTATAATTATGTCAATTTTCATCAATTTAGGTTGTAATTTTTTTAGTTTTGATTAATTGTCATTCTAATTTTATCAATTTTGATCAATTGGGGTCATAATTATGTCAATTTTGATCAATTGGGGTCACAATGACATCAATTTTGATCAATTGGCATTACAATTACGATAATTTTGATCAATTGGAGTTTCAATTTTGATAAATAAGGGATACAATTATGTTAATTTTGATCAATTAGAGCAATTATATCAATTTTGATCAATTGGTGCTAAAATTTTATCAGTTTTAATAAATTGGGGTTGCAATTATATCAATTTTAAAGAATTGAGTTATGTCAATTTGATCAATGGAGTTACAATTATGTCAGTTTTGATGAATTAGTGTTATAATTATATCAATTTTGATTAACTGGTGTTACAATTAGTTTATTTTTTATCAATTGGAGTTATAATTATATCAATTTTGATCAATTGGAGAAACAATTATGTCAATTTTGGTCAACTATTGTTTCAATTATATAGATTTGGATCAACTGGAGTGACAATTATGTCAATCTTGATCAATTGATGCTTTAATTATGTTAATTTTGGTCAATTTGAATTATAATTATTTCAATTTTGATCAATTGAAATTACAATTATATCAATTTTGATCAATTGGTGTAACAATTATATCAATTTTGATTAAATGACCTTACGGTTATATCAATTTGATCAATTAGAGTTGCAATTATGTTAATCTTAATCAATTAGTGTTATAATTATGTTAATTTTGATCAACTGAAGCAACAATTAGTTCAATTTTAATCAATTCAAGTTACAAGTATGTCAATTTTTATCAATTGGTGTTATATTTATGTCAATTTTGATCAACTATGGTTACAGTTATGTCAATTTTGATTAGTTGGAGTTGAAATTATATCAATTTTGATCAATTAGTGTTACGATTATGTCTATTTTGATCAACTAGGATTGCAATTGTGATAATTTTGATCAATTGGAGTAACAGTTATGTCACTTTTGCTCAATTGGAGTTACAATTGTGCCAATTCTGATCAATTATGGTAAAAATTATGTCAATTTTGATCAATTGAGGTAATAATTATGTCAATTTTGATCAATTGATGTTACAATTATGTCAATTTTGATCAATTTGTGTTACTATTAGATCAATGTTGATCAACTGGGGTTACGATTTTGTCAATTCTAGTCAATTGGTGCTATAATTATATCACTTTTGATCAATTGGAGTACCAATTATGTCAATTTTGATCAATTGGTATTACAATTATGTTAATTTTCATAAAATGCGGCTACAATTATGTCAATTTTGATCAATTAAGGGTATTATTATCTCAATTTTGATTAATTGAAGTAACAATTAATTCAATTTTGATCAATTGTTGTATAGTTAAGTTAATTTTGATCAATTGAAATTATAATTATATCAATTTTGATCAATTGGTGTAACAATTATATCAATTTTGATTAATTGATGTTACGATTATGTCAATTTTGATCAATTGAGATTACATTTATGTCAATTTTGATCATTATAAGTTAAAATTATGTCAAATTTTGATCAATTGTATTAAAATTATGTCAATTTTTATCTATCAGACTTACAATTAGTTCAATTTTGATCAATTGGGGCTATAATTAGATCAGTTTTGATCAATTGGAGTGATGACTATGCCAATTTTAATCAATTTATGTTATAATTATATCAATTTTGATCAATTGGTATTATAATTATTTCAATTTTGGTTAATTAATGTTGCAATAATGACAATTTTGCTCAATTGTAGTTACAATTGAGCAAAATTTTCATCAATTGTTATTACAATTATGTCAATTTTAATTAATTGGAGTTTCAATCATGTCAATTTTGAGCAATTGGTATCACAATTATGTCAATTTTAATTAATTACTATTTCAGTTATGTCATTTTTGATCAACTCGGGTCATAACTATGTCAATTTTAATCAATTTTGTTACAATAATGTCACTTTTGATAAATTAGAGTAACAAATAGTTCAATTTTAACCAATTGGACTTAAAATTATGTGAATTTTGAAAAAATCGGGTTAGAATTTTGTCAATTTTGGTTAATTGGGGTAACAATTATGTCAATTTTGATTAATTGGATTTACATTTATGTCAATTTTGATCAATTAAGGTTACAGTTATGTCAATTTTTGATCAATTGGGGTCACAATTGTGCCAATCTTGATCAATTAGAATTATAATTATGTCAATTTTGATCAGTTGAGATTATATGTCAATTTTGAACAATTGGTATTACAATTATATCAATTTTGATCAAATAGGGTTACAGTTAAGGCAATGTTAATCAACTGGAGTTATGATTGCGTCAATTTTTATCAATTTGTTTTAAGTTATATCAATTTTGATCAATTGGTGGTACAATTTTGTCAATTTTGATCAATTGGTCTTACGATTATACAAGGAGTTGCAATTAGGTCAATTTTGATCAATTAAGGTTATAATTATGTCAATTTTGATTAATTGAGGTTATAATTGATGATTTTGTAAGTAAGCAAGCTAAGAACAATGAATAAGAACTTCAAGAACTTTGTTGATGATTTAAAGAGAGAATACAAGAGATTGTAGGCATTTTTTCATACCCATTAAACACAACCACCTACCCTATTTATAGAGAAGGAGAAAGGGAGGTAAGAGAGGAGAAAATAAGAGAGAGGAGAGGGCAATGCCCTCTCCTAGCAGCTGACCCCAACGGCTAGTTCTTTACTAGCCGTTGGGGGCTTTTGCCCCCAACTTGCAGCTGGGCCGGGCTGGGCCAATTTGAGGCCCATCTACTGAGATTTGGATGGCCCAAGTTGGGCCTTACAATGATGTTATAATGGGGTTTAATTTGGACCTACTTAGAATCACATTTTAAGACTCCTAGTTAGGGTATTTTGGAGGAAGTGCTAAAGAGCTTAATTATGCCTCATTTCAACACTCTCCCTCAAGTTGGGTGTGTATATATCTATGACACCCAACTTGCCCATATTCTTGAGGATGTGCTTTGTGGTTCCTGGCTTGGTGAAGATGTCGGCTACTTGGTGATCACTCCTTGTGAAACTTGGAGAGATGAGCTTATCTTCAATCTTTTGTCTTACAAAGTGGCAATCTACCTCGATATGCTTTGTTCTTTCATGAAAAACTGGATTTGAGGCTATGTGAATTGCCGATTGATTGTCACAATGGAGATGAATTGGAGTAGAGACAGAGAACCCTAATTCTTCTATTAGAGTTTTTAGCCACACGATCTCACTAGTGGCGGCTACCATTGCTCTATACTCCGCTTCGGCGCTTGATCTTGAGACTACATGTTGTTTTTTGCTTTTCCATGCTACTAGGTTCCCTCCTACAAACATGTAATGACCAGTAGTTGATCTTCTATCTTCCGAATCCCCGGCCCAATCCGCATCACAATACCCTATGATTTGTGAGCTGCAATTGTTCTTCATGACAATTCCCACGTCGGGTGTTCCTTTTAGGTAGTGAAGAATCCTTTCGGTGGCTCTCCAATGCTTCCATTTTGGCTTGTGCATATGTTGGCTAACTTATGCCACAGCAAATGAGATATCGGGCCTTGTTATAGTGAGATAGATTAATCTTCCTACAAGCCTTTGGTATCTTTGTTCATCCTCAAACTCTATGTCATCATCTTGGAGGCCACAAGAGGTGCTGATCGGA
The DNA here is from genome assembly GCA_037126225.1 of Dillenia turbinata. Taxonomy (NCBI): domain Eukaryota; kingdom Viridiplantae; phylum Streptophyta; class Magnoliopsida; order Dilleniales; family Dilleniaceae; genus Dillenia; species Dillenia turbinata. The sequence goes on along the minus strand of JBAMMX010000030.1, from coordinate 301,273 downwards.
CTACATGCGGGCTTGGCACCTAGCTTGCCGGTTTCCTGCAAAAGATCAAGCACATACTTTCTTTGTGATAGAGCAAACCCATTTGGAGAATCGGCAAGCTCTATCCCTAGAAAGTACTTTAGTTTCCCTAAATCCTTAATATCAAATTTTGTTTGGAGAAATTTCCTAACTTGATTGATTAAGTCTAAATCGTTCTCAGTTAAGATGATATCATCTACATATACTAAGATTATGATGAATTTATTTCCTAATTCTTAACAAAAAGAGATGTGTCACTAGAGCATTTCTTAAAGTTATGATCAAGAAGTGTAGAGCTTAGTTTAGCACACCAGGCTCTTGGGGATTGCTTGAGCCCATAGATTGCTTTCTTTAATTTGCAAACTTTGTTGTCTTGATGAGAAAAGCCCGGAGGAACCTCCATATATACTTCTTCTTCTGAGTCCCCTTGAAGGAAGGCATTTGCAATATCTATTTGAAATAAAGGTAAGGAGAAGTTGGCAGCAAGAGATAAGAGCACACGAATGGTATTCATTTTTGCTACGGGAGCATATGTTTCCTTGTAGTCCACTCCATAAGCTTGAGTGAAACCTTTGGCAACTAATCTTGCCTTGTATTTATCAAGACTCCCATCGCTTTTGTGCTTGATTTTGTAAACTCATTTGCATCCTACAGTTTTTTTCCCTTTTGGAAGAGATGCTATTTCCCATGTTCCATTCTTGGCTAAAGCTTCCAATTCATCCTTCCTAGCTTGCACCCACTGAGGTTGGTTCTTAGCTTCTTCAAACGATCTTGGTTCTTCATGAAGGTCTATGTTTTGAATGAATCTTTGATGGCTGCAAGAAGTATTAGCAATTGAGTAATATTTTGAAATGGGATGAGAAGTTACTTTGGAGTTATAGAAAACTCTTTTGTTGATCCATTCAGAGGGAGGAAGCATAAGCCTTGTTGATCTACGAAGAGGAGGAGGAGGTTCATGTATAACTTGTTCTTCTTGTTCTAGAGCTGGTTCTTGATCTAAGTTATTATTTCCTTGTTCTTGCGTTGATTCATGATCCGAATGAGAGGGTGAAGGGTTTTCGTGAACTGCTGCTTCATGTTCATTTGAGACAAGTTCTTCATTAATATTTGGGTGAGAGGAGTTGTTGATGGATGGGAGAATGATGTTCTATAGATCTTGAGTTCCTTCTTTTTCAGCTTGATCTTGATCATCTTTACCTGAAAAATAAGGTTCTTTTTCTACAAATATCACATCCTTGGATGTGTATAGTTTTTTGGTTAGAGGATCATAGCATTTATAACCTTTCTCAAATGTTGAGTATCCTAAGAATACACATTTTCTTCCTCTCTCATCTAGTTTGTTTCTAAAGTTTTCCGGTACATGCACATAACAAATGCATCCAAAGACTCTTAAATGAGAGATGTTGGGTTTCCTTCCTAGGAGTAGTTCTAAAGGAGATTTTCCTCCTAGAACTTGAGTGGGCATAAGATTAATAACATGGGCAGCAGTTTTTATTGCCTCACTCCAATAAATTTTTGGCACATTAGAATGGAACATCATGGCCCTAGCCGTTTCTAACAAGTGCCTATTTTTCCTTTTGGCAACTCCATTTTGTTGTGGAGTGTAGACACATGATTTTTGGTGCATGATCTCCTTTTCTTCTAAGAAGTTTTCAAATGCATGACTAGTATACTCCCCCCATGATCAGACCTAATGATTTTGATGTTGGCATTGAATTGTTTGGTCACATATCTATAATAGCTTTTAAGGGCTTCAAAGACCTCAGATTTGGCTGCCAATAGGTAAACCCAAGTATATCTAGTTTTGCGATCTATAAATGTCACAAAATATTTAAAACCATTATGAGATACTATGGGTGAGGTCCAAACATCAGAATGAACAAGTTCAAATGCATTCTCATATATAGTATTTGAAATGGGATAATACACTCTAGTTTGCTTTCCAAGAACACAAGCTTTGCAATGCCTATTTTCTACTTCTAGATTTGGAAATAGGCGTTTCAAAGCTAAGTCCCCAAGATGACCTAGATGAGCATGCCATAATGAATGCAATTGACTTTGGGCAGCAAAAGTTTGGTTCTCCTGATCCAAGTAATATAGGTTGTGCCTCCTAGACCCCTTGCCAATCAAATGATTCGTTTTGAGGTTCTGAAAAACAACTTGATTAGGATCAAATGTAACTTTGCAATTTTGTTCTTTAGTTATTTTCCTAATGGACAGAAGGTTAGAATCAAATTTGGGTACATACAAAGCTTTAGTTTTCATGCCAAGTAATTCAACTTCACCTAGATGATCTACTTTTAATTTTTCACCATTAGCAATTTTGACAATTTTGTGATCAGCAAGAGGAATAAATCTCCTAACTTTATTTTTATATTTGACCATGTGATTGTCATAACCAGAATCTATAAGCCATGGACTAGATTTAGATGAGTTTAGGAGGTTACCAGAATGGAGAGTAATCTGTCCAATAAGCTTTTTCATCTCCTTTTGCATTTCCTCCATCTTGTTTTCAAGGGCAGCAACTTGAGAGACGTTTTGAGCACTTGCCATTAGATCTCCTTCTCTTTTGTTGCTTTTTGGCCGTAAATGAGGATGGAGATGCCAGCACTTTTCTTTCCTATGGCCAGGTTTCTTACAATGAAAGCAAAAATCCCTTTTGCCAAAATTTTGGACTTTATTGGCCGGAAACTCTTCTTGGATAGATTTGAATGCTTGAGCTTCGATTTTGGTCTTGGATGATTCCTCAAGCTTCATGCTAGTTTCAGTTCTTTGAACCATGAATTGGACTTCTTGGAATGAAGGAAATAGCTTCATTCTAAGAATTTCTTGACGAACAGAAGCAAATTCTTCTCCAAGGCCCATTAGAAGACCAAAAGTCATGTCTTCATCATTCCTTTGAAGGAGAGTTTTGAGATTTGAGGTTGGAGGCCTCAAAACATTAAGCTCATTCCAAAGATCCCTATATTCCCCAAAATATTCGGGTAGGGTCTTTCCTCCTTTGTGAATGTTGAAGATTTTTTTCTTTAGCTCAAATATTCTGCCCGTGTTGGTTTCTTGAGCATAGAGAGCATGTATTTGATCCCACAAGGTCTTAGCATTTGGAATGCAAGTGACCATTGCTTTGTGGGTCTAATCAAGAGACATTTGTAAGAGCACCACCACTTGATCGTCTCTCTTTTTCCATGTCTTGAAGGATGGATCAGCATCATCAAGAGGATCTTCAAATATGTGATTTTCAAGATTGAAGAAGTTTAGAGACCTCTTGATGGTGTCTTGCCATGAATTGTAATTTGAAGAATCCAAAAGAATGGAAGTAAACATTGAAGTGCTAATTTGAGGTGGTGGGTCACCAAGATCGGATGAAGAGGGAATTGAAGCCTGCTCTGATACCATGATGATTTTGTAAGTAAGCAAGCTAAGAACAATGAATAAGAACTTCAAGAACTTTGTTGATGATTTAAAGAGAGAATAAAAGAGATTGTAGGCATTTTTTCATACCCATTAAACACAACCACCTACCCTATTTATAGAGAAGGAGAAAGGGAGGTAAGAGAGGAGAAAATAAGAGAGATGAGAGGGCATTGCCCTCTCCTAGCAGCTGGCCCCAACGGCTAGTAAGAACTAGCCGTTGGGGGCTTTTGCCCCCAACTTGCAGCTGGGCCGGGCTGGACCAATTTGAGGTCCAGCTGCTGAGATTTGGATGGCCCAAGTTGGGCCTTACAATGATGTTATAAAGGGGTTTAATTTGGACCTACTTAGAATCACATTTTAAGACTCCTAGTTAGGGTATTTTGGAGGAAGTGCTAAAGAGCTTAATTATGCCTCATTTCAACAATAATTATCTCAATTTTGATCAATTGTGTTGCAGTTATCTCAATTTTATTTGATTGGAGTTGCAATTTGTTTAATTTTGCTTAATCGACGTTTCAATTATATTAATTTTGCTCAATTGATGTTATGAATTTGTCAATTTTGGTCAATTAGTGTTACAATTATTTTAATTTTGATCAATTGTGATAACAATTGTGTCAATTTTGATCAATTGGTTTAACAATTTTGTCAATTTTGATCAATTGGGGTTACAATTTCATCAATTTCGATAATTGGGTTAATAATTATGTCATTTTTGATCGATTGTTGTTACAATTATGTCAATTTTGATTAATTCGTGTTACGATTATATCAATTTTGAACAATAGCTGTTATAATTATGTCTATTTTGATTAGTTGGTATTATAATTTTGTCAATTTTGATCAATTGAGGTTACAATTAAGTCAATTGGATCAATTGGTATTACAAATTTTTTAATTTTGGCCAATTGGGATTACAAGTATGTTAATTTTGATCAATTAGTGTTACAATTTCTTCAATTTTAACCTATTCGGATAACAATTGTGTCAATTTTGATCAATTGGAGTTATACTTTTGCCAATTTTGAGAAATTGAGGTTAGAATTATGTCAATTTTGATCAATTGGGGTTATTTTGATCAATTAGAGCTACAATTATGTCAATTTCAATCAATTGCAGTTACAATTATATGAATTTTGATCAATTGGAGTTACAATTACGTCAATTTTGATCTATTTTGATTAATTAGAGTTAAAATTACGTCAATTGTGATCTATTGTTGTTATAATTATGTTAATTTTGTTTAATTGGGATTACAATTATGTCAATTTTAATAAATTGGTATTACGATTATGTCAATTTTAATTAATTAGAATAACAATTTTGTCAATTTTGCTCAATTGGGGGGTTATAATTATGTCAATTTTGATCAATTGGTGTTGTAATTTTGTCAAATTTGATCAATTGGAATAACAATTTTGATTAATTAGAGTAACAACTATCTCAAGTTTAATCAATTGGTGTGACAATTTTGTCAGTTTTGAATAATTGAATTATACTTATTTCAATTTTGATCAATTGGAGTCAGAATTATGTCAATTTTGATCAATTAGAGTAATAATTACTTCAATTTTGATCAATTGGGTTACAATTATATCAATTTTGATCAATTGGGCTACAATTAGATTAATTTTTATCAACTGGAGATACGAATATGTCAATTTTTATTAATTAGGGGGAACAATTATATTAACTTTGATCAATTGGAGTTACGGTTATATCAATTTTGATCAATTTGAGTTAGAATTATATCAATTTTGGACAATTGGGGTTTTAATTATGACAATTCTAATCAATTGGAATTACAATTGTGGTAATTTTGCTCAATTGGTAATATGATTATGTCAATTTTGATCAATTACGATTATAGTTATGTCAAATTTGTCCCATCAGAGTTATGATTATGTTACTTTTGAATAATTAGTATTGCGATTATGTCAATTTTGATAAATTGGTCTTCTAATTATATCAATTTTGATCAGCGAGAGTAATAATTATATCAATTCTACTCAATTAGAGTAACAACTAGTTCAATTCTAATCAATTAGGATAACAACTATGTCAATTTTGATTAATTGATGCTACAATTATGTCAATTTTGTTCAATTTGTGTTATAATTATGTCAATTTTGATCAATTAGAATAATGATTTTGTCAATTTTAATAAATTGGAGTAACAATAAGTTCAATTTTGATCAATTTGGGCTACAATTATATCAATTTTGTTCAATTGAGCTTTCATTATATCAATTTTGATCAATTAAAGTTACAATTATATGAATTTTGATTAATTGGAGTTATAATTATATCAATTTTGTTAAATTAAGGGTACGATTATGTAAATTTTGATCAATTGGTGTAACAATTTTGTAAATTTGATCAATTGGAGTTACAATTAGTTCAATTTTGATCAATTGATTTTACAGTCATTTCAATTTTGATCAATTGGTGTTGTGATCATGTTAATTTTGATCAATTGGTATTTAAATTTTGTCAAATTAGATCAATTGGAGTTACAAATATGTCAATTTTGATCGATTAGGGCTACAGTTATCTAAATTTTGATAATTGAGCTTTCAATTATGTCAGTCTTGATCAATTGGTGTTGTACTTATGTCAATCTTGATTAATTGATGTTACAATTATGTCAATTTTGATCGATTAGTGTTATAATTATTTCAATTTTGATCGATTGAAGTTACAATTATATTAATTTTGACTAATTTGTATCATAATTATGTCAATTTTGATCAATTGGAGGTATAATTAAATCAATTTTAATCAATTGATATTACAATTATGTCAATTTTGATCAATTGGTGTTAGAATTATGTTAATTTTGATTAATTCGTGTGTCAATTTTGATCAATTGAGATTACAATTATGTTCATTTTGATCAATTGGTATAACAATTATGTTAGTTTTGTTCAATTGGTGCTACAATTGTGTCAATTTTGATCTAATGGAATTACTATTATGTTAATTTTAATCAATTGTGTCAATTTTTATCAATTAGAGGTACAACTATATCAATTTTGATCAATTGGTGTTCTAATTACATCAATTTTGATCGTTTAGAGTTGCAATTATGATAATTTTAATCAATTGGTGTTGCAATTATATTAATTTTGTTCAATTAGAGCTATAATTATGTCAATATTGATAAATTGGTGTAACAGTTTGTTTAATTTTGATTAATTAGTGTTGCAATTATACCAATTTTGAACAATTGGTGTTATAACTATGTCAATGTTGATCATTTAGGTTCACAGTTATAACACAATTTTGAATAATTAGAGTTACAAATATATCTATTTCGATAAATTAGAGTTTCAATTATGTTAATTTTGATCAACTAGGGTTACAGTTATGTTAATTTTAATCAATTGGATGAACAATTATGTCAATTTTAATCAATTGGTGTTGCAATTATGCCAATTTTCATAAAATGGGTTTATAATTTCGTCAATTTTGTTCTATTGGCTTCCTAATTATGTCAATTTTGATCAATTAGGGCAACAGTGATGTCAATTTTGATTTATTGGTGTTGCAATTATGTATATTGATCTATTGGAGTTAGAATTTTCTCAATTTTGATCAATTGGAATTACAATTATATCAATTTTGAACAATTGGAGTTTTAATTTTTTTAATTTAGATCAATTGGTGTTGCAAATATCTCAATTTTAATCAATTAGGGTTATAATTATGTCAATATTGATCAATTGAGGTTTCAATTATGTCAATGTTAATCAATTGGAGTAATAATGGGGTTACAATTAGTTCTATTTTGATCAATTAGGATTTCAATTATGTCAAATTTGATCAATTGGGGTTCGAATTATATTAATTTTGATAAGTTGATGTCGCAATTATGTCAGTTTTGATCAAATAGGATTACAATTTTGTCAATTTTAATCAGTTGGAGTTAAATTTTAATCAATTAAAGGGACAATTATTTCAATTTTAAACAATTGATATTACAATTCTGATAATTTTGATTAATTGGAGTTATAATTTTATCAATTTTGATTAATTGGTATTACAATTATATCAATTTTGATCAATTCGAGTTATAATTATGTCATTTTTGGCCGATTGTGATTATAATTATACCAATTTTGATCAACTGATGTCACAATTATGTCAATTTTGATCAATTGAGATTATAATTGCATCTATTTTGATCAATAGGAGTTATAATTAAGGCAATTTTGATCAATTGGGATAATAATTATGTTAATTTTGATCAATTGGATTTACAATTATATCAATTTTGATTAATTGGTATTACAATTATATCAATTTTGATCAATTAGAGTTATAATTTTTTCAATTTTAAACAATTGTGTTATAATTATTTCAATTTTGATCGATTAGTGTTACAATTATATCAATTTTGTTCAATTGGGGTAATAATTATGCCAATTTGGATCAATTGTGGCTACAGTTATGTCAATTTTGATCGATTGGTATTATAATTATATCAATTTTGCTCAATTGGGGTTACTGTTATGACAATTTTGATCAATTGGTGTTTCAGCTATGTCAATTTTGATCAAGTGGAGTTATAATGAATTTAATTTTGATCAATTGGAGTTACTATTACGTCAATTTTGTTCAGTTAGAGTAACAATTGTGTCACTTTTGATCAATTGGTATTTCAATTATATCAATTTTAATCAATGGATGTTACAATTATATCAATTTTGATCAATTGGTATTCTAATTATGTCAATTTTAAACAATTAGAGTTACGATTAAGTCAATTATGGTTACAACGACGACAATTTTGATCAATTGGTGCAACAATTACATCAAATTTGATCAATCGAAGTTATAATTATGTCAACTTTGATGAATTCGTGCCACAATTAAGTCAATTCTTATCAATTGGAATTATAATTATGTTAATTTTTAACAATTGGGGTTATAATTATGTCATTTCTGATTGATTAGTATTCTAATTTTGATAATTTTGATCTATTGATGTAATAATTATGTCAATTTTGATCAATTGATGTTATTGTTGAAATAGAGCTCAAATAAGGCATATAGTTAAACTTTGTATTCCTAAATTTAAAGCTCCAAATGTAAAGATAAGGAGGAGGTAGAATTGTGCTCCTTTCTATTCAAGAAAATGGGCCCATCTAGGGACCCAAAATGGGCCCTTAATGGGCCTGTTTCTCAGCCTTCGGGCTGGGCCCGTAGGGCCCAGCCCGGGCCAGCAAATGGGGGACCTTTTGGTCCCCCATCAGCCAAAGCATTCTTGCCGTTGGGGCTGTCCCAACGGCTAGTTAATCTAGCCGTTGGGGACAGCCCCAACGGCTAGAAGGAGAGGGCTGGTTTGCCCTCTCCTCTCTCATTCTTTCTCCTCTCTTTGTCTCTCCATTTCTCTCTATAAATAGGGTAGCTTGTTACCCATTTAAAGCATGAAAAATAGCTCTCTTATTATGTACAAACTATCTTCCAAATACAATGAGATTCTGAATTTTATTTCAAGTTTACTTTGTTCATCTTATTTTGATTATTCAACATGGTATCAGAGCGGGTTTATGATCCGTCTCTCAACTTCAAAGATGATCCAAAGTGGGCTCTCTTGGTGCAAGGTATGCTGAATATTTGTGAGGAACTAAACCTCATCTTTAAAGAGCCATTTGGATCCTATAAATTCAAAGGGTTGTGGAAAACATTACAACAATGCATCTCCAATACAAGAGCCCTTCCATCCTATGAAGAAATGAAGCATGCTCATCATCCCCAAAAGGGAAAAATGGGCAGCATAAAAGGTTCACAAGGAGAAGAAAAAATAGCCTCATTATTGGACAGCAAAGCTGATAACAAGAAAGCTGTCCAACCTACTTCAAAACTCTCCAATCTCGGCCATCAAGAAGCTATCCAAGGAAGAAGATCTTATACTTCTGTAGTGGCCGGATGTGTTGCCCAATGCGGAGCTCTTCAAGATAAATTGGATATTCACTTGAAGAGGCCTCTACATTCAGCACTCATGGATGGTAACAATCAAAATCCTAATCCCTCTTTACATTTCGAAAAATTTCTTATAGATTCCAGAACGGAACCATCATATGATAAGGGATAGGAAAAAGATTAAACGTTTTACAAATCTTTCTAATCGAAGGGTAGTTCGCGTTGCTAATGGACATAATCTAGAAATAAAACAAATGGGAGAAGTTGAAATTTTTGGAAAATCTACAAGTGCCTTATATGTTCCACAACTTACTTCTGATCTTTTGTCAATTAGCAAAATCACAAAAGAGCTAGGGTGTAGGGCTATCTTTGATCCTGAGATTGTCACTTTTCATGATTTAAAAACCAATCAATTGATTGGCAAAGGAATTCAAAGGGGAGGCCTATATTACTTAGATCAAGAACATCATGCACACTCTATTCACATTGATAATAATGCTTCACTTTGGCATGCACGTCTAGGACATCTAAACAACAAAGCATTGAAACTACTTCTTCCAAACTTGAACATAGAAAACAAACCTTGTGAAGCATGCATATTAGGAAAGGAAACAAGAGCTACTTATCCTAGTTCAGAAAGCAAATATATCTCTTCATTCGAACTAGTGCATTCGGATATTTGGACTTCCCCTATTATATCACATCTAGGGTATAAATATTTTATCACATTCATTGACCAAAAAACTAGGTATACATAGATTTAGCTTCTGCATACCAAGGATCAAGCATTTGAGGCACTCAAAAGCTATTTCAAATGCATTTCTTCAAGGGGATCTAGAAGAAGAGGTGTATATGGAGATTCCACCAGGTTTTTCACATCAAGGCAACAAAGTATGCAAATTGAAGAAAGTTATCTATGGCCTCAAACAATCTCCAAGAGCTTGGTATGCCAAACTTAGCACTACTCTTCTTAATCATGATTTCAAAAAATGCAATAGTGATACATCCCTATTTGTTAAAAAACAAGATATAAAAATCATTGTGGTATTAGTTTATGTAGATGATATAATTATAACCGGAAATGACTTAGATCTTATTAACCAAGTAAGAGGATTTCTCCAAACTAAATTTGATATTAAAGATCTAGGGAAACTAAAGTACTTCCTAGGAATAGAACTTGCCTATTGTCAAAATGGGCTTGTTCTATCACAAAGGAAGTATATTCTTGATCTTTTGCAGGAAACTGGAAAGTTAGGTGTCAAGCCCGCTTGTAGTCCCATCAGCTCCTCTCATGGTCTCAAAAATGATGATGAAGAATATGAAGATGAGCAAAGATATCAAAGACTTGTTGGAAAGTTAATCTACCTCACAATAACTAGGCCCGACATTTCATTTGTCGTGAGTCAAGTGAGTCAACACATGCACAAACCAAAAATAAAACATTGGAGAGCTGCGAAAAGGATCCTACATTACCTAAAAGGCAGTCCTGGAATGGGGATTTGGATGAAGAGAAATGGCAACTCTGAAATCGAAGGATATTGTGATGCGGATTGGGCTAGAGACTCAGAAGATAGGCGATCTACCACAGGGTATTGCATGTTTGTTGGTGGAAATCTAGTGGCATGGAAAAGCAAGAAACAACATGTAGTTTCAAGATCAAGTGCCGAAGCAGAGTATAGAGCCATGGCGGCCGATACTAGTGAAATAGTTTGGCTAAAAGCGTTAACTGAAGAATTAGGGTTCTTTGTCCCAACTCCGATTCATCTCCATTGTGACAACCAATCTGCAATTCATATAGCCTCAAATCCGGTCTTCCATGAAAGAACAAAACATATAGAGGTAGATTGTCACTTTGTGAGACAAAAGATTGAAGATAAGCTGATCATTCCTAGATTTACAAGAAGTGATCCGTCTTTACAAAATCGGGAACCGCCAATCACATACACAAAAATATGGTCAAGTTGGGTGTTAAAGACATATACACACCCAACTTGAGGGGGAGTGTTGAAATAGAGCTCAAATAAGGCATATAGTTAAACTTTGTATTCCTAAATTTAAAGCTCCAAATGTAAAGATAAGGAGGAGGTAGAATTGTGCTCCTTTCTATTCAAGAAAATGGGCCCATCTAGGGACCCAAAATGGGCCCTTAATGGGCCTGGGGCCCAGCCCGGGCCAGCAAATCGGGGACCTTTTGGTCCCCCATCAGCCAAAGCATTCTGGCCGTTGGGGCTGTCCCAACGGCTAGTTAATCTAGCCGTTGGGGACAGCCCCAACGGCTAGAAGGAGAGGGCTGGTTTGCCCTCTCCTCTCTCATTCTTTCTCCTCTCTTTGTCTCTCCCTTTCTCTCTATAAATAGGGTAGCTTGTTACCCATTTAAAGCATGAAAAATAGCTCTCTTATTATGTACAAACTATCTTCCAAATACAATGAGATTCTGAATTTTATTTCAAGTTTACTTTGTTCATCTTATTTTGATTATTCAACAGTTACAACATGTCAATTTTGATCAATTGGTTATACAATTATGTCAATTTTGATTAATTAGTGATATAATTATGTCAATTTTGATCAATTTGAATTATAATTATGTCAATTTTGATTAGTTGAGATTTCAATTTTGATTATTTGGGTCTATAATTATGTCAATTTTGATTAATTGGTATTTCAATTTTGTCAATTTTGATCAATTGGAGTTATATTCAGTTCAAGTTTGATATGTTGGTGTTTCGATAATATCAATTTTGATCAATTAGGGTTACATTAGTTCAATTTTGATCAATTGGATTTACAATTATGTCAATTTTGATCAATCGATTATAAAATTAAATCAATCATTTTCAATTGGCGTTAGAGTTATGTCAATTTTGATCAATTGGGATTACAATTAGTTAAATTTTGATCAATTGGAGTTACAATTATGGTAATTTTGATCAGTTGAAGTTACAATCATAACAATTTTGATCAATAGGGGTTGCAATTATGTCAATTTTAGTCAATTGGAGTTACAATTATGTCAATTTTCATCAATGTGTGTTATAATTTTGCTAATTTTGATCAATTGGTGTTAAAATTATGACAATTTTGATCAATTCGTATTAAAATTATGTCAATTTTGTTCAATTGGTATTACCGTTATATCAATTTTGATGAATTAAGGTTATAATTATGTCAATTTTGATTAAATGACATTATAATTTTTTAAATTTTGATCACTTGGTGTTGTAATAATGTCAATTTTTATCAATTAGTTTTACAATTATGTCTATTTGAATCAATTGGTGTTATAATTATGTGAAGTTTGATTAATTGGGCTCAGAATTAGATCAATTTTAATCAATTGGAGCTATAATTTTGCTAATTTTGATGAATCGGTGTTATAGTGATGTAAATTTTAATCAATTGGCATTACAATTATGTCAATTTTGATCAATTGGGATTACAATTGTGTCAATTTTGATCAATTGAGGTTGCAATTATATTAATTTTGATTAGTGGTGTAACTATTATGTTAATTTTGATCAATTGGAGGTATAATTATATCAATTTTGATCAGCTGGTTTATTATGTCAATTTTGATTATTTGGTGTGACAATTTTGTTAATTTTGATCAATTGGGGTTATAATTATGTCAATTTCAATCAATTGGTGTCATAATTATGTCAATTTTGAACAATTGGGTTAAGAATGATGTCAATTTTGATCAATTGGGGTTACAATTATCTCAATTTTAATTAATTGTGATTACAACTACATCAATTTTGATCAATTGGTGTCCCAATTATGAAAATTTTGATTAATTGGAGTAACAATTATGTCAAATTTGATCAATTGGGGTTATAATTATGTTAATTTTGTTCAATTGGTGTTACAATTATGTCAATTTTGATCAATTTGGGTTTCAATTATCTCAATTTTGATCAATTGAGATGGCTATTACGTCAATTTTGAGTCAATTCGGGTTACAATTATGTCAATTTTGATCAGTTGGAGTTACGATTTTCTCAATTTTGTTCAATTGGGTTTTTAATTATGTCAATTTTGATCATTGGGGTTACAATCTTGTCAATTTTTATAAATAGGAGTTATAATTAGTTTATTTTTAACCAATTGTAGTTACAATTATGTCAATTTTGACTAATTTGAGTAACAATTATGACAATTTGGATTAATTGGTGTTACAATTTTGTTAATTTTAATCAATTGGGATTATAATTATATTAATTATGTCAATTTTAAGTAATTGGGGTTACAATTATATCAATTTTTATCAATTGGAGTTATAATTATGTCAATTTTGATCTATCGGAGTTATAATTATGTCAATTTTAATCAATTGAGGTTATAATTGTAAGAAATTTGAACAATTGGTGTTACAACTATGTCAATTTTGATTAATTGGTCTTTCAATTATGTCAATTTTGATCAACTAGAGTTGTAATACAATTATGTTAACTTTGATCAATTGGCGTTTTAATTATATCAACTTTGATCAATTGGTGTTAATGTTATGTCAACTTTAAACAATCGGAGTTACAATTATGTTAATTTTGATCAATTGATAGTGTAATTATGTTAATTTTGATAAATTAGGGCCACAATCATGTCAATTTTGATCAATTATGCTTATAATTATGTCAATTTTGATCGATTGGGGTACCACTTATGTTAGTTTTAATCAATCGGAGTTGTAATTATGTTAATTTTGATCAGTTGTAGTAAGAATTCTATTAATTTTAATCAATGGGAGTTACAATTATGTCAATTTAGATCGGCTAGGGTTACAATTGGGGTTATAATTATGTTAATTTTGATCATTTGGGGTCATAATTATGTCAATTTTGATCAATTGAGATATCTATATTAATCAATTCATGTTACAATTATGTTAATTTTGACCAATTGGAGTTATAATTATGTTAATTTTAATCAATTAAGATGTCAATTTTGATCAATTGGGGCTACGATTATATTAATTTTGATCAATTAGTGTTATAGTTGTATTAATTTTGTTCAAATTGAATTGTTGGTGCTACGATAATGTCAATTTTAATCAATTGTTGTTACAATTATGTCAATTTTGATCAATTGGGTTTATAATTTGAATAATTTTGATCAATTGGAATTACAATTATGTCAATTTAGATCAACTGGTTTTATAATTATGCCAATTTTTATCAATTGGCATTACAAATATGTCAATTTAGATCAATTGGTTTTACAATTATCAATTGGGGTTAGAATTAGAACAATCTTTATCAATTGAGGTGACAATTATGTCTATTTTGATCAATTGGTGCTTCAATTATGTCAATTTTGATCAACTGAGATAGCAGTTACATCAAATTGATCAATTGGGATTACAATTGTGCCAATTTTAATTAATTGGTGTGACGATTATGTCAATTTTGATTAATTGGGGTTACAATTATGTCAATTCTGATCAATTGGTGTACCATTATCTCAATTTTGTTCAACTGGGGTTACAATTAGTTCAATTTTGATCAGTTGGAGATACAATTATGACAATTTGGATTTGCTGGAGTTTTAATTATGCTAATTTTAATCAATTGAGGTTGCAATTATATCAAATTTAGTGATTGGAGTTACAATTAGTTCAATTTTGATCGATTGGAGTTACAATTATGTTAATTTTGATCAATTGGGTTTGCAATAATATCAATTTTGATCAATTTGTGTTATAGTTATGTCAATTTTGATGAATTAGGGTTATAATTATGTCAATTTTGATTAAATGACATTATAATTTTTTAAATTTTGATCAATTGGTGTTATAATAATTTCACTTTTTATTAATTGATGTTATAATTATATTTATTTTGATCAATTGGAGGTATAATTATGTTAATTTTGATTAACCAGTGTTACAATTATGTCAATTTTGATCAATTGTGACTACAATTATATCAATTTTGATCAATTGAGGTTATAATTACGTTAACTTTTATCAATTGGGTTAACAATGATGTCAATTTTGATCAATTGGAGTTACAATTATACAATTTTGATTAATTGTGATTACAACTACATGGATTTTGATTAATTGGAGTAATAATTATGTCAAATTTGATCAACTGGGATTAGAATTATGTTAATTTTGTTCGATTGGAGTTATCATTATGTCAATTTCGAACAATTTGTTAATAGGAATAATAATTATATCAATTTTGATCAATTGTAGTTTCAATTATGTTAATTTTGATCAATTAGATTTATAATTAGCTTAATTTTGATCAATTGGTATTACAACTATGTCAATTTTGATGCATTAGAGTTATAATTATGTCAATTTTGATTAAATAGCATTATAATTTTTAAATTTTGATCACTTGGTGTTCCAATAATGTCAATTTTTTTCAATTGGTTTTAAATTTTGTCTATTTTATTCAATTAGTGTTACAATTATGTGAAGTTTGATCAATTGGGTTTAGAATTAGATCAAATTTAATCAATTGGAGCTATAATTATGCCAATTTTGATGAATCGGTGTTATAGTGAAGTAAATTTTAATCAGTTGTCATTACAATTATGTCAATTTTGATCAATTGAGATTACCATTGTGTCAATTTTGATTAGTTGAGGTTGCAATTATATCAATTTTGATTAGTGGTGTAATAGTTATGTCAATTTTAATCAATTGGTGTTAGAATTATTTGAATTTTGATCAATTTGAGGTATAATTATATCAATTTTGATGGAATAGGTTAACAATGATGTCAATTTTGATCAATTGGGGTGACAATTATCTCAATTTTAATTAATTGTGATTGCAACCACATCAATTTTGTTCAATTGGTATCCCAATTATGAAAATTTTGATCAATTGGAGTAACAATTATGTTAAATTTGATCAATTGAGGTTACAATTATATTAACTTTGTTCAATTAGTGTTATAATTATGTCACGCCCCAGCCTGCAGGTCGAGCATGCAAACAAACCGCTGCGACTCCTCGAGGCACGGGTATACCCTACTCGCACATCGAGGCGACGCAAGGCTAAGCACTTAACCAATATTATGAACCTCATTGATATCCTAAGTCAATCATATAGTAAAAAATTTCAAGAAAATAATTTTTAATAAAAATTTTCTTTAAAATATTTACCTCCAATTTATATATAATATTTATATGCATGGTCTAATCATAAGCAAGGATGGGTATGATCACATACCCGGTAGCGTCTCTCAGTAAGGTTCGTGGAGCGGTACCCCAATGTAAGTCAAGTATAGTACAAACTGAAAATATTAATGAGGGGTGAGTATAATTCATATACTCAGTGAGTAAAGTGCAATGACTACTAATGACAATAAATGAATTTGTGAGAGTGGCAAGTCAAAACATCATTTTCAAATTATTGTTGAAAAGATGAATTGATCAACCCCAAGGATGAATTGTTTATGGGTCATGAATTGGGCTGGCCCGCGGAATGGCCCAGCCCGGGCCAGCAAAAGGGCCCTTTTTAGCCCAACAAAGGGGGCCCAATTGGGCCCCAACGGCTAGGCAAAACTAGCCGTTGGAGACAGCCTCCAACGGCTAGTAGAGAGGGGTCTTAACCCCTCTCTTGTTCTCTCATTTGCTCCCTAATTCTCTCACTCTTCTTCTTCTATAAATAGGCTTCTATGTATTCAAGCAAAGGCATGAACAAAAGTTCAAAGCTATGAATGTTATTTGCTTTCTATTTCAATAAAGTCCAGAATTATATTTTAAGATCTCTTGAGTTCCTTCTTTGATCTTTCAATATGGTATCAGAGCAAACGATCCCATCCTCTTCAAGGTTGGGTGACCCTCCTCCTTCCATAAACATTTCCCAAATACAAAGTATATCCTCTATCCAATTGAAAGGGGGGGATTATTATCAATGGGCAAATGTAATGAAGAGGGCACTCAACCTTCACAATCTAGAGAGTCATGTTCTTGATGATGCACTTGAAGAGACAGATCCATCCTTTCGAGAATGGAAGAAAAGGGATAATCATGTGTTTATTCTTCTCCTTAACTCTCTAGATGAAACTCACAAAGCAATGGTGTCATGCGCCCCAAATGCAAAAACTTTGTGGGATGAAATGTTCTCTCTCTATGGCTTGGAATCCAACCTTGGGAGGATCTTTGAGCTTAAAAGGCAAATTGCTTCCATCAAAAAGGAAGGTAAATCTCTTCCTCAATACTTTGGGGAGTATTCGGATGCTTGGAATGAGCTGATTACTTTACGGCCAGATTCCATAGACCTCAAGGTCATTCGAAAAAGAAGAGAAGAAGATAAAATATTTGGTCTTCTCATGGGCTTAGATGATTCATATTCTCATCTAAGGCAAGAAATTCTTCGAATGAAGGACTTTCCATCATTTGGGGAAGTCCAAAATATGATTCAAAGGGCTGAAGTGAGCATTAGATTGGAAGAAAGTTCTAAGCAAAAATTGGAAGCTCAAGCATTCATTGTCTCTACGAATGAAGTAGTTGCTGCCAAAGTGAATCAAATTCAAAGGAGAAATGAGATATGTTCTCATTGTAAGAAAAGAGGTCATTCAAAGGATAAATGCTGGCTCTTGTATCCCCAACTAAAGCCCAAAGTATTCAAGCAAAGGGACCAGCAAGGAGCTCTAAACGGATTTGGTTCGGGACAGCAAGCTGCTGCCCAATTCGTAAAGGTTCAAGCACCATCCTTGGCTGAATTTGCTGCACTCCAAACTCAACTAAATGAGGTTGCACAAAAGCTTCAACAAATGGCTCCTTCATCTGGTAAAAATCAAGAACCTTTCTCATATTTAAATTCTGAAAATTTTCTCATTAATTCGGGAATCGAATGTCATATGGTTAAGGATAGAGCAAAAATAAAGAGATTTGAAAACCTTCCTAACCATATGATTATTCGAGTAGCAAATGGACAAGATTTGAGAGTAAATCAAGTTGGGGAAGTTGACATTTTTGGAAAACCAACTAAGGCTTTATATGTCCCCAAACTTACCTCAAACCTACTGTCCATTAGCAAGATCACCAAGGATCAAAAGTGTAGAGTTGTTTTTGACCCCAATAATGTCTCTTTTCAGGACCTCAAGTCGAATCAATTGATTGGCAAGGGTTCTAGAAGAGGAGGACTTTATTACTTGGATCAAGAACAAAATGCACTTGTAGCTCATGTTAAGGAGGATCAATCTCTTTGGCATGGACGTTTAGGACATCCTAGTGATCGGGCTTTAAAACGTCTATTCCCAACTTTAAATTTTGAGAATAGACATTGTAAAGCTTGTATTTTGGCAAAGGAAACCCGAACAATGTATCCTATTTCAGAAACAATATATGAAAATCCTTTTGATTTAGTTCATTCCGATGTTTGGACTTCACCCATCATGTCCCACTTAGGTTACAAGTACTTCATTACTTTCATTGATCACAAAACAAGGTACACATGGGTGTATCTTTTAAATACCAAAGACCAAGCTCTTGAAGCACTCAAGAGCTATGTGAAGTATGTAACCAAATTATACAATGCCAATATAAAAGTCCTAAGGTCAGATCATGGTGGTGAATTTACAAGTCTTAATTTCGAAAATTACCTTAAGGACAATAGCATTATACACCAAATGTCATGTGTTTACACACCCCAACAAAATGGGGTAGCGAAAAGGAAAAATAGACACATACTTGAAATATCTAGAGCTATGATGTTCTATGCAAACATGCCTAAGAAATTTTGGTGTGATGCGGTTAAAACCGCAGTACATGTGATCAATCTTATGCCCACCGAAGTTTTAAAAGGGCAATCTCCCCTTGAGGTTCTCCTAGGAAAGAAACCAGATATTTCTCACCTTAGGACATTTGGTTGCACATGTTACATTCACATTCCTACGCACCTAAGGAATAAACTAGAACATAGAGGGAAAAAGTGTGTATTTCTTGGATATGCAGCCTTTGAAAAAGGCTATAGGTGCTATGATCTTACCACTAACCGAACATACATATCAAAAGATGTGATATTTCTGGAAAATGAGTTCTATTTCGCAGAAAATGAAGATGTAAAGGAAGCTCCAAAGACTGAAATTCCTCCTAGCACTTGGGACTTCCTCATATCGCCTCCTCAAGAAGCCGAACAAACCGAAGGAAACTCCACTTCTGAAACAAGCCATAACTCTCAAGATGATAATTCAGAAGCTTTAGAGGCTGAACAACCAATTGTTTCAGGGGGAGAAAGTGATACAAATGAGGAGAATACAAATGAGGAGGAATCTCTTGAAATCGAGGAGGAACCGGATGAACCACCACCTCAACTAAGAAAATCAACAAGGCTTAGACTTCCTCCATCCGAATGGATCAATCGAAGGGTGTTCTATAACTCTAAGGTAACCTCCCATCCTATTCATGATTATTATACCACCTCACATGTTTCCTTGGACCACCGAGCTTTCTTGAGTAATCTAGATAAAGAAGTGGAACCAACGTCATTTGAGGAGGCATCAAAGGATCCAAGATGGAGAAAAGCAATGGAGGAGGAACTAGAAGCTCTATCAAAGAATGGGACATGGGAAATCACCTCACTACCAAAAGGGAAGAAAGCCGTAGGATGTAAATGGGTATACAAAATCAAGCACAAAAGCGATGGATCAATTGAGCGATTCAAAGCAAGACTAGTAGCCAAAGGGTATACTCAAGCATATGGGATTGATTATGAGGAGACCTATGCTCCGGTTGCAAAAATGAACACCATTAGAGTCCTTTTGTCTCTTGCGGTGAATCACGGATGGAGCCTATTTCAAATGGATGTAGCAAATGCTTTTCTCCAAGGAGATCTAGAAGAAGAAGTCTACATGCAAATACCAAAGGGACTTCAATCTCAAGGAGGAAATGCATGCAAACTTCATAAGGCAATTTATGGTCTCAAACAATCTCCAAGAGCTTGGTATGCAAAATTAAGTCATACTTTCCTTAGTAATGGATTTCATAAATGCAATAGTGATTCATCTCTATTCATTAAAAGAACTAAGGATCATATCACAATAGCACTAATTTATGTAGATGACATTATCATCACAGGTGATTTGCATCAAATAGACCTAGTTACAAATTTCTTAAAGTCTAGATTTGAAATTAAAGATTTAGGAAAACTAAAGTATTTTCTAGGAATTGAGTTAGCCTATTGTCCCAATGGGCTAATTCTCTCCCAAAGAAAATATACTCTTGACCTTTTGTAGGAAACAGGAAAG
The DNA here is from genome assembly GCA_037126225.1 of Dillenia turbinata. Classification (NCBI taxonomy): domain Eukaryota; kingdom Viridiplantae; phylum Streptophyta; class Magnoliopsida; order Dilleniales; family Dilleniaceae; genus Dillenia; species Dillenia turbinata. The sequence continues at coordinate 280,700 of JBAMMX010000030.1, read as the reverse complement.
CTTGGAGCAAGACCAACTTGCAGTCCAGTTTCCTCTTCCGGTCCTTTAGCCGATGACAATGATCCTTTAGAAGACATTGAAAGATATCAGAGGTTGGTTGGGAGACTTATCTACCTCACCATCACAAGGCCAGACATAACATATGCCGTTAGCTATATAAGTCAATTTATGCACTCTCCAACAAAAGGCCATTGGAGAGCAGCTGAAAGGATCCTTCATTATATCAAAGGATCCCCGGGGCTAGGCATTTGGATGAAGAACAATGGAAGTTCAGACATTGAAGGGTATTGCGACGCTGATTGGGTGGGTGACTCCACAGATAGAAAGTCTACCACCGGGTATTGCATGTTTGTAGGAGGCAATTTGGTAGCTTGGAAGAGCAAAAAACAACGGGTTGTATCTAGATCAAGTGCAGAGGCCGAGTATAGGGCCATGGCAGCTAGTGCAAGTGAGATAGTATGGTTGAAGGCTTTAGTAGAAGAGCTAGGGTTCACGGTCTCCACTCCAATCAAGCTCCATTGTGACAATCAATTCGTAATTCACACTGCCACCAATCCGGTCTTCCATGAATGCACCAAACACATAGAAGTTGATTGTCATTTTATTCGTCAAAAGGTAGAAGAAAAACTCATTGTGACTCCTCATATCAAAGGAGAAGATCAGCTAGTGGATATCTTCACAAAGGGAGGGACAGTAGCTCACCTACAAGAAATGATGGACAAGGTGGGTACTATTAATATCTACGCACCCAACTTGAGGGGGAGTGTTGAAAAGATGAATTGATCAACCCCAAGGATGAATTGTTTATGGGTCATGAATTGGGCTGGCCCGCGGAATTCGGGCTGGGCCCGAAGGGCCCAGCCCGGGCCAGCAAAAGGGCCCTTTTTAGCCCAACAAAGGGGGCCAATTGGGCCCCAACGGCTAGGCAAAACTAGCCGTTGGAGGCTGTCCAACGGCTAGTAATTCTAGCCGTTGGAGACAGCCTCCAACGACTAGTAGAGAGGGGTCTTAACCCCTCTCTTGTTCTCTCATTTGCTCCCTAATTCTCTCATTCTTCTTCTTCTATAAATAGGCTTCTATGTATTCAAGCAAAGGCATGAACAAAAATTCAAAGCTATGAATGTTATTTGCTTTCTATTTCAATAAAGTCCAGAATTATATTTTAAGATCTCTTGAGTTCCTTCTTTGATCTTTCAACAATTATATCTTATTCATGTACAAACATATCATGTAATTCAAAATAATATGCATCCTTATCATCAATCATGCATCATAGGGTGTCAAAAATGGATTCTACCTATAGTTTGGCCTAACTAGGGTAAAGTCAACCAAGGGGTCATCAAAATATCATAAGAATGAAACACATATATCTTTCCCCGTTCCCTTGGTGTTGACACGGTCCTTACGTGGTGCTCGTCTATTGAATCTATTGGTCAGAGACAGAGGACTCATACCCCTGCTCCCGTGTTACCCCACCACACCACCCCGTCGAGTAAACGCTCAATACCATGGTAGGGAGTGTGCTATAGCCAGTATACACCATCCCATAAACATACACATGTGCCATATGCCATCATTCATAAATCTTTACTCATAAAAGAAAAACATGCACTATCAAGTAATCATAATATCAGGATGTAATTTTCACAGAACAACATTTCAGGACAGACCATAAATATTAAAGCAATTCTAAATCACATTTCAAAATTCATTTATAAAATTATGATCAAAACTATTTTTCATTTAAAGTCAAAAATAGTTCGTCCCACTCACATCGACTGGGGAGGGTATGCATTCTCCCTAACTATCTTCGTTTCTCGAACGAGTCACCTCTCGAACCCTAAGTCTAAGTTAAACAATATGCATTATTTATCAATTCAATATTATATCGTCGAATTATAAGATGCATGTAGAAATGTTCTCTTTCATAAGATTAAATCTCAAATTTCATACTTAGAGAAAAATTTCTACAAAACCTATCACGCACAGGTTTAGTAAAATCACGATATCTTCTAAAATCTTGATCGGATTCAAGTGATTTAAATTTTTTCTTAAAGATAAGACATATATCTCCAACTTGTATGTTCAGACCAACTTCAAATTCTGAACACATGAATTTAAAAAAATTTACCACTTTTTTAGTCTAAGTTCTTAAAACCAATTCTGCACAGTTTTGGAAACATTTCATATCTCCCTATGTACTTCTCCAATTTAAGTGATTTTTATCTCAAATTGAAGATAAGACATAGATCTAAAATGTTCTAGTCTAGACCATTCTCAGAGTTTAATTTTATAATTTTATAAAATTCCATTTTCATCTCGGTTTCAGTTTTAGAACTACTTCTAAACAGTTTTAGTTTAAAACTTCATAACTTTCTGTATACAACTTCGATTCAAGTGATCTTTATCTCTAATTAAAGATAAGACAGAGATATAAAACTTTTGTGTTTAAAGTTTATCCAAATTCCTTATATAAGATACCTTAAAAATTCACACAATTTACTAGTCGTACATATAATATGAAACAAAGATGGTGAAACATACTAAAATTCCAAAAATCACCTAAAATCGATTTTTTCATGAAATGCTTCACATGATATACCATCCTAAAGCTTAGGAAGTCTAGTTTATAGAGAAATAAATGGTTTAGATTTTTGTTTCTACAGAATGATATATTATAAGAATACTATATAAGACTCAATCTAGAAATCAATATCTAGCATGCTAGTATGGATACCAAAGTAACTACTTATCAAATAATTTAATCTTAGCATAAGTTTGGACATGTTACCTCCTTTGTAAGATCTCTTTATCAATAAATACCAGCACTTCCTTTGAATCCTTGAATTTTTTATCACCTTAGAAAAATTAAATCACAATGAACATAAATTCCTACACAATACTTGTATACTTCTAAATGAAATTTAAGAATTTCCAAAAATTATTCTTACCTTTTTGGCTCCATATATAGTTGAACTCAAAAATGGAAATGGACTCTACATATTTCGTGCAAGGGGTGGTTTGAATGAAAAAAATGAGCCAAACTCTTCTAAAACAAGTTCTTTTATAAACCTAACCAAATATCTTTGACCATTGGATCATTCCATGCATCATCTCAACCTTTCACTTGTCCTAGCACTTAAACCATGCAATTGTTGATTCAAGTAATCTCCATGCGCTCCATTAGGTGTCCTGTGGACATCCATGTCAAGGGGGAGAAGTGTCACAAGCTAGAAAAGCTATTCTAGTTAGTTTTCATGCATAAATTTCTATCCAATGAGCTTTTATGCATAAATTTCTATCCAATGAGCTTTCTTGAATATGGAAAATCCTATATGGCCACTAACCAACCTTGCTTCCCTCTTGACCAATCATTTGGCTCCAATTATCCATCATTGAGTGGTTTGTAACTTAGTCTCTTAACTTTCCTTAATTGCATTTAAACCCCTAACTTTTAAAAATTTACATTTTTGGTCCTTATGAAATTTTGTTTGAAATTTCTTAAATATGTGAAATTTCATTTAAATATTTTTATTTAAGTGTGTAGGCCTTTTCTTAACCATTTTTGACTTCTTTAGGCGTTGCCTACGCTTGCTTAGAAGGTTTTCGGTTTATCGATAAAATTTTCAGTTTTAGCGATTTTGAGACGAAATTTCAAAATAAATAAATAGATGTCTCAAAAGGATGCTTATATATTTAGAATCATGAGAAATAGTACATGATATATAGTCAACGAAAATCGGTGTTACAATTCCTAACCCCCTAATAAAATGTTTCGTCTTCGAAACTAAACCGAAACTATATAGCAAATAGTTGGGGGTACTGTCTCCTGATAGCATCCTCGGGCTCCCGGGTTTGCTCCTTGACCTGGTCGTTCCTCAAAAGTACTTTGACCAGGGGGACCTCCTTGCTCCGTAGCTTCTTAGTTTGTCTGTCTAAGATGGCTATGGATTGGACGAGGAAGCTCAAATCATCGCTCAACTCTACCGGTGGAGGCTCTAGCACATGGGAAGGATCAGGAAGGTACTTCCTCAGCATCGAGACATGGAATACATCGTGAATCCATGCTAATTCAAGTGGCGGGTCTAATCTGTATACCACTTTCCCAATCCTCTCAAGGACTCAGAAAGTTCCAATGTATCTGGGGTTAAGCTTTCCCTGCTGTCTGAATCAGATCGTCCCCTTCCAAGGGGATATCCTCAGAAACATCATGTCTCCCTCCCCGAACTACAAAGGTCACCATCATCTGTCTGCATAGCTTTTCTACCTATCCGGGTGGCTTTTATCCGAGCATGGATGACCTTGACCTTCTCCCGGGTTGGCTATTGTTTATTGACTACTTAACCCATGGCCATTAGTTCCAATTCTTAGATAACTTGATATCTCCAATTTTTGATAGCTCAAATCAATTAATGATTATGCTTTCTTGGTTATGGTTTGAGATACCATGATTTGATAAGTGATATGATATCTTGACTAATCTAATTGACTTATGATTTGCTAGTTTTTAATAATAATAATGTCAATATCTCATTCTAAGTTTGTAAGTTATGAGTTTCCTTATTATCTTAAGCCACTATGTCTTTTCATAACTTAATGTTTCGTGAGTTCTTGAGACTTCTCATTTCCTTCCCGTATCTTTTTCCCCATGAAACTAAGATAACACGTATATGGAACGAGGATCTGAAAATGCTTTCTAATGGGCTGCCCAGAGCTAAACTAAAACAAGAAATATATAACTAATTTCTCTAATCAAGGAGATACTTTAGTTGTACAAATCTCTATGGTTATTGTACCTTTTGTATGAGCCAAGGAGCATTGCAAATGTGGTAATTAGGGTTTCTGTTGAAAAAGCCTTTTTAGTGATGACCAATTACATGAGGCCTTTATAGATGACGTCAGATCAGGTCATTACAATTAAGTGTAACACTAAAAGATGTAATATTTTTCAACTTCAAGGAACATGATGTTTTGATAATAAGGGTGATAAAAGTATAATCAATACCCTTACCCACCCTATTTTAATAAAACCCATCAAAAGCTTTAAATAAGTCCTCACAAAAGACATACTAAAAAGTCTAGACAAAAACCATTATAAAACCATCAGAGCCTATGGCTTTATGGTCCATATAACTAGGAGGCTCTAGAGCTCTCAATGGGAAACCAATCGAGGATCTCAATATTGGGATGAAATCTATCCACCTCTATGTATAAGTCCCTATAAAAGCTAGAGACAATATTCACTATAGAAGCCAGATCCGTGATCATATTACCCTCATCATCCTTTAACTCTATCATGGATCTCCTTTACCTCTTTACCATTGGCAACATAAAAAAATTTATATTATAATCTCATTCTCAAATCCACTTCAGCCAAATCTTCTGATGCCAATTAATCTCCTCCTCATGATCATTTCTAAGATTTTATTGACAGATAGAAAAATCATCGAATAATCCTCTTTCTACATTGGGATTATCTAACTCATCAATCTCTTAAAAAAATAAAACATTTTCTAAATCTAATATCACCAAAAACTTCTTTATTCAACACTTTGAGAGATTGCTTTTTAAAATCTTCAATTTCCCCTTAAATTTTAAGACATTCCAACCTTGTTACATCATGCATCGGAACATATCAAGAATCATTAAACATTGTTCATCTCCATGATAGAGCCACGTGTTATCAAACGTAAAAGGAGTGGAATCACAAGAGATGGGATAAGGGATAGGAAAATGATTGAAAGTGGCTCTCCACCAAGCAACTGAGTATTAGCGAAGGAGATAACTCGCAATCCCTAATGAAAAACTCAAAAGGATACATGCTTGTACTCCTGATGCCATTCATTTTCTCAGAAGGAAATCTAACAATATCAAAATCTCCACCAAAAATCCAGTTTAGGGAACCAAAACCAAAGACCCCATACAACTTTCAAAAGGAATGGTGTAACCTAGGAGAACTTAAACCATAAACGGATGTAAACCATCGATAGCAGAGGCCTCTAACCTGAAACAGAAGAGAGAAAAGGATCTGCGAAGATGCATCAATCCAATAAAAGGTCCTAACATCCCACATGAACAACAACTGAGGGGAGATATTCCCAACCCATAAACCTAAAGTTCCAAATAGAGTTAATCAAGCTAGCATCCACCTCCCCTAGAAAGTCATCCCAAGTCAATGGCTCATCCGCTCTATCCTTGATGCCGTCCCACCAGTCACGAGCGTCATTCTCTAGCAGTCTAACTACTATCATCAGTTAGAGTCTATACTCAACTCTCATGTCCTCCATAGCCTCTTTGATCCGTTTAAGTCACTTCTTGGCAACAACAGGGTCATGGGTCTCAAAGAAGGACTCAAACCCTTGACCCCTGGCCTCTCTTAATAAGGTGGAGACCTTTGTCATCTGTTGAGTAGACAACATAGTTATCAACGTAGGAGAGGGCGCCGGTGTCGTTGTGGGTACATGCAGAGTCTCAATTGTAGTGTAGGTGGTGCCTCATCTGGTCTCGATGGGCTATCCACCACCCCATCATCTCCTGGAGTATGTGGTGCGGTAGGGGTGCCTCTCCAGCAGAAGGGGCCTGAGGTGCTTGAGACGAAGACGTGGCCTCGAGCGGCACCTCAGTGGTACACCTTGATTGTTCTCGAGAATGCATAGTTCTTTATAAAGGATTACGCTTAGTACTTAAGAGTGAGAAAACAAAGGGTTAGGTGCTAACCTAACCCCATAATAAGGATTAACGTTATAGGACCATAGGAGGCAAATTATAAACTCTTAAAAAAATATTTGACAAATACTCGAAGCGAAATAGAGTAAATATAGAACCCAATGCTCTGGTACCACTAAAATCTGTCACGCCCCGACTCACAGGTCGAGCACGTGAACAGACCACCACGACTCCTCGAGGCACGGGTATACCCAACTCGCACATCGCGGCAACGCAAGGCTAAGTACTTAACCAATATTATGACTCTACTTGATATCCTAAGTCGATCATACAGTGAAAAATTTCAAGAAAATAGTTTTTAATAAAAATTTTCTTTAAAATATTTGCCTCCAATTTACATATAATATTTATATGCATGGTCCAATCGTAAACAAAGATGGGTATGATCACATACCCGGTAGTGTCTCTCAGTAAGGCACGTGGAGCGGTTCCCCAATATAAGTCAAGTATAGTATAAGCTAAAAATATTAATATGAGGGGTGAGTACAATTCACATACTCAGTGAGTGAGGTGCAATGACTATATAAAAACAATAAATGAATTTGTGAGAGTGGCAAGTCAAAACATCATTTTCAAATTATATCTCATTCATTTGCAAACATATTATGTAATTCAAAATAATATGCATCCTTATCATCAATCATGCATCATGGGGTGTCAAAAATGTATTCTACCTATAGTTTGCCTAACAAGGGTAAAATCCACCAAGGGGTCTGTAATACCGAAAAACCAATGTTGGATATTTTGTAAACATTTTTATCATAAAATAGAAAATTTTAAATTTTATATTGATTTTCAATTTTGGGATATTAAATTTAAAAATTTTTAGTATGTTTTAAATATCGTATCCGCAAATCGTAGTAAACCCTATTTTTATGAAATTTAAAAATTTAATGAAAAGTAGGTGTAAATATATGTATTTATAAATATTTATTTACTTATTTATTTATATATATATTCATATTTATATATATATATATTTAAAAAAAACAGAGAAAAGGGGAAAGCATAACGTTTTTACTGAAACGTTGCGTTTCCCCTATCTTCAATTCGATTAGGGTTTCAAACCCTAATCGAACACTCTCTCTCTCTCCCGACTCTTCATCTCCCTCTCTCGCCCGACGCCCTCTCTGTTTACTCCGCCTTCCCTTCGCCGCGCACAGCCGCGCTGTCCACCTTCATTGACTGTCGGCCATCATCGCGATACCTTCTCTCTCTGTTTCTCTCTCTATCTCTCTCTGTTTCTCTCGTTCCCTCTCGAACTCTCTCAGTCATTTACCCAATTCCTCCGCCACCGCCTTCTACCGTCACCACCGCACACCACCACCACCACCATCGCTCTCTGTTCTCTTTTTCTTTCGGTTGCTCTGTCACTCTCTTAACTCACCATCGTTCTCTCTCTACCTCACGATCTATCTGTTCTCTCTCGATCGCCCTCTCTCTGCTCTCTCTCTCTCTTTCTCCTTTGTTCTCTCTTACCCGTCCTCTTACTATCTCTCTCCCTCTCTATCGCTTCTCTCTCCCGCTCGTGTGACTACAGTACTCTGCCCCTCTCTTCCTCATGCAAGCGCTGCTGCTCTGCCACCGCTGCAACCACCCCATTCTGCGACCTTCGTAGAAGCTCCAAGCTGACAGTAACAGCACTCTGTCAGAAACCCTAGGTTGCGAATCCTTCTCTGCGTAGGTTAGAACAAATTTCTGATTTCTAGTTCTAGGGTTTCGATTTTCTAAGTGATTGAACTAACTTACTATACTATGTTTTGGTTAGGAGGTACTGCAGATCATCAATAGGACTGAGGAGGCGTTCAATTGAGGCTACGAATTGTAAAATCCTAGGTGAGAGAAATTTCTAAATGCCTTCAATAATAGATCGAATTTAGGTTGTTTAGGATGAGAGAATGTGTTAGATGATGATAGAATCTTATTGGGTCAGGCTAAAGATTTAGGGTTTATGATTTGTATTGTTTCAGACCCTATCTTCTTATTAATTGATGCTATCTGTTTCATTGAGAATAGAAATTTAGGAAAAATTAGAATGTAAAATAGTATGTGATGTAAATGAGTTGCGATTAGTAAACTTGGGATGTATATTCATCAATTGGAAAAATTAGAAGAAATTAAGGCAATGTTAATTTAAGAAAATTAGAGAAAATTGTTTGAAAAATAGGAAAGTTTGTAAACCCTTGAAATTGGAGGAGAAATGACTTGAGAATTGTTGTTATTGATTTAGGACAATCCATTGGAGCTTGAAAGTGGATTTCTTGAATATTGATAGGGTGTAGGGAGTGGATACCCTCCCTAGTGGTGAGTGGATGGTTCATTGTGTTCATGAATGAGAAACCTATTTTAAAATTGCTTTATAAATGATTTTGAAAGGGTTTTTGTATATTTTATATAAATTGCTTTGTGACTGTGGGCTGTCTGAACTGTATTGTGAAATACGAATGCATCCATGTTGTTTACAAATGCTTCTGTGCCATATGCAATTGGTATTATGATATGGATTGATTTGGCATAACATTGTTGATTATTTGATGAAAAACTATGACATATTGTTTATGAGATGGATTGATTTAGAAATGAATGGTGCTGGATTGTAAATGGATATAGTCATTCCCACCACGGAGCGACCCGACAGGGTGGCGTGGTTTGAGGTTTTGATGTGCGGGGGAGTTAGACGTCCCTCCCTCTGCCGAAGTCGTGCTATATCTAGATTGCACCCCGGTAATGTACTAGCCAACGCCAAGGAAGGGGGTATGTTTTGAAACATTGGATAGAAAAATCCTTGGTGGGCTTTCGTCTGGGTTTGGCCGCCCTAAGACAGAAGTGATTTCAACGGGACCCCAGGATTTTCTAAAAAAATGATTGATATGGATACATATTTTATAAATTGTGATTTATTAAAATGTTTTATGAATATGAACTGCTATTTATGAGATATGCTTTGACTGCCCCAAATTCACCCCTTGTTTATGAACACAATTGCACCATTGTACTCTATTCACTGAGTATTCCCCTATACTCACCCCTCTCTCCACCTTTTTCAAAGGATTCTTAGTTCGAGGATTGGACGTCGGAGCTTGCAAAGTATTTTTGTAGTTTTGTATAGGTATTTGGCAAATGCAAGATTTTGGAGATTCGTAATTCTCAAACTATGGAAAGGGAAGTCTGTACATCCATATCGTGCGGATTTTATGGATACTGGTTGAGTTTTTGGCAAGTATTAATAAAATCAGACGATTTTTGATTTATACTTTATTATTTTGATTGCTCTATCTTTAGAAAAAAAATTGTTTTTATCTGTACTGGGACATTTAGATTGTAAATCTAAATTTCGATGCTTTCTTTTGATTTTGTGAAGTTCTGTACATCTCATATCATTAAGATTTTACTGATACTGGCTTGTTTTCTTCGGGTAAGTGTTGGTAAAATCCGACGGCTATGTTTTGGGACTTCTTGTTTGTTAAATGCTTTATTGTGTTGAGAATTCTGGGTGGCTAGGATGGCCACATCGCATGCGTGCATGTACAGGATCCCACTCCCCGATGTGTGCTGATGTGTACTCGTGCATGTACAGGTTCCCTCTCCCCGATTGTGTGCTGATATGAACTCGTGCAAGTATAGGTTCCCTCTCCCTGATTGTGTGCTAATGTGTGCTCGTGCATATATAGGGATGGACCGAATGGTTCCTTTGCTTGTCTATTATTAAATGTTTTCCCTGTTGAATTTCTAAGAGAGCAAGCAAAGAGAAATGAGTAAGAACTTCAAGAATTTTATTGAAATTTCAAAGAGAGTACATAACAAGTTGAGGCATTTTTTCATGCCCTTTCAAAGCTCCATCTTGACATATATATAGAAGAGGGAGAAGAGGAGAGATTTTATGGAGGGAGGAGAGAGCAATGCCCTCTCCTTAGTGCTGCCCCAACGGCTAGTTTAACAACTAGCCGTTGGGGCCTCTTGGCCCCTTTAGGGCCATCCCTTGCTGGGCTCATTTGAGCCCAGCTCAATGATCTTTAGGACCCTCTCTTTGGGCCTTGAACATGGGAACAATTGGGCTCTAGGAATTGGATCATTTGGAAGATCCAATTTGCACACTCATGGAGACTTGTTTTGACTTCTTAACAAGGCATGTCTAGGATGGCTTGATTATGCTTCATTTCAACACTCCCCCTCTGTTGAAATTCAAAGATAGCAAACTAAGAAATGAAGAAATAAACTTCAAGACTTTTATTGAAAGATCAAAGAGAGTTTACACATAATGAAGACATATTTTTCATACTTCTAAAGCACTCCCACCTATCCTATTTATAGAGAAGGAGAAGAGAGGTAAGGAAGGAGAGAAAATAAGGGGGAGGAGAGGGCATTGCCCTCTCCTAACAGCCGGCCCCCAACGGCTAGTTCTCTACTAGCCGTGGGGGGCTGCTGCCCCCACTTGGATTGGGCTTGGGCTGGGCCAATTTCGGCCCAGCTGCTTGAGGAAAGGGAGGCCCATAATGGGCCCTTTAAATGGGTTTACAAAGGGGTTTGGAGAAAGGTTTTACATGGGCTAAAATTAGACCTCCTTATGATCATATAAGAAACTCTTAGGAGGGCATCTTGAAGAGAATGCTAATGAGCTCAATTATGTCTCATTTCAACACTCCCCCTCAAGTTGGGTGTGTATGTATCTATAACACCCAACTTGACCATATTTTTGTGAATGTGATTGGCGGTCCCTGGTTTGGTGAAGATGTCGGCCACTTGATCATCACTTCTTGTGAAGCTTGGAGTGATGAGCTTTTCTTCAAACTTTTGTCTCACAAAGTGACAATCCACCTCAATGTGCTTTGTTCTCTCATGAAAAACCGGATTTGAGGCTATGTGAATTGCCGATTGATTGTCACAATGGAGTTGGATTGGAGTAGGAACAGAGAAACCTATTTCTTCAATTAGAGCTTTTAGCCACACTATTTCACTTGATGCAGCTGCCATGGCTCTATATTCGGCTTCAGCACTTGATCTTGATACCACATGTTGTTTCTTGCTTTTCCAAGCTACTAAATTTCCTCCAACAAACATGCAATAACCTGTGGTTGATCGTCTATCCTCTGAATCTCCAGCCCAATCCGCATCACAATACCCTATGATTTGTGAGTTATTGTTCTTTTTTATCCAAATTCCCATGCCCGGTGTGCCCTTTAGGTAGTGAAGTAGATCAATTTCCCTACGAGCCTTTGATATCTTGGTTCATCCTCATAATCTTCATTATCATCCTTGAGATCACTAGAGGAGCTAATGGGACTACAAGCGGGCTTGGCACCTAACTTCCCGGTTTCCTGCAAGAGATCAAGCACATACTTCCTTTGTGATAGAACAAGCCCATTTGGACAATAGGCAAGTTCTATCCCTAAGAAGTACTTTAGTTTCCCTAAGTCCTTAATATCAAATTTTGTTTGTAAGAAACTTCTCACTTGGTTGATTAAGTTAAAATCATTGCCGGTTATGATTATATCATCTACATAAACTAGCACTATAATGATTTTTCCATCTAGTTTTTTGATAAAGAGAGAAGTATCACTATTGCATTTATTGAAATTATGATCAAGAAGAGTTGAGCTAAGTTTGGCATACCATGCTCTTGGAGATTGTTTGAGACCGTAGATTGCTTTCCTAAGTTTGCAAACTTTGTTGAGTTGGTGAGAAAAGCCCGGTGGAGTCTCCATGTATACTTCTTCTTCTAGATCGCCTTGAAGAAAAGCATTGGCTACGTCCATTTGAAACATTGGCCAAGAGTGATTGATTGCAAGGGACATCAAGACTCGAATTGTGTTCATCTTGGCCACCGGAGCATAAGTTTCCTTGTAGTCTACTCCATAAGCTTGAGTGAAGCCCTTAGCTACTAGTCTAGCTTTGTGTCTATCAATGCTTCCATCGCTTTTGTGCTTGATCTTATAGACCCATTTGCATCCTACCGCCCTTTTTCCTTTAGGGAGGGATGATAACTCCCACGTTCCGTTTCTTTCTAAAGCTTCTAGCTCCTCTTTCATGGCTTGAATCCATTGGGGATGTTGTTTTGCTTCTTCAAAGTTTCTAGGCTCTTGATGAAGGTCTAAATTCTTGATGAATTTTTGATGGCTACAAGACATGTTAGCAATCGAATAATATTGAGAAATGGGATGAGATGTCACCTTTGAGTTATAGAACACTCTCTTGTTGATCCATTCCGAAGGAGGGAGCCTAAGTCTTGTTGATCTTCGAAGAGGAGGTGGAAGCGGTTCCTCAATACTTTGTTCTTCTTCCTCCATAACTTGCCTTTGATCTAAGTTGTCTCCCCCTTCCTCTTGGACAGATTCATGATCGGAATGTGATGAGATTGGTTCTTCTTGAATTGGATCATTTTCAGCTAGGATTGGTCGTTCTCCTTCTTCATTTTGATGGGAAGGTTCTTTGATTGAGGGAAGAACTATATTCCATTGGTCTTGAGCTCCTCTTTCCTTTGCTTGTTCTTGATCCTCTTTTCCTGCAAAATAAGGTTCTCTTTCTACAAATATCACATCCTTGGATGTGTATAGCTTTTTAGTTAGAGGATCATAACATTTATATCCTTTCTCAAAGGTAGAGTATCCTAGAAATACACATCTTCTCCCCCTTTCATCTAGTTTATTTCTAAAGTTTTCTGGTACATGCACATAACAAATGCACCCAAAAACTCTTAAGTGTGAGATATTTGGTTTTCTTCCTAGGAGTAGTTCTAAGGGGGATTTTCCTTCTAATACTTGATAGGGCATAAGGTTTATAAGATGAGCAGCGGTTTTAATGGCTTCACTCCAAAACTTTTTAGGTACATTGGAATGAAACATCATAGCCCTAGCCGTTTCTAGTAAGTGTCTATTTTTCCTTTCGGCAACTCCATTTTGTTGAGGAGTATACACACAAGATTTTTGATGAATAATTTCTTTTTCTTCTAGAAAATTTTCAAATGCATGACTAGTGTATTCTCCCCCATGATCCGATCTAAGGATTTTGATATTTGCATTAAATTGCTTGGTTACATATCTATAATAGCTCTTAAGTGCCTCAAATACTTCAGATTTGGCTACTAATAAGTACACCCAAGTGTATCTAGTTTTGTGGTCAATGAAGGTTACAAAGTATTTGAAGCCATTATGAGATTCTATGGGTGAAGTCCACACATCAGTATGAATGAGTTCAAAGGGATTTTCATATATTGTATTTGAGATTGGATAATACACTCTAGTTTGTTTTCCAAGAATACAAGCTTTGCAATGCCTATTTTCTACCTTTTGACTTGGAAATAGGCGTTTCAAAGCTAAATCTCCGAGGTGACCTAGACGTGCATGCCATATAGAGGATACTTGACTTTGAACTCCAAAAGCTTGATTTTCTTGATCTAAGAAATATAGGTTGTTCCTTCTAGACCCCTTGCCAATCAAGTGATTCGTTTTGAGATCCTGAAAAATAACTTGGTTAGGATCAAAAGTGGCTTTGCAATTATGGTCTTTTGTAATTTTGCTAATGGACATGAGGTTAGAGTTGAATTTTGGCACATATAAAGCTTTGGTTTTCTTGCCTAAAAGTTCAACTTCTCCTAGATGATCAACTTTTAGTTTTTGACCATTAGCAACCTTGACAATCTTATGACTAGATAAGGGAATGAATTTCCTAACTTGATTTTTATCCTTTACCATGTGATTGTCACAACCCGAATCAATAAGCCACTTATTTAAATGAGATGAGTTCAAGTTGTTACCGGAATGTAGAGCAACTTGGCCAAGGAGCTTTTTCATCTCTTTTTGCATCTCCTCCATCTTGGATTCGAGTGCAGCCACTTGGGAGACTTGTTGAGCATGGGCTGGTTGTTCCATTTCCCTTTTGTTGTTCTTTGGGCGCAAATTAGGGTAAAGAAACCAGCACCTTTCCCTTTTATGGCCGGGCTTCTTGCAATTTGTGCAAACGTCCCTTTTAAAGAAGTTTTGAGCTTTGTTGGCCATGTGATCATCTTGGACAGCTTTGAAGGCTTGAGCTTCGGATTTGAGCTTGGTGGATTCCTCTAGCCTCATGCTGGTTTCGGCCCTTTGAACCATAAATTGAACTTCTTGGAATGAAGGGAACATCTTCATTCTAAGAATTTCTTGTCGAATAGGAGCATATTCATCTCCAAGACCCATAAGAAGACCAAAGGTCATGTCTTCATCATTTCTTTGGAGAAGAGTTTTGAGATTAGAAGTTGGAGGCCTAAGAAGATTAAGCTCATTCCAAAGATCCCTATATTCCCCAAAGTATTCGGGTAGGGTTTTACCTCCTTTTTGAATCTTGAAGATTTTCCTCTTTAGCTCAAAGATTCGTCCGGTGTTGGTCTCTTGTCCATATAGTGCATGCATTTGATCCCATAAAGCCTTTGCATTTGGTATACAAGTAACCATAGCTTTGTGGGTTTTGTCAAGAGACATTTGGAGTAGCACCACCACTTGATCATCTTGTTTCTTCCAAGCTTTGAATGAAGAATCGACATCATCTAAGGGATCCTCCAATATGTGATTTTCCAGATTGAAGAAATTGAGAGATCTCTTGATGGTGTCTTGCCATGCATTGTAATTGGAAGAATCTAAAAGAATGGAAGTGAACATGGAGGTGCTAATTTGTGGTGGAGGGTTACCAACACCGGAAGAAGAAGGTATCGAAGCTTGCTCTGATACCATGTTGAAATTCAAAGATAGCAAACTAAGAAATGAAGAAATAAACTTCAAGACTTTTATTGAAAGATCAAAGAGAGTTTACACATAATGAAGACATATTTTTCATACTTCTAAAGCACTCCCACCTATCCTATTTATAGAGAAGGAGAAGAGAGGTAAGGAAGGAGAGAAAATAAGGGGGAGGAGAGGGCATTGCCCTCTCCTAACAGCCGGCCCCCAACGGCTAGTTCTCTACTAGCCGTTGGGGGCTGCTGCCCCCACTTGGATTGGGCTTGGGCTGGGCCAATTTCGGCCCAGCTGCTTGAGGAAAGGGAGGCCCATAATGGGCCCTTTAAATGGGTTTACAAAGGGGTTTGGAGAAAGGTTTTACATGGGCTAAAATTAGACCTCCTTATGATCATATAAGAAACTCTTAGGAGGGCATCTTGAAGAGAATGCTAATGAGCTCAATTATGTCTCATTTCAACACCCTCAAGTTAGGTGTGTATATATTAAAAACACCTAACTTGCCCAAGTTTTTGAGGATGTGATTGGCAGTTCCCGGTTTTGTAAAGATATCCGCAACTTGAAGATCACTCCTTGTGAAACTTGGAGAAATGAGCTTATCTTCAATCTTTTGCCTTACAAAGTGGCAATCTACCTCAATATGCTTTGTTCTTTCATGAAAGACCGGATTTGAGGCTATGTGAAGTGCTGATTGATTGTCACAATGGAGTTGGATTGGAGTAGAGACAAAGAACCCTAATTCTTCTATTAGAGCCTTTAGCCACACGATCTCACTAGTAGCGACTGCCATTGCTCTATACTCTGCTTCGGCACTTGATCTTGAGACTACATGTTGTTTTTTGCTTTTCCATGCTACAAGGTTCCCTCCAACAAACATGCAATAACCGGTAGTTGATCTTCTATCTTCCGAATCCCCGGCCCAATCCGCATCACAATACCCTATGATTTGTGAGCTGCAATTGTTCTTCATGACAATTCCCATGCCGGGTGTGCCTTTTAGATAGTGAAGAATCCTTTCGGTGGCTCTCCAATGTTTCCATTTTGGCTTGTGCATATGTTGGCTAACTTGTCCCACAGCAAATGAGATGTCAGGCCTTGTTATGGTGAGATAGATTAATTTCCCTACAAGCCTTTGATATCTTTGTTCGTCCTCAAATTCTATGTCATCATCTTTGAGGCCACAAGAGGTGCTGATCGGACTACATGCGGGCTTGGCACCTAGCTTGCCGGTTTCCTGCAAAAGATCAAGCACATACTTTCTTTGTGATAGAGCAAACCCATTTGGAGAATAGGCAAGCTCTATCCCTAGAAAGTACTTTAGTTTCCCTAAATCCTTAATATCAAACTTTGTTTGGAGAAATTTTCTAACTTGGTTGATCAAGTCTAAATTATTTCCAGTTAAGATGATATCATCTACATATACTAGGACTATGATGAATTTATCTCCTAGTTTTTTAATAAAGAGAGATGAATCACTAGAGCATTTTTTAAAGTTATGATCAAGAAGTGTAGAGCTGAGTTTAGCATACCAAGCTCTTGGAGATTGCTTGAGTCCATAGATAGCTTTCTTTAATTTGCAAACTTTGTTGTCTTGATGAGAAAATCCTGGAGGAACCTCCATGTATATTTCTTCTTCTAAGTCCCCTTGAAGAAAGGCATTTGCAACATCCATTTGAAATAAAGGTAAGGTGTAGTTGGCAGCAAGAGATAGAAGCACTCGGATGGTATTCATTTTTGCCACGGGAGCATATGTTTCCTTGTAGTCCACTCCATAAGCTTGAGTGAAACCTTTGGCAACAAGTCTTGCCTTGTATTTATCAAGACTTCTATCGCTTTTGTGCTTAATTTTGAAAACCCATTTGCATCCTATAGCTCTTTTCCCTTTGGGAAGTGGTGCTATTTCCCATGTTCCATTTTTCTCTAAAGCTTCCAACTCGTCTTTCATAGCTTGTACCCACTGAGGTTGGTTCTTAGCTTCTTCAAAGGATCTTGGTTCTTCATGAAGATCTATGTTTCGAATAAATCTTTGATGGCTGCAAGAAGTGTTAGCAATTGAATAATATTTGGAAATAGGATGAGAGGTTACTTTAGAGTTATAGAAAACTCTTTTGTTGATCCATTCAGAAGGAGGAAGCCTAAGCCTTGTCGATCTACGAAGAGGAGGAGGTGGTTCATCTATAATTCGTTCTTCTTGATCTATGGCCAATTCTTGCTCCGAATCATCTCCCCCTTGTTCTTGAATGATTTCTTGATCAGAATGAGATGGTGAAGGATCTTCTTGAGTTGGTTCTTCATGATCATTCGGAGCTGGTTCTTGTTCAATGTTTGGGTGATTGATACTTGGTAGTACAATGCTCCATGGATCTTGAGTATCTCCTTTTCCAGCTTGGTCTAGATCTTCCTTTCCTGAAAAATAGAATTCTCTTTCTACAAATATCACATCTTTGGATGTGTATAGTTTCTTAGTTAGTGGATCATAACATTTATACCCTTTTTCAAATGTTGAGTATCCTAAGAACACACATTTTCTCCCCCTTTCTTCTAACTTGTTTCTGAAATTTTCAGGTACATGAACATAGCATAGGCATCCAAAGATTCTAAGATGGGAGATATTGGGTTTCCTTCCTAAAAGTAGCTCTAATGGAGATTTTCCCCCTAGAACTTGAGTGGGCATAAGATTAATGAGATGGGCAGCGGTTTTTATTGCCTCACTCCAAAACTTCTTAGGCACATTAGAGTGGATCATCATAGCCCTAGCTGTTTCTAGTAAGTGCCTATTTTTTCTTTCGGCCACCCCATTTTGTTGTGGAGTGTACACACATGATTTTTGATGCATGATCCCTTTTTCATCTAAGAAAGTTTCAAATGCATGACTAGTATACTCCCCCCCATGATCAGACCTTATGATTTTAATGTTGGCATTGAATTGTTTGGTTACATATCTATAATAGCTTTTAAGGGCTTCAAGAACCTCAGATTTGGTCACCTATAGGTATACCCAAGTATATCTAGTTTTGTGATCAATAAATGTCACAAAGTATTTAAAGCCATTATGAGATGTTATAGGTGAGGTCCAAACATCAGAGTGAACAAGTTCAAATGCATTTTCATATATAGTTTTTGAAATGGGATAATACACTCTAGTTTGTTTTCCAAGAACACATGCTTTGCAATGCCTATTCTCTACTTCTATGTTTAGAAATAGGCGTTTCAAAGCTAAGTCCCCAAGATGACCTAGACGAGCATGCCATAATGAATGCATTTGACTTTGGGCAGCAAAAGCTTGGTTTTCTTGATCCAAGTAGTATAAGTTGTGTCTCCTAGACCCCTTGCCAATCAAGTGATTCGTTTTGAGATCCTGAAAAACAACTTCATTAGGATCAAATGTAACTTTGCAATTTTGTTCTTTAGTTATCTTTCCAATGGATAAAAGATTAGAATTGAATTTAGGCACATATAGAGCTTTAGTTTTCTTGCCAAGTAACTCAATTTCACCTAGATGATCAACTCTCAATTTCTCACCATTAGCTACTTTGACAATCCTAGAATCAGTGAGAGGAATAAGCCTTTTCATTTTGCTTTTATCTTTCACCATATGATTATCACAACCAGAATCAATAAGCCATGATGGAGATGTGTTTAGAGAATTACCAGAATGCAAAGCAATCTGTCCAATGAGCTTTTTCATCTCCCTTTGCATTTCCTCCATTTTGTTTTCAAGGACAGCAACTTGAGAAACATGCTGGACATTTGCCATTTGATCTCCTTCCCTTTTGTTGAATTTTGGCCGTAAATGGGGATGAAGATGCCAGCATTTTTCCTTCTTATGGCCTGGTTTCTTGCAATGGGAACAAACATCTCTCTTGGTGAAGTTTTGAGCTTTGTTGGCTGGATATTCTTCCTGGACGGATTTGAATGCTTGAGCTTCAGATTTGAGTTTAGTTGAATCCTCAAGCCTCATACTTGTTTCAGCTCTTTGAACCATGAATTGCACTTCTTGGAATGAAGGAAATATCTTCATTCTCAGAATTTCTTGGCGAATAAGAGCAAATTCTTCTCCAAGACCCATAAGAAGACCAAAGGTCATGTCTTCATCAGTTCTTTGAAGGAGGATTTTAAGATTTGAAGTAGGAGGCCTCAAGAGATTGAGTTCATTCCAAAGATCCCTATATTCCCCAAAGAATTCGGGTAGGGTTTTACCTCCTTTTTGAACCTTGAAGATCTTCTTTTTTAATTCGAATATTCTGTCCGTGTTTGTTTCTTGCCCATATAGAGAGTGCATTTGATCCCACAAAGCCTTAGCATTTGGAATGCAAGTGACCATTGCTTTGTGGGTTTTGTCAAGAGACATTTGTAGAAGAACCACCACTTGATCATCTCTTTTCTTCCATATTTTGAATGAAGGATCAGCATCATCAAGAGGTTCTTCAAATATATGATTTTCGAGATTGAAGAAATTTAAGGACCTCTTGATGGTGTCTTGCCAAGCATTGTAATTTGAAGAATCCAAAAGAATGGATGTGAACATTGAAGTGCTAATTTGTGGTGGTGGATCTCCAAGGCCGGAAGAAGAAGGAATATTGGCCTGCTCTGATACCATGTTGAATTTCTAAGAGAGCAAGCAAAGAGAAATGAGTAAGAATTTCAAGAATTTTATTGAAATTTCAAAGAGAGTACATAACTAGTTGAGGCATTTTTTCATGCCCTTTTAAAGCACCATCTTGACATATATATAGAAGAGGGAGAAGAGGAGAGATTTTATGGAGGGAGGAGAGGGCAATGCCCTCTCCTTAGTGCTGCCCCAACGGCTAGCACAAGCTAGCCGTTGGGGGGGCTCCCAACGGCTAGTTTAACAACTAGCCGTTGGGGCCTCTTGGACCCTTTAGGGCCATCGAGCCCAGCTCAATGATCTTTGGGACCCTCTCTTTGGGCCTTGAACATGGGAACAATTGGGCTCTAGGAATTGGATCATTTGGAAGATCCAATTTGCACACTCATGGAGACTTGATTTGGCTTCTTAACAAGGCATGTCTAGGATGGCTTGTTTATGCTTCATTTCAATATTCCCTATTTTGATGAATTGTGTACTGGAGGTTTTGAATGCTCAGTTGTATAGCCTTGCGGAGTCCAGGTATACGGGAAGGTTCTGCCCGTATATCGAGACCACACGGCGGTTGTCGTATGTTCGATCCGAGGATCGGGGCTTGACAGGGTCATCAAAATATCATAAGAATGAAACATATATATTTTTTCCCATTCCCTTGGTGTTGACACGGTCCTCACGTAGTGCTCGTCTATTGGATCCGTTGGTCAGAGACAGAGGACTCAAACCTCTGCTCCCGTGTTACCCCACCACTGATAATTTTGTAAGTAAGCAAGCTAAGAACAATGAATAAGAACTTCAAGAAATTTGTTGATGATTTAAAGAGAGAATACAAGAGATTGTAGGCATTTTTTCATACACATTAAACACAACCACCTACCCTATTTATAGAGAAGGAGAAAGGGAGGTAAGAGAGAAGAAAATAAGAGAGAGGAGAGGGCATTGCCCTCTCCTAGCAGCTGGCCCCAACGGCTAGTAAGAACTAGCCATTGGGAAGACCCCAAACGGCTAGTTCTTGTTGAATAATCAAAGTAAGATGAACAAACTAAACTTGAAATAAAATTCAGAATTTCATTGTATTTGAAAGCTAGTTTGTACATAATAAGAGAGCTATTTTTCATGCTTTAAATGGGCAACAAGCTGCCCTATTTATAGAGAGAAAAGGAGAGACTAAGAGAGGAGAAAGAGTGAGAGAGGAGAGGGCAAAATAGCCCTCTCCTTCTAGCCGTTGGGGCTGTCCCCAACGGCTAGTTTAACTAGCCGTTGGGGCAGTCCCAACGGCCAGATTTTTTGGCTGATGGGGGACCAAAAGGTCCCCCATTTGCTGGCCCGGGCTGGGCCCGATGGCTGTGGGATAGGCCCATTAAGGGCCCATTTTGGGTCCCTAAATGGGCCCATTTTCCTGGACAGAATGGAGCACAATTCTGCCCCCTTGTTTATTTTTACATTTGGGGCTTAATTTAGGAATACAAAGTTTACTAGATTAGGGTTAGCTATATGTCTTAATTGTGCTCTATTTCAACACTCCCCATCAAGTTGGGTGTGTATATGTCTTTAACACCCAACTTGACCATATTTTTGTGTATGTGATTGGCGGTTCCCGGTTTTGTGAAGACGTCTGCAACTTGAAGATCACTTCTTGTAAATCTAGGAATGATGAGCTTATCTTCAATCTTTTGTCTCACAAAGTGGCAATCTACCTCTATATGCTTTGTTCTTTCATGGAAGACCGGATTTGAGGCTATGTGAATTGCCGATTGGTTGTCACAATGGAGATGAATCGGAGTACGGACAAAGAACCCTAATTCTTCAATTAGAGCTTTTAGCCAAACTATCTCACTAGTAGCGTCTGCCATGGCTCTATACTCTGCTTCGGCACTTGATCTTGATACTACATGTTGTTTTTTGCTTTTCCATGCTACTAGATTTCCACCAACAAACATGCAATACCCTATGGTAGATCGCCTATCTTCTGAGTCTCCAGCCCAATCCGCATCACAATATCCTTCGATTTCAGAGTTGCCATTTCTCTTCATCCAAATCCCCATTCCCGGACTGCCTTTTAGGTAATGTAGGATCCTTTCCGCAGCTCTCCAATGTTTTCTTTTTGGTTTGTGCATGTGTTGGCTCACTTGACTCACGGCAAATGAAATGTCGGGCCTAGTTATTGTGAGGTAGATCAACTTTCCAACAAGTCTTTGATATCTTTGCTCATCTTCATATTCTTCATCATCATCTTTGAGACCATGAGAGGAGCTGATGGGACTACAAGCGGGCTTAGCACCTAACTTTCCAGTTTCCTGCAAAAGATCAAGAATATACTTCCTTTGTGATAGAACAAGCCCATTTGGACAATAGGCAAGTTCTATTCCTAAGAAGTACTTTAGTTTCCCTAGATCTTTAATATCAAATTTAGTTTCGAGAAATCCCCTTACTTGGTTAATAAGATCTAAGTCATTTCCAGTTATAATTATATCATCTACATAAACTAATACCACAATGATTTTATTATCTTATTTTTTAACAAATAGGGATGTATCACTATTGCATTTCTTGAAATCATGATTAAGAAGAGTAGTGCTAAGTTTGGCATACCAAGCTCTTGGAGATTGTTTGAGGCCGTAGATAGCTTTCTTCAATTTGCATACTTTGTTGCCTTGATGTGAAAAACCTGGTGGAATCTCCATATACACCTCTTCTTCTAGATCTCCTTGAAGAAATGCATTTGCTACATCCATTTGATACATTGGCCAAGAGTGATTGATTGCAAGAGACATTAGGACCCGAATGTTGAAATTTGGAGTGTGGAAGCTTTGGTACTTGAGCTAAGGTTTTGTGGTGAGCCCAAAAGGTTTTGAAGGTTTTGTTTGAATGTTAAAGAACAACAAATGAAAAGAGAGTTTGAATATGTGTGAATGAACACAATTTATTTACTTGATGAAGTATCAAGAATACAAGACATTTGTGAGACAAAGCTCAAGAAATACAAAGACAATTTGGGAGAGACTATGCTCTAAACTACTCTAAAGGAGACTTTGCTCCAAGATGCTTTGCTCCATCCCTTTGATATCTATTTATAGAGGAAGAGAGGAGCTTAAAATGAGAGAAAATGGTCTCCAAAGCATTAGAGAACCGTTGGGGGGACAGGGGGACAGTTGCCCCCATTGGACTGTATAACAGCCATATTTTTGGCTGTTATACAGTCCAACGGCTAGTTCATTTGAACTAGCCGTTTGAGCTCTTTTAAGGGCCCTTTTGGGCTCCCTTTTAGGGCTTTAATATGCCCATTTTATGAACTAAAAATCCCTTAAGAATCGGACCAAAAGCTGCTTGAAAATTGGGTTTGAACTTGGCTTGAAATGGGCCTTGAGCAGAGAACATTTCTGGACAGCATCTTGAGCCTGGCTTTTGGGCTTCTTTTGGACCTGCTATATAGTCACTTAGGGCCTTGATTGGAACTTCATTTAATGAACTTGAAGTCTTTTTTAAGTGGGCCAAAAGTGGGCTGCAACGGTCTTAAAGAATGGTGATTGGCCTGGCCCAATTGGGCCAAGCCTTTGTGGTGGATTCTTGACAGTATTCTGTCCAGACTTGTGCCATCTTCCTTGGCTGGTTCTTAGCTCATTTTGGCCCCTTTTTCTTCTTCTTTTTCTTGGAATTTGGTTGATGATTCCTTGAGTCTTTATTGGTGTCCAAGTTGTGGCAAATTAGGGCCTCATACTCAAGGGGCATCCAATCACATACTTGGAGCAATTCATCTTCAATTTCAACACTCCCCCTCAAGTCCGGCGAATGGACCTCCATGGAGCCGAGGCTTGCTGAAGTTGTGTCGGATGATTGAGCCTCCTTAGCCTTCTTCTTCTTGTTCCTTTTCTTCTTGGGTTTGGATTTTGTCTCCTCCTCAATTTGTTGCCCAAGAAGTGCTACGTTGGCTATGCTCTCTTGTGCTCCCCCTTGCTCCTTAATTTGTGGAGCTTCAATAGGTAGATTCAGAGGTGATTCATCACTGAATTCTGTAAAATAAAGATTATCTTCGGCAAATATCACATCTCTTGACGTGTATGCCTCATTAGTCTTAGGATCAAAGCATATATAACCGGATTTGTTTGGCCCATATCCCAAGAACACACAACGCTTTCCATTTATGTAGCAAACACATCCAAATCTCTTAAAATAAAATATGTGAGGTCTACTATTTCTAATTATTCCCAAGGGTGTTTTTCCTTGAAGATCATTGTTAGGACAACGATTATATTGATGTACGGCAGTGCTAACTGCATCGCACCAATATTCTTGAGTCATGTTCGCATTGGATAGGAGTGATTGTGCAAGAATGGTAATGTGACGCCCTTTTTCTATTTCATTGGGTGAAGGGATTTCTTGACTCAAGCTTTCATATTTGATGCCCTTTTCTTTTAAATAATCTTTAAAACTAGGGCTAATATGTTCACCTCTATCATCTGCCCTAAGGATTTTTATGGATGCATTATAAACTTTAGTGACAAGATGATAGTATTTCTTGAATGCATTTAGTGCTTGTGCCTTGTCTTTCAACATATAAACCCAAGTGTATCTAGTGTCATGGTCAACTAATGATATGAAATGTCTATATCCATGCCTAGACATGCTTGGTGGTGTCCAAATATGACAATGCACTAAGTTAAAAGCACTCAAGTTTGGGTTTGAGCAAATACCTTGATTAGGAAGCATGCTCCTTTTTGTGTCCAGCTTTGTGTGGTAAGCCATGTGAAGAGTAGAGTCTTCTTTTAGCTTCACTCCCTCCGGCTTGAGATTTGGGTACAAGTTCCAGCACCTTTCTTTGGTGTGGCCTGCCCTTTTGCAATGGAAGCACACATACTTAGCATGTTGCTTCATCATTGTTGTTTTGAAACCTTTTCCTTCTCTTTGAGGTTGGCTTTCTTTCTCAAGCATTTCGGGTATTTCGACTTGCTGGATGATAGCTCTTACCTCCTCATAGGATGGTAGAGTTTTTATATTGAAGATGTCTTGACGCACCTTCTTCCATTGATTATTGTGCATGGATGCTTCGAATGGCTCCTTCAGAATGGTGCTTAATGAATCACATATATTCAGCATTCTTTGAACAAGATCAGCCCATTTAAGGCATTTTTCAAAGTTGAGAGAAGGTGTAGCAACCCGCTCTGATACCATGTTGAAATTTGGAGTGTGGAAGCTTTGGTACTTGAGCTAAGGTTTTGTGGTGAGCCCAAAAGGTTTTGAAGGTTTTGTTTGAATGTTAAAGAACAACAAATGAAAAGAGAGTTTGAATATGTGTGAATGAACACAATTTATTTACTTGATGAAGTATCAAGAATACAAGACATTTGTGAGACAAAGCTCAAGAAATACAAAGACAATTTGGGAGAGACTATGCTCTAAACTACTCTAAAGGAGACTTTGCTCCAAGATGCTTTGCTCCATCCCTTTGAGATCTATTTATAGAGGAAGAGAGGAGCTTAAAATGAGAGAAAATGGTCTCCAAAGCATTAGAGAACCGTTGGGGGGACAGGGGGACAGATTTCTGTCCCCAATGGACTGTATAACAGCCATATTTTTGGCTGTTATACAATCCAACGGCTAGTTCATTTGAACTAGCCGTTTGAGCTCTTTTAAGGGCCCTTTTGGGCTCCCTTTTAGGGCTTTAATATGCCCATTTTATGAACTAAAAATCCCTTAAGAATCGGACCAAAAGCTGCTTGAAAATTGGGTTTGAACTTGGCTTGAAATGGGCCTTGAGCAGAGAACATTTCTGGACAGCATCTTGAGCCTGGCTTTTGGGCTTCTTTTGGACCTGCTATATAGTCACTTAGGGCCTTGATTGGAACTTCATTTAATGAACTTGAAGTCTTTTTTAAGTGGGCCAAAAGTGGGCTGCAACGGTCTTAAAGAATGGTGATTGGCCTGGCCCAATTGGGCCAAGCCTTTGTGGTGGATTCTTGACAGTATTCTGTCCAGACTTGTGCCATCTTCCTTGGCTGGTTCTTAGCTCATTTTGGCCCCTTTTTCTTCTTCTTTTTCTTGGAATTTGGTTGATGATTCCTTGAGTCTTTATTGGTGTCCAAGTTGTGGCAAATTAGGGCCTCATACTCAAGGGGCATCCAATCACATACTTGGAGCAATTCATCTTCAATTTCAACACCGAATTGTATTCATCTTTGCTACCGGTGCATATGTCTCCTTGTAATCTATTCCATAAGCTTGAGTGAAGCCCTTTGCCACCAATCTTGCCTTGTATTTATCAATGCTTCCATCACTCTTATGTTTGATTTTATAAACCCATTTGCAGCCCACAGCCTTCTTTCCCTTTGGAAGTGATGATATTTCCCATGTCCCATTCTTTGCCAAGGCATCTAGCACATGTTTCATCGCTTGAACCCATTGAGGATGATGTCTTGCTTCTTCAAAGTTTCTTGGTTCTTGATGAAGATCTATGTTCTTAATGAATCTTTGATGGCTGCAAGACATGTTAGTAATTGAATAATATTTGGAGATGGGATGCGATGTAACCTTTGAGTTATAGAAAACTCTTTTGTTGATCCATTCAGAAGGTGGAAGTCTAAGTCTTGTTGATCTTCTAAGAGGAGGTGGTTCATCTACGATTGGTTCTTCTTGTTCTATGTTTTGATCTTGATCCAAATTATCTCCCCCTTCCTCTTGTTCGGTTTCTTGATCAGAAGGTGAAGAGGCTGGTTCTTCTTCCAATGGGCTTGAATCCTCCTCATTATTTTGTGGTTGAGCCATTTCTTGGGAGTCATTTACAGTTTGAGCAGCTGGTTGGTAGGGAAGAATTAGGGAGTCCCAAGTTTTTGGAGCATTTTCCTTGGGTGCCTCTTGAGTCTCTTTTCCTGAAAAGAAGGATTCATTTTCTACAAATATCACATCCTTAGATGTGTAAGTTTTGTTAGTTGTAGGATCATAACATCTATATATCCTTTCTCAAAAGTTGCATACCCAAGAAATAGGCATTTCCTACCTCTATGATCTAATTTGTCCCTAAATTGTGAGGGAATATGAATATAACATGTACATCCAAAAACTCTAAGATGTGAGATCTTTGTTTTCCTTCCTAAGAGGACTTCTAATGGTGATAAGCCCTTTAAAACTTCAGTGGGCATCAAATTCATTACATGGACAGCGGTCTTAACCGCATCACACCAAAATATCTTTGGGACATTGGCATGAATCATCATTGCTCTTGCTGTTTCCAATATATGTCTATTTTTCCTTTCGGCTATCCCATTTTGTTGGGGTGTATAAACGCATGACATTTGATGAAGGATGCCTTTTTCTCTTAGGAAATCTTCAAATTTGTGGCTTGTGTATTCGCTACCATGATCCGTTCTAAGGACCTTGATTTTAGCATTGTATAAGTTGGTCACATATTTGAAATAGCTTTTGAGTGCCTCAAATGCTTGATCCTTGGTATGCAGAAGATAAATCCATGTATACCTAGTTTTTTGGTCAATGAATGTGATAAAGTATTTATACCCTAGATGTGATATAATAGGGGAAGTCCAAATATCCGAATGCACTAGTTCGAATGAAGAGATATACTTGCTTTCTGAACTAGGATAAGTAGCTTTTGTTTCCTTTCCTAATATGCATGCTTCACAAGGTTTGTTTTCTATGTTCAAGTTTGGAAGAACAAGTTTCAATGCTTTGTTGTTTAGATGTCCTAGACGTGCATGCCAAAGTGAAGCATTATTATCAATGTGAATAGAGTGTGCATAATGTTCTTGATCTAAGTAATATAGGCCTCCCCTTTGAATTCCTTTGCCAATCAATTGATTGGTTTTTAAATCATGAAAAGTGACAATCTCAAGATCAAAGATAGCCCTACACCCTTGCTCTTTTGTGATTTTGCTAATGGACAAAAGATCGGAAGTAAGTTGTGGAACATATAAGGCACTTGTAATTTCAACTTCTCCCATTTGTTTTATTTCTAGATCATGTCCATTAGCAACACGAACTACCCTTCGATTAGAAAGATTTTTGAAACGTTTGATCTTTTTCCTATCCCTTATCATATGATGGTCTGTTCCGGAATCTATAAGAAATTTTTCAGAATGTAAAGAGGGATTAGGATTTTGATTGTTACCATCCACAAGTGCTGAATGTAGAGGCCTCTTCAAGTGAATATCCAATTTATCTTGAAGAGCTCCACATTGGGCAACACATCCGGCCACTACAGAAGCATAAGATCTTCTTCCTTGGATAGCTTCTTGATGGCTGAGATTGGAGAGATTTGAAGTAGGTTGGACAGCCTTATTGTTATCAGCTTTGCTGTCCAATAATGAGGCTATTTTTTCTTCTCCTTGTGGACCGAATTTGGAGGGTTTTGTACTAACTTGTTGACCTTTTATGCTGCCCATTTCTCCCCTTTTTGGATGATGAGCATGCTTCATTTCTTCATAGGATGGAAGGGCTCTTGTATTGGAGATACATTGTTGTAATGTTTTCCACAACCCTTTGAATTTATAGGATCCAAATGGCTCTTTAAAGATGAGGTTTAGTTCCTCACAAATATTCAGCATACCTTGCACCAAGAGAGCCCACTTTGGATCATCTTTGAAGTTGAGAGACGGATCATAAACCCGCTCTGATACCATGTTGAATAATCAAAGTAAGATGAACAAACTAAACTTGAAATAAAATTCAGAATTTCATTGTATTTGAAAGCTAGTTTGTACATAATAAGAGAGCTATTTTTCATGCTTTGAATGGGCAACAAGCTGCCCTATTTATAGAGAGAAAAGGAGAGACTAAGAGAGGAGAAAGAGTGAGAGAGGAGAGGGGACCAAAAGGTCCCCCATTTGCTGGCCCGGGCTGGGCCCTACGGGCCCAGCCCGATGGCTGTGGGATAGGCCCATTATGGGCCCATTTTGGGTCCCTAAATGGGCCCATTTTCCTGGACAGAATGGAGCACAATTCTGCCCCCTTGTTTATTTTTACATTTGAGGCTTAATTTAGGAATACAAAGTTTACTAGATTAGGGTTAGCTATATGTCTTAATTGTGCTCTATTTCAACAGTTCTTTACTAGCCGTTGGGGGCTTTTGCCCCCAACTTGCAGCTGGGCCAGGATGGGCCAATTTGAGGCCCAGCTGCTGAGATTTGGATGGCCCAAGTTGGGCCTTACAATGATGTTATAATGGGGTTTAATTTGGACCTACTTAGAATCACATTTTAAGACTCCTAGTTAGGGTATTTTGGAGGAAGTGCTAAAGAGCTTAATTATGCCTCATTTCAACACTCCCCCTCAAGTTGGGTGTGTATATATCTATGACACCCAACTTGTTGAAAGATTAAAGAAAGAACTCAAGGAAGCTTGAAATAAAATTCTGAATTTTATTGAAATGAAGAGCTAAGAACATTCATAGTTTGAACTTTTGTTCATGCCTATGCTTGAGAACATTAAAGACTATTTATAGAGAAAAAGGAGGGGAGATTACAAGAGAGAATAAGAGAGAACAAGAGAGGGCATTGGCCCTTTCTTTCCTAGCCGTTGGAGCAGCCTCCAACGGCTGTTTTAAACAGCCTTTGGGGGCCCAATTGGGCCCCCTTTGATGGGCTGGAAAGAGCCCTTTCTTGGGGCTTGGAGTGGCCCATGGGCTGAGGCATTTTTAGGGCTCAAAGGAAGGGAACTTGCTGAATGCTTGGGAAGTCTTTAAATAGGTGATGAGAAGCTTGATTAGTTCTTCTTGTTGAAATGAGCATCAATTAGGGTTCAAATATTCTAAGTCATGATCCCTCAAGTATGCAGTTGTTTCTTCCCTTTTTTGTCCAAGAATGTATGGCCCATGTAGGGACCCAAAATGGGCCCTACATGGGCCTTGCCCGCAGACTTCGGGCTGGGCCCTTCGGGCCCAGCCCGGGCCAGCAAATGGGGGACCGAATGGTCCCCCAACAGCTAGTAAAAACTAGCCGTTGGAGGCCCCAACGGCTAGTTCCTAAACTAGCCGTTGGAAGCCTCCAACGGCTAGTTAAAGGAGAGAGCACTAAGCTCTCTCCACTCTCCCATTTCTCTCATTTTTCCCTCTCCTCTTTTCTCTATAAATAGGGCACTTAAGTCCCTTTGTAAAAGTATGAAAAACATGCCTTCTCTCTATGTAATCTCTCTTTGATTTTTCAATAAAACTCTTGAAGTTTCCTTTCTTCATTCTTAGCTTGCTACTCTAAAATTTCAACACTTCTTTTCAACACTCCCCCTCAAGTTGGGTGCGTAGATGTTGATAGTACCCAACTTGCTCATCATTTCTTGTAGGTGGGCTGCTGTTCCACCTTTTGTGAAAATGTCAGCAAGTTGATCTTTTCCTTTGATGTGAGGAGTAACAATGAGCTTTTCCTCCACTTTTTGCCGAATAAAATGACAATCGACTTCTATGTGCTTGGTTCGTTCATGGAAGACTGGATTAGTGGCAATGTGAATTGCGGATTGATTGTCGCAATGAAGCTTGATAGGGGTGGAGACTATAAACCCCAGTTCTTCTATTAAGGCTTTTAGCCATACTATCTCACTGGCTCCCGCTGCCATGGCTCTATACTCGGCTTCTGCACTTGATCTTGATACAACCCGCTGTTTTTTGCTCTTCCAAGCTACCAAGTTTCCTCCAACAAACATGCAATATCCAGTGGTAGACTTTCTGTCAGTAGGATCTCCTGCCCAATCAGCATCGCAATATCCTTCTATGTTTACACTTCCATTGTTCTTCATCCAGATTCCTAGCCCAGGTGATCCTTTGATGTAATGAAGAATCCTCTCCGCAGCTCTCCAATGACCTTTCGTTGGTGAATGCATGAATTGACTTATATAGCTCACAGCATATGCTATGTCAGGCCTTGTGATAGTAAGATAAATAAGCTTTCCAACAAGTCTCTGATATCTCTCAATGTCTTCTAAAGGATCATTGTCATCGGCTAAGGGACCGGAAGTGGAAACTGGGCTGCAAACGGGTCTTGCTCCAAGCTTTCCCGTTTCCGCAAAGATCAAGAGCATATTTTCTTTGGGAGAGAATTAGCCCATTGGGACAATAGGCTAACTCAATGCCTAGAAAATACTTTAGTTTCCCTAGATCTTTAATTTCAAATCTAGATTTTAAAAAGTTCCTAACTAGGTCTATTTGATGCAAATCACTACCTGTTATGATAATGTCATCTACATATACTAATGCAATTGTGATATGACCATTAGTCCTTCTAAGAAAAAGAGATGAATCACTATTGCATTTATGAAATCCATTACTAAGGAAAGCATGGCTTAACTTTGCATACCAAGCTCTTGGAGATTGCTTGAGACCATAAATTGCGTTATGAAGTTTGCATGCATTTCCTTTTTGTGAATGAAGGCCCTTTGGTATTTGCATGTAAACTTCTTCTTCTAGATCTCCTTGAAGGAAAGCATTGGCTACATCCATTTGAAATAGGCTCCATCCATGATTTACCGCAAGAGACAAGAGGACTCTAATAGTGTTCATTTTTGCAACCGGAGCATAGGTCTCTTTGTAATCAATCCCATAGGCTTGAGTATATCCTTTTGCCACCAGCCTTGCTTTGAACCTCTCAATTGATCCATCACTCTTGTGCTTGATTTTGTAAACCCACTTACACCCTACGGCCTTCTTCCCTTTTGGTAGAGTAGTGATTTCCCACGTTCCATTCTTTGATAAAGCTTCTAATTCCTCTTCCATTGCTCTTTTCCATCTTGGATCTCTTGATGCTTGATCAAATGATGGTGGTTCCACTTCTTTATCTAGGTTACTCAAGAAAGCTTGGTGGTCCAAGGAAACATGTGAGGTGTTATAGTAATCACAAATAGGATGAGAGGTTACCTTAGAGTTATAGAACACTCTTTGGTTGATCCATTCGGATGGAGGAAGCCTAAGCCTAGTTGATCTTCTTAGTTGAGGTGGAGGTTGATCCGGTTCCTCTTCTATTTCAAGGGATTCTTCTTCATTTGTAATTTCCTCATTTGTATCACTTTCTCCCCCTAAAATGGTTTCTTGTTCAGCTTCTAAAGCTTCTGAATTTTCATTTTGAGAGTTGTGGCTTGCGTCTGAAGAGGAGTTTCCTTCGGTTTGTTCGGCTCTTTGAGGAGGAGATATGAGAAAGTCCCAAGAGCTAGGAGGAATTTCAATTTTTTGCATTTCCTTAGTTTCTTCATTTCCTGCAAAATAGAACTCATTTTCCAAGAATATCACATCTTTAGATGTGTATGTTCGGTTAGTAGTAGGATCATAGCACCTATACCCTTTTTCAAAGGCTGCATATCCAAGAAATACACACTTTCTTCCTCTATGTTCTAATTTGTTTCTTAAGTGTGTTGGAATATGAATGTAGCATGTGCAACCAAATGTCCTAAGGTGAGAGATTTTAGGTTTTCTTCCTAGAAGAACCTCTAGAGGGGATTGCCCTTTTAAAATTTCAGTGGGCATGAGGTTTATAACATGAACCGCGGTTTTAACCGCATCACACCAGAATTTTTTTGGCATATTTGCATAAAACATCATTGCCCTAGATGTTTCAAGTATGTGCCTATTCTTTCTCTCAGCTATCCCATTTTGTTGGGGTGTGTAAACACATGACATTTGATGCATAATGCTATTTTCCTTAAGGTAGTTTTCAAAATTGAGGCTTGTAAATTCGCCACCATGATCTGACCTTAGGACTTTTATATTTGCATTGTATAGTTTGGTCACATACTTCACATAGCTCTTGAGAGCTTCAAGAGCTTGGTCTTTGGTGTTTAAAAGATACACCCATGTGTACCTGGTTTTATGATCAATGAAGGTAATGAAGTATTTGTAACCTAAGTGTGACATGATAGGAGAAGTCCAGACATCCGAATGAACCAAATCAAAAGGATTTTCATAAATTGTTTCTGAAATGGGATACATTGTTCGGGTTTCCTTAGCCAAAATACAAGCTTTACAATGTCTATTCTCAAAACTCAAGGTTGGGAATAGACGTTTTAAAGCTCGATCACTAGGATGTCCTAAGCGTCCATGCCAAAGAGATTGATCCTCCTTGATGTGAGCTACAAGTGCAGCTTGTTCTTGATCCAAGTAATAAAGTCATCCTCTTTTAGAACCCTTGCCAATCAATTGATTCGACTTGAGGTCCTGAAAAGAGACATTATTGGGGTCAAAAACAACTCTACACTTTTGATCCTTGGTGATCTTGCTAATGGACAGTAGGTTTGAGGTAAGTTTGGGAACATATAAAGCTTTTGTAGGTTTTCCAAAAATGTCAACTTCCCCAACTTGTTTTACTCTCAAATCTTGTCCATTTGCAACGCGAACAATCATATGGTTAGGAAGGTTTTCAAATCTTTTTATTTTTGCTTTATCCTTAACCATATGACATTCGGTTCCCGAATCAATGAGAAATTTTTCAGAATTTAAATATGAGGAAAGTTCTTGATTTTTACCAGATGATGGAGCCATTTGTTGAAGCCTCTTTGTAACTTCATTCAATTGTGTTTGGAGTGCAGCAAACTCAGCCATTGATGGAGCTTGGATCTTTATGAATTGGGCAGAAGGTTGCTGTCCGGGAATTGAATGTATTTGGTGCTCCTTGCTGGTCTCTTTGCTTGATCATTTTAGGCTTTAAATGAGGATGCAATTCCCATGTTGTCCTTTGAGTGACCCCTCTTGTTGCAATGAGAGCATATTTCATTTCTCCTTCGGATTTGATTGGCCTTGGCAGCATTGAATTCATTCGAGGAAGCAATGAAAGCTTGAGCTTCCAATTTTTGTTTGGAGCTTTCTTCCAATCTAATGCTCACTTCAGTCCTTTGGATCATATTTTGGACTTCTCCAAATGATGGAAAGTCCTTCATTCAAGGATTTCTTGCCTTAGGTGAGAATATGAATCATCCAAGCCCATGAGAAGACCAAATATTTTATCTTCCTCTCTTCTCTTTCGAAGAACTTTGAGATCTATAGAATCTGGTCGAAGAGTTATTAGCTCATTCCAAGCATCCGTATACTCCCCAAAATATTGAGGAAGAGATTTGCCTTCCTTTTTGATGGAAGCAATTTGTCTCTTAAGCTCAAAGATCCTCCCAAGGTTGGATTCCAAACCATAGAGGGAGAACATTTCGTCCCACAGAAGTTTTGCATTTGGAGCACACGACACCATCGCCTTGTGAGTTTCATCTAGAGAATTAAGAAGGAGAATGAAGACATGATCATCTCTTTTTTTCCATTCTCGGAATGATGGATCAGCTTCTTCAAGTGGATCATCAAGAACGTGATTCTCTAGATTGTTGAGATTGAGTGCCCTCTTCATCACATTTGCCCATTGATAGTAGTTTCCTCCTTTCAATTGGATGGAGGATAAATGTTGCATTTGGGTAATGTTTATGGATGGAGGAGGGTCACCCAACCTAGAAGAGGATGAGATCGATTGCTCTGATACCATGTTGAAAGATTAAAGAAAGAACTCAAGGAAGCTTGAAATAAAATTCTGAATTTTATTGAAATGAAGAGCTAAGAACATTCATAGTTTGAACTTTTGTTCATTCCTATGCTTGAGAACATTGAAGACTATTTATAGAGAAAAAGGAGGGGAGATTACAAGAGAGAATAAGAGAGAACAAGAGAGGGCATTGGCCCTTTCTTTCCTAGCCGTTGGAGCAGCCTCCAACGGCTGTTTTAAACAGCCTTTGGGGGCCCAATTGGGCCCCCTTTGATGGGCTGGAAAGAGCCCTTTCTTGGGGCTTGGAGAGGCCCATGGGCTGAGGCATTTTTAGGGCTCAAAGGAAGGGAACTTGCTGAATGCTTGGGAAGTCTTTTAAATAGGTGATGAGAAGCTTGATTAGTTCTTCTTTTCAACACAACTTGCCCATATTCTTGAGGATGTGCTTTGCGGTTCCTGGCTTGGTGAAGATGTCGGCTACTTGGTGATCACTCCTTGTGAAACTTGGAGAGATGAGCTTATCTTCAATCTTTTGTCTTACAAAGTGGCAATCTACCTCGATATGCTTTGTTCTTTCATGAAAAACCGGATTTGAGGCTATGTGAATTGCCGATTGATTGTCACAATGGAGATGAATTGGAGTAGAGACAGAGAACCCTAATTCTTCTATTAGAGTCTTTAGCCACACGATCTCACTAGTGGCGGCTGCCATTGCTCTATACTCCACTTCGGTGCTTGATCTTGAGACTACATGTTGTTTTTTGCTTTTCCATGCTACTAGGTTCCCTCCTACAAACATGCAATAACCAGTAGTAGATCTTCTATCTTCCGAATCCCCGGCCCAATCCGCATCACAATATCCTATGATTTGTGAGCTGCAATTGTTCTTCATGACAATTCCCACGCCGGGTGTTCCTTTTAGGTAGTGAAGAATCCTTTCGGTGGCTCTCCAATGCTTCCATTTTGGCTTGTGCATATGTTAGCTAACTTGTCCCACAGCAAATGAGATATCGGGCCTTGTTATAGTGAGATAGATTAATCTTCCTACAAGCCTTTGGTATCTTTGTTCATCCTCAAACTCTATGTCATCATCTTGGAGGCCACAAGAGGTGCTGATCGGACTACATGCGGGCTTGGCACCCAGCTTGCCAGTTTCCTGCAAAAGATCAAGCACATACTTTCTTTGTGATAGAGCAAACCCATTTGGAGAATAGGCAAGCTCTATCCCTAGAAAGTACTTTAGTTTCCCTAAATCCTTAATATCAAATTTTGTTTGGAGAAATTTCCTAACTTGATTGATTAAGTCTAAATCGTTCCCAGTTAAGATGGTATCATCTACATATACTAAGATTATGATGAATTTATTTCCTAATTTCTTAACAAAAAGAGATGAGTCACTAGAGCATTTTGTTAAAATTTGGAATGCGGAAGCTAGATTGGTGAGCTAGGGTTTTGATGTTTGAGCAAGGAAGAGAAGACTTGGTGTTTGTGTATTTGGATGTGTTGATGAACAACAAAGAAAGAACACTTGAATTTGTGAGAATAAACTCAAAGTATTGTATTGATGAACTATCAATTACAAGACATTTTTGTGTTGAGACAAAGCTCAAGAATACAAAGACACACTTTGAGAGACTATGCTCTATTCTATTCTAAGTTTGAGACTAAGCTCAATTGTGTTACAAATGAAGAGAGGAGACTTATTTATAGCTAAAAATGGTTCAACTAGCCAGTAGAGAGAAGAACTAGTCGGTAGACACAAAAACTAGCCGGTAGACACAAACCCAAAAACTAGCCGTTATAAATTTTGCCCATTCTGCCCTTGCATTGTTTGAGCTTCTTCTTGGGCCTTGAATGAAGCCCTTTTTGAACCTTGAATGGAGCATAAAACTTGGACTTTTTGGACTCCTAAGCTTGGACAAATTCGGGCTAACTTATGCCCTAATGTTGGGCTAGTTTAATGGGCAGATTTCTGGACATTTTTTGTCCAGAAATCTGCCTATCTTTCTGCCCATATTTGGGCTGTGGGCTTGGGCTATGAGATGGCTCATTTCTTGCCCTTTTTAGCCTTCTTCTTCTTGGACTTAGATGGTTGATTTATTGCTTCTTTGTTGTTGTCCAAATTGGAGTGAAATAGCTCATAGTAAATGGGAGGCATTGAGCTACATACAATGTACATCTCCTCCTCATTTTCAACACTCCCCCTCAAGTCCGGCGAATGGACTTCCATGGAGCCGTGACTTGCGAAAGTGATGTCAGTTGGTTGAGCCTCCTTTGTTGAAATGAAGCAAAGATGAAGCATTTTATCAAGGTCAATGAAGGCCCATTTTGTAATTCCAAAGGGGGCAAATTTCTGCCCCCATTTTTGCCCAATCTTTGGCCAAGTTAGAGGACACAAAAATGTCCCTAATTGAGTCCCCTTTGTGGGCAACAGCTGGGCCTTATTCGGCCCAGCATAGCTCAGCCCATAGGGGCCCAAAAGGGGCCCCCAAGGGCTAAGTTGCCTAGCCGTTGGAAGCATCTTCCAACGGGTAGAATTCTAGCCGTTGGGAGATGCTCCCAACAGCTAGTAGAGAGGGCATTAAGCCCTCTCTTCTTCCTCTTCTCTTCCTTTATAAATAGAGGTAGATGTCTCTCCTTTAGAGCATGAAGAAATGCTCTCTTGCTATGTACAAAAATTCACTCAAATTTAATGAAGTTCAGAATTTTATTTCAAGAATAGTGTGCTCATTTTACTCTCAATTTCAACATGGTATCAGAGCAGGGAATTCGCAATCCTCTCAGCAGCAAAAGTCATGCAAAATGGATGGATCTCTTACAAAAATTGCTGAATTTATGCGATGACTTAAGTCTTCTCTTGAAAGAGCCATTTGGAGCTTTCAAATTTCTGGAACTATGGAGGAAAGTGCATCAAGATACCTTCAATATAAAAGCGCTTCCTCAATATGATGAAATAAAGGCTGCTATTCAGCTAAAGGAGAAAACAAAAATGACTCAAGACCAAAGGCAAATTCTGAACGAAGGAATTGCTTACACAACTATAATGTGTTGAAAGATCAAAGTGTGAACTCAAAGAGCCTTGAAATAAAAATCTGGATTTTATTGAAATAAAGAGCTAAGAACATTCATAGTTTGAACTTTTGTTCATACTTATGATAGAGAACAATGAAGACTATTTATAGAGAAACAAGGAGGGAGAGATTACAAGGAGAGTAAGAGAGAACTAGTGAGAATAAGAGAGGGCATTGGCCCTCTCTTATTCTAGCCGTTGGAGGCTGTCCAACGGCTAGAATTTCTAGCCGTTGGAGCAGCCTCCAATGGCTGTTTTAAACAGCCTAATGGGGGCCCAATTGGGCCCCCTTTGATGGGTTGGAATGGGCCCTTCTATGGGCTCAAAGAGGCCCATGGGCTGAAGCAAATTTAGAGGTCCAATGGAAGACAACTTGCTGAATGCTTTGGAAGACTTTAAACTTGTGATGAGAAGCTTGATTAGTTCTTCTTTTCAACACTCCCCCTCAAGTTGGGTGCGTAGATGTTGATAGTACCTAACTTGCTCATCATTTCTTGTAGGTGGGCTGCCGTCCCTCCCTTTGTGAAGATGTCCGCAAGTTGATCTTCTCCTTTGATGTGAGGAGTGACAATGAATTTTTCTTCTACCTTTTGCCGAATAAAATGACAATCAACCTCTATGTGCTTGGTTCGTTCATGAAAAACTGGGTTAGTGGCAATGTGAATTGCGGATTGATTATCACAATGAAGCTTGATAGGAGTGGTGACTGCAAACCCTAGTTCTTCTATCAATGCCTTTAGCCATACAATCTCACTGGCTCCCGCTGCCATAGCTCTATACTCGGCCTCTGCACTTGATCTAGATACAACCCGTTGTTTTTTGCTCTTCCAAGCTACCAAGTTTCCTCCAACAAACATGCAATATCCGATGGGTAGACTTTCTATCGATGGGATCCCCTGCCCAATCAGCATCACAATACCCTTCAATGTCTGCATTCCCATTATTCTTCATCCAAATTCCTAGCCCGGGAGATCCTTTGATGTAATGAAGAATCCTCTCCGCTGCTCTCCAATGACCTTTTGTTGGGGAGTGCATGAACTGACTTATATAACTCACTGCATATGCTAGATAGATAAGTTTGCCAACTAGCCTCTGGTATCTTTCAATGTCTTCTAGAGGATCATTGTCATCGGTTAAGGGACCGGAGGTGGGAAACTGGGCTGCAAACTGGTCTTGCTCCAAGTTTTCCCGTTTCCTGCAAAAGATCAAGAGCATATTTTCTTTGGGAGAGAATTAGCCCATTGGGACAATAGGCTAACTCAATGCCTAGAAAATACTTTAGTTTCCCTAGATCTTTAATTTCAAATCTAGATTTTAAAAAGTTCCTAACAAGGTCTATTTGATGCAAATCACTACCTGTTATGATAATGTCATCTACATATACTAATGCAATTGTGATATGATCGTTAGTCCTTCTAACAAAGAGAGATGAATCACTATTGCATTTATGAAATCCATTACTAAGGAAAGCATGGCTTAACTTTGCGTACCAGGCTCTTGGAGATTGCTTGAGACCATAAATTGCCTTATGAAGTTTGCATGCATTTCCTCTTTGTGAATGAAGACCCTTTGGTATTTGCATGTAGACTTCTTCTTCTAGATCTCCTTGAAGAAAAGCGTTGGCTACATCCATTTGGAATAGGCTCCATCCATGATTCACCGCAAGGGACAAGAGGACTCTAATAGTGTTCATTTTTGCAACAGAAAGCATAGGTCTCTTTGTAATCAATCCCATAGGCTTGAGTATATCCTTTTGCCACCAGCCTTGCTTTGAACCTATCAATCGATCCATCAATTTTGTGCTTGATTTTGTAAACCCACTTACACCCTACGGTCTTCTTCCCTTTAGGTAGAGTAGTGATTTCCCACGTTCCATTTTTTGATAAAGCTTCTAATTCTTCTTCCATTGCCTTTTTCCATCTTGGATCTCTTGATGCTTGCTCAAATGATGTTGGTTCCACTTCTTTATCTAAGTTATTCAAGAAAGCTTGGTGGTCCAAGGAAACATGAGAGGTGTTATAGTAATCACAAATAGGATGAGAGGTTACCCTAGAGTTATAGAACACTCTTCGGTTGATCCATTCGGATGGAGGAAGCCTAAGCCTAGTTGATCTCCTTAGTTGAGGTGGAGGTTGATCCGGTTCCTCTTCTATTTCAAGGGATTCTTCTTCATTTGTAACTTCCTCATTTGTATCACTTTCTCCCCTAAAGTAGTTGGTTGTTCAGCTTC
Source organism: Dillenia turbinata (assembly GCA_037126225.1). Lineage (NCBI taxonomy): Eukaryota > Viridiplantae > Streptophyta > Magnoliopsida > Dilleniales > Dilleniaceae > Dillenia > Dillenia turbinata. The sequence continues at coordinate 240,931 of JBAMMX010000030.1, read as the reverse complement.
TAAAGCTTCTGAATTTTCATTTTGAGAGTTGTGGTTTGTATCTGAAGAGGAGTTTCCCTCGGTTTGTTCAGCTCTTTGAGGAGGAGCTATGAGAAAGTCCCAAGAGCTAGGAAGAACTTCAATTTTTTGCATTTCCTTAGTTTCTTCATTTCCTGCAAAATAAACCTCATTTTCCAAGAATATCACATCTTTAGATGTGTATGTTCGGTTAGTAATAGGATCATAGCATCTATACCCTTTTTCAAAGGCTGCGTATCCAAGAAACACACACTTTCTTCCTCTATGTTCTAACTTGTTTCTTAAGTGTGCTGGAATATGAATGTAGCATGTGCAACCAAATGTCCTAAGGTGAGAGATTTTAGGTTTTCTCCCTAGAAGGACCTCTAGAGGGGATTGCCCTTTTAAAATTTCAGTGGGCATTAGGTTTATAACATGAACCGCGGTTTTAACCGCATCACACCAGAATTTTTTTGGCATGTTTGCATAAAACATCATTGCCCTAGATGTTTCAAGTATGTGCCTATTCTTTCTCTCAGCTACCCCATTTTGTTGGGGTGTGCAAACACATGACATTTGATGTATAATGCTATTTTCCTTAAGGTAATTTTCAAAATTGAGGCTAGTAAATTCACCCCCATGATCTGACCTAAGGACTTTTATATTTGCATTGTATAGTTTGGTCACATACTTCACATAGCTCTTGAGAGCTTCAAGAGCTTGGTCTTTGGTGTTTAAAAGGTACACCCATGTGTATCTAGTTTTATGATCAATGAAGGTAATGAAGTATTTGTAACCTAAGTGTGACATGATAGGAGATGTCCAAACATCCGAATGAACCAAATCAAAAGGATTTTCATAAATTGTTTCTGAAATGGGATACATTGTTCGGGTTTCTTTAGCCAAAATACAAGCTTTACAATGTCTATTCTCAAAATTCAAGGTTGGGAATAGACGTTTTAAAGCTCGATCACTAGGATGTCCTAAGCGTCCATGCCAAAGAGAGTGATCCTCCTTGATGTGGGCTACAAGTGCACTTTGTTCTTGATCCAAGTAATAAAGTCCTCCTCTTCTAGAACCCTTGCCAATCAATTGATTCGACTTGAGGTCCTGAAAAGAGACATTATTGGGGTCAAAAACAACTCTACACTTTTGATCCTTGGTGATCTTGCTAATGGACAGTAGGTTTGAGGTAAGTTTGGGAACATATAAAGCTTTTGTGGGTTTCCCAAAAATGTCAACTTCCCCAACTAGTTTTACTCTCAAATCTTGTCCATTTGCAACACGAACAACCATATGGTTAGGAAGGTTTTCAAATCTTTTTATTTTTGCTTTATCCTTAACCATATGACATTCGGTTCCCGAATCAATGAGAAATTTTTCAGAATTTAAATATGAGAAAAGTTCTTGTTTCTTACCGGATGATGGAGCCATTTGTTGAAGCCTCTTTGTAACTTCATTTAATTGTGTTTGGAGAGCAGCAAACTCAGCCATTGATGGAGCTTGGACCTTCACGTATTGGGCAGAAGGTTGCTGTCCAGAATAGTATGCATTTGAAGCTCCTTGCTGATCTCTTTGCTTGAATACTTTAGGCTTTAAATGAGGATGCAATTCCCAGCATTTGTCTTTTGAGTGACCCCTCTTGTTGCAATGAGAGCATATTTCATTTCTCCTTCGAATTTGATTGGCTTTGGCAGCATTGAATTCATTCGAGGAAGCAATGAAAGCTTGAGCTTCCATTTTTTGTTTGGAGCTTTCTTCCAATCTAATGCTCACTTCAGTCCTTTGGATCATATTTTGGACTTCTCCAAATGATGGAAATTCCTTCATTCGAAGGATTTCTTGCCTTAGATGAGAATATGAATCATCCAAGCCCATGAGAAGACCAAATATCTTATCTTCCTCTCTTCTCTTTCTAAGAACTTTGAGATCTATAGAATCTGGTCGAAGAGTTGTTAGCTCATTCCAAGCATCCGTATACTCCCCAAAATATTGAGGAAGAGATTTGCCTTCCTTTTTGATGGAAGCAATTTGTCTCTTAAGTTCAAAAATTCTCCCAAGGTTGGATTCCAAACCATAGAGAGAGAACATTTCTTCCCATAAGAGTTTTGCATTTGGAGCACACGACACCATCGCCTTGTGAGTTTCATCTAGAGAATTCAGAAGAAGAATGAAGACATGATCATCTCTTTTTTTCCATTCTCGGAATGATGGATCAGCTTCTTCAAGTGGATCGTCAAGAACATGATTCTCTAGATTGTTGAGATTGAGTGCCCTCTTCATCACATTTGCCCATTGATAGTAATTTCCTCCTTTCAATTGGATGGAGGATAAATTTTGCATTTGGGTAATATTTATGGATGGAGGAGGGTCACCCAACCTAGAAGAGGATGGGATCGATTGCTCTGATACCATGTTGAAAGATCAAAGTGTGAACTCAAAGAGCCTTGAAATAAAAATCTGGATTTTATTGAAATAAAGAGCTAAGAACATTCATAGTTTGAACTTTTGTTCATACTTATGATAGAGAACAATGAAGACTATTTATAGAGAAACAAGGAGGGAGAGATTACAAGGAGAGTAAGAGAGAACTAGTGAGAATAAGAGAGGGCATTGGCCCTCTCTTATTCTAGCCGTTGGAGGCTGTCCAACGGCTAGAATTTCTAGCCGTTGGAGCAGCCTCCAACGGCTGTTTTAAACAGCCTAATGGGGGCCCAATTGGGCCCCCTTTGATGGGTTGGAATGGGCCCTTCTATGGGCTCAAAGAGGCCCATGGGCTGAAGCAAATTTAGAGGTCCAATGGAAGACAACTTGCTGAATGCTTTGGAAGACTTTAAACTTGTGATGAGAAGCTTGATTAGTTCTTCTTTTCAACATAATGGAGCAACAACAAAGTGCATCCATCCCTCTCAAATTCGGCCATCAAGATCAAATTGCTTCTTCTATGATGGCTGGATGCACTAGCCTTCAAACAAATACAAATGATGGCTTAAAAGGGCTTGTTGAATCAGCTCCTCAAAGGAAAACATATGCTTCGATTATGGCTGAAAACAACACGCAATGTGCAGCTCCAAAAGCAAAGGAGAATGATCAAAGAGGGCTCCAAAATTCAGCACACATGGGTGGTAAAAATCAAAACTCTACCACTAATTTAAATTCTGAAACTTTTCTTATAGATTCCGGTACTGATTGTCATATGATTAGGGACAAAGGAAAAGTTAAACATTTCAAAAAACTTGCTAATCATATGGCAGTCCGAGTAGCAAATGGAAAAACCTTGAAAGTGAATCAAGTTAGGGAAATTGATCTTCTTGGAAAATCTACAAATGCTTTATATGTTCCCTAACTCACTTCCAATCTTTTGTCCATAAGCAAAGTTACAAGAGAACAAGAATGTAGGGCCATATTTGAACCAAATACAGTCTTTTTTCAAGATCTTAAGACAAACAAATTGATTGGGAAAGGATATAGAAAAGGAGGCTTGTATTTCTTAGATCAAGAACACCATGTGTATGCTACCCACATTCATGATAATACATCACTTTGGCATGCTCGTTTAGGTCACCCTAGTACTCAAACTTTGAAACGAATCTTTCCTAGAATGAATATTGAAAATAGGCATTGTGAAGCATGTATTCTTGGAAAAGAAACTAGGGCTACATACCCAATTTCAGAAACCAAATATGATGCTCCTTTTGAGTTAGTGCATTCGGACATTTGGACCTCTCCCATTATATCTCATATGGGTTATAAATACTTCATTACATTTATAGATCAAAAAACTAGGTATACTTGGATCTACCTCATGCATTCTAAAGACCAAGCTTTTGAGGCATTCAGGAATTACTTTAAATATGTGACCACTTTATATGATGCCAAAATAAAAGTTCTTAGATCCGATCATGGTGGGGAATACATGAGTCACAAATTTGAAAATTTCTTGATCGACCATAGTATTATCCACCAAACATCTTGCGTATACACGCCCCAACAAAATGGGGTTGCCGAACGCAAAAATCGACATATACTAGAAACAGCAAGGTCTATAATGTTTCATGCAAAAATACCAAAGAAATTTTGGGATGATGCGGTTAGAACCGCGGTTCATGTTATAAACTTAATGCCCACTGAAACTTTAAATGGAGCATCTCCCTTAGAATTAATCCTAAAAAGAAAACCAAATATTTCTCACCTTAGAGTATTTGGGTGTGTATGTTACATCCATATCCCATCCCACTTTAGAGACAAGCTAGATCACAAAGGAAGAAAATGTGTTTTCCTAGGATATGCTACATTTGAAAAGGGATATAGATGTTATGATCCTAAAACTAACAAAACATACACATCAAAGGATGTGTTTTTTGTGGAAAAAGAATTTTACTTTGCAGGAAATGAAGCTCATGAATCACAAAATGAAGAGCCTCAATCAAAATCGTGGGAGTTTTTGATCCCCTCTTATCAAACCCCTATAACCGAAATTCAGAGAAACAATGAGAATACTCAAATAAATAAGGGAGGATCAAATAATATGGAGGAAGAACCATCAAACGATTCAGGGGGAGATCACTCTATAGAAGAAGTTGAGCATGAAGAGCAAAATTCAGAAGAAGAGGCACCCAATTCACCTCCTCCATTACGAAGATCAACAAGATTAAGGCTGCCTCCAACTGAATGGATAAATCGAAGAGTTTACTATAACTCTAAGGTAACCTCTCACCCTATCATGGATTATTATACTTTGTCTAATGTTTCCTTGATCCACCAAGCATTCTTGAGTGGGATTGATAAAGAACAGGAACCAAGAACATTTGACGAAGCCAAAAGGGATCCAAGGTGGAGGAAAGCCATGGAAGAAGAGCTAGAAGCTCTCTCCAAGAATGGTACTTGGGATCTCACCAAGTTGCCCAAGGGCAAACGAACTGTGGGATGCAAATGGATATATAAAATCAAGCACAAAAGTGATGGTTCAATAGATAGATTCAAAGCAAGATTGGTAGCTAAAGGATTCACACAAGCCTATGGAATTGACTACAAAGAAACTTATGCTCCTGTAGCTAAAATGAATACAATTAGAGTTCTAATATCCTTGGCCATAAATCATGGATGGAGCATGCACCAAATGGATGTCGCAAATGCCTTTCTTCAAGGAGATATTGAAGAAGAAGTTTATATGCAACCATCTCAAGGGCTACGAGACTTTGAAGGAAAAGTTTGCAAACTTCACAAAGCTATCTATGGATTAAAGCAATCTCCTAGAGCCTGGTATGCCAAATTAAGTCATGCTTTCCTTAGTTGTGGTTTTACAAAGTGCATTAGTGATTCATCTCTTTTTGTTAGGAAGGATAGTGGAAAAATCACCATTGCTCTAGTTTATGTAGATGACATTATTATTACAGGGAATGACACACACCACATAAATTCTCTTAAAAATTTCTTGAAATCTAAATTTGAAATTAAAGACTTAGGAAAGTTAAAATACTTCTTAGGAATTGAGTTGGCCTATTGTCCTAATGGGGTAGTTCTATCCCAAAGAAAATACACTCTTGAGTTATTGCAGGAAACAGGAAAATTAGGAGTAAAACCAGCTTGTACTCCAGTTGCCACTTCCGAGTCCTTTGATGATGATGAACCATATAAAAATATCGAGCAATATCAAAGGCTAGTGGGAAGATTGATCTACTTGACTATCACGAGACCGGACATTGCCTATGCAGTAAGTAGGATTAGCCAACATATGCATGCACCGAAAAAGCGACATTGGAGAGCCGCTAAAAGAGTGCTTCACTACCTAAAAGGATCTCCCGGCCTAGGAGTATGGATGAAGAAAAATGGGAATACAGAAATTGAAGGTTATTGCGACGCTGATTGGGCGGGGGATACCTTGGATAGAAGATCTACATCAGGCCATTGCATGTTCATAGGAGGGAATTTGGTTGCATGGAAGAGTAAAAAGCAACATGTGGTATCTAGGTCTAGTGCTGAAGCCGAATATAGGGCAATGGCATCGGCTGCAAGTGAGATCGTATGGCTCAAAGCTTTGGTGGAGGAACTTGGGTTTAAAGTCACAACACCAATCAAACTTCATTGTGACAATCAATCGGCCATTCATATCGCCTCAAATCCGGTTTTTCGTGAAAGGACCAAACACATAGAGGTCGATTGTCACTTTATTCGGCAAAAGGTAGAAGATGGACTTATTATCACTCCTCACATCAAAGGAGAAAGCCAACTTGCAGACATCCTCACTAAGGGAGTAACGACCGCTCACCTTCAAAATATCTTGGGCAAGTTAGGAACTATTGATATATACGCTCCCAACTTGAGGGGGAGTGTTGAAATGAAGCAAAGATGAAGCATTTTATCAAGGTCAATGAAGGCCCATTTTGTAATTCCAAAGGGGGCAAATTTCTGCCCCCATTTTTGCCCAATCTTTGGCCAAGTTAGAGGACACAAAAATGTCCCTAATTGAGTCCCCTTTGTGGGCAACAGCTGGGCCTTATTCGGCCCAGCATAGCTCAGCCCATAGGGGCCCAAAAGGGGCCCCCAAGGGCTAAGTTGCCTAGCCGTTGGAAGCATCTTCCAACGGGTAGAATTCTAGCCGTTGGGAGATGCTCCCAACAGCTAGTAGAGAGGGCATTAAGCCCTCTCTTCTTCCTCTTCTCTTCCTTTATAAATAGAGGTAGATGTCTCTCCTTTAGAGCATGAAGAAATGCTCTCTTGCTATGTACAAAAATTCACTCAAATTTAATGAAGTTCAGAATTTTATTTCAAGAATAGTGTGCTCATTTTACTCTCAATTTCAACATCCTTAGCCTTTTTCTTTTTGTTCTTTTTCTTTTTGGCTTTAGTTCTTGGCTCCCCCTCAACTTGATTCCCGATGAGTGCTGCAAGTACTTGGCATTCTTGCTCTCCCTCTTGCTTCACAATTGAAGCTTCAATAGGCAGACTCAGTGGTGCTTTATCACCGGATTCTGCAAAATAAAATTCTGTTTCGACAAATTTCATATCTTTCGACATGTATGCCATTTTAGTCTTAGGATTATAACAAATGTATCCATTTTTTCTTGGACCATATCCTAAGAATATGCATCATTCCTCATTTATGTAACAAACACATCCGAATGTCCTAAGATGCATGAGGTTTGGTTTGCTACTTCTAATTGTCTCTAATGGAGACTTGTTATTAAGTGATTCTTGGGGCATACGATTGTACAAGTGAGAGGCGGTGCTAATTGCATCACACCAATATTCATGAGTCATATTTGCATTTTCTAGAAGCTTGCATGCAAGCATATTTATATCTTCCTCATTTATAATGAGGTTGTCATGACTCATAATTTCTAATGTTAAACCCTTTTGGTTTAAGAAGTTTTCAAAGTTTGGGCATATGTTATTTCTATCATCCGTTCTAAGTGTGTGAATTGATGTATTGTACACCTTAGTGACAAGATGATAGTACTTTTTAAATGCATTATGTGCTTTTGCCAAATCTTTAAGCATATATACCCATGTATATCTAGAGTGATGATCAATGAATGATATGATAAATTTGTATCCTTCTCTAGATATGCAAGGGGTTTCTCTAATATGGCAATGCACATATTTAAAGGCATTTAAATTTGGATTGGAGCTTATACCTTTAATAGGCAGTTCACTCCTTCTTTGATCCGACCTAGCTCCGTTTGACTTGAGGTTTGGATGCAAGTCCCAACACCTTTCTTTGGTGTGGCCTTTTCTTTTGCAATGGGGGCACACGTTCTCAGCATGTTGCTCCTCCACCGTCACTTTGAAGCCATAGACCTCCATTTGCGGTTGGCTTTCTTCCTCAAGCCTCTTAGAGGTTTCGGCTCTTTGGATCATTCCTCTAACCTCCTCATAGGATGGTAGAGTTTTCCTTCTTAGGATTTCTTGGCGCACCTCTTTGAACGGCTCTCCAAGAGACATGAGCAAAGCAAATGTCTTGTCTTCATTTCTCCTTTGTTGTAGAACATTGAGGTCCATTGTTAGTGGCCTCAAAGTCTCCATTTCTGTCCATAGCTTTTCAAGGTCGCCGAAGACTTGAGGTAGGGTTTTGCCACCTCTTTCAACTTTGGAGATTTGTTGTTGAAGCTCAAAGACCCTTCCCAAGTTGTGTTTGTTCCCGTACAGCCCTTCAAGAGTGGACCACACGGATTTTGAGCTTGGACAGCCAGCCATCATGGTTTGGTGAGCTTTGTCCAGCGAATTTTGTAACATCAAAAAGATGTAATCGTCCTTCTTCTTCCATTGCTCAAAATTGGGGTTGGATGCATCAAGTGGCTCATTTTGGATATGCTCCAATGCATTGTACAAATTCAAGAGCCTTTGCATAATTTCTGCCCATTGTAGGTAATTTTCAGAAGTGAGGAGAGGAAGTGAAACCTGCTCTGATACCATGTTAAAATTTGGAATGCGGAAGCTAGATTGATGAGCTAGGGTTTTGATGTTTGAGCAAGGAAGAGAAGACTTGGTGTTTGTGTATTTGGATGTGTTGATGAACAACAAAGAAAGAACACTTGAATTTGTGAGAATAAACTCAAAGTATTGTATTGATGAACTATCAATTACAAGACATTTTTGTGTTGAGACAAAGCTCAAGAATACAAAGACACACTTTGAGAGACTATGCTCTATTCTATTCTAAGTTTGAGACTAAGCTCAATTGTGTTACAAATGAAGAGAGGAGACTTATTTATAGCTAAAAATGGTTCAACTAGCCAGTAGAGAGAAGAACTAGTCGGTAGACACAAAAACTAGCCGGTAGACACAAACCCAAAAACTAGCCGTTATAAATTTTGCCCATTTTGCCCTTGCATTGTTTGAGCTTCTTCTTGGGCCTTGAATGAAGCCCTTTTTGAACCTTGAATGGAGCATAAAACTTGGACTTTTTGGAGTCCTAAGCTTGGACAAATTCGGGCTAACTTATGCCCTAATGTTGGGCTAGTTTAATGGGCAGATTTCTGGACATTTTTTGTCCAGAAATCTGCCTATCTTTCTGCCCATATTTGGGCTGTGGGCTTGGGCTATGAGATGGCTCATTTCTTGCCCTTTTTAGCCTTCTTCTTCTTGGACTTAGATGGTTGATTTATTGCTTCTTTGTTGTTGTCCAAATTGGAGTGAAATAGCTCATAGTAAATGGGAAGCATTGAGCTACATACAATGTACATCTCCTCCTCATTTTCAACACATTTCTTAAAGTTATGATCAAGAAGTGTAGAGCTTAGTTTAGCATACCAGGCTCTTGGGGATTGCTTGAGCCCATAGATTGCTTTCTTTAATTTGCAAACTTTGTTGTCTTGATGAGAAAAGCCCGGAGGAACCTCCATATATACTTCTTCTTCTAAGTCCCCTTGAAGGAAGGCATTTGCAACATCCATTTGAAATAAAGGTAAGGAGAAGTTGGCAGCAAGAGATAAGAGCACACGAATGGTATTCATTTTTGCTACGGGAGCATATGTTTCCTTGTAGTCCACTCCATAAGCTTGAGTGAAACCTTTGGCAACTAATCTTGCCTTGTATTTATCAAGACTCCCATGGCTTTTGTGCTTGATTTTGTAAACCCATTTGCATCCTACAGCCTTTTTCCCTTTTGGAAGAGATGCTATTTCCCATGTTCCATTCTTGGCTAAAGCTTCCAATTCATCCTTCATAGCTTGCACCCACTGAGGTTGGTTCTTAGCTTCTTCAAACGATCTTGGTTCTTCATGAAGGTCTATGTTTTGAATGAATCTTTGATGGCTGCAAGAAGTATTAGCAATTGAGTAATATTTTGAAATGGGATGAGAAGTTACTTTGGAGTTATAGAAAACTCTTTTGTTGATCCATTCAGAGGGAGGAAGCCTAAGCCTTGTTGATCTACGAAGAGGAGGAGGAGGTTCATGTATAACTTGTTCTTCTTGTTCTAGAGCTGGTTCTTGATCTAAGTCATTATTTCCTTGTTCTTGCGTTGATTCATGATCCGAATGAGAGGGTGAAGGGTTTTCGTGAACTGCTACTTCATGTTCATTTGAGGCAAGTTCTTCATCAATATTTGGGTGAGAAGAGTTGTTGATGGATGGGAGAATGATGTTCCATAGATCTTGAGTTCCTTCTTTTTCAGCTTGATCTAGATCATCTTTACCTGAAAAATAAGGTTCTTTTTCTACAAATATCACATCCTTGGATGTGTATAGTTTTTTGGTTAGAGGATCATAGCATTTATAACCTTTCTCAAATGTTGAGTATCCTAAGAATACACATTTTCTTCCTCTCTCATCTAGTTTGTTTCTAAAGTTTTCCAGTACATGCACATAACAAATGCATCCAAAGACTCTTAAATGAGAGATGTTGGGTTTCCTTCCTAGGAGTAGTTCTAAAGGAGATTTTCCTCCTAGAACTTGAGTGGGCATAAGATTAACAACATGAGCAGCAGTTTTTATTGCCTCACTCCAATAAATTTTTGGCACATTAGAATGGAACATCATGGCCCTAGCCGTTTCTAACAAGTGCCTATTTTTCCTTTCGGCAACTCCATTTTGTTGTGGAGTGTAGACACATGATTTTTTGTGCATGATCTCCTTTTCTTCTAAGAAGTTTTCAAATGCATGACTAGTATACTCCCCCCCATGATCAGACCTAATGATTTTGATGTTGGCATTGAATTGTTTGGTCACATATCTATAATAGCTTTTAAGGGCTTCAAAGACCTCAGATTTGGCTGCCAATAGGTAAACCCAAGTATATCTAGTTTTGTGATCTATAAATGTCACAAAGTATTTAAAACCATTATGAGATACTATGGGTGAGGTCCAAACATCAGAATGAACAAGTTCAAATGCATTCTCATATATAGTATTTGAAATGGGATAATACACTCTAGTTTGCTTTCCAAGAACACAAGCTTTGCAATGCCTATTTTCTACTTCTAAATTTGGAAATAAGCATTTCAAAGCTAAGTCCCCAAGATGACCTAGACGAGCATGCCATAATGAATGCAATTGACTTTGGGCAGCAAAAGCTTGGTTCTCCTGATCCAAGTAATATAGGTTGTGCCTCCTAGACCCTTTGCCAATCAAATGATTCGTTTTGAGGTCCTGAAAAACAACTTGATTAGGATCAAATGTAACTTTGCAATTTTGTTCTTTAGTTATTTTCCTAATGGACAGAAGGTTAGAATCAAATTTGGGTACATACAAAGCTTTAGTTTTCATGCCAAGTAATTCAACTTCACCTAGATGATCTACTTTTAATTTTTCACCATTAGCAATTTTGACAATTTTGTGATCAGCAAGAGGAATAAATCTCCTAACTTTATTTTTATATTTGACCATGTGATTGTCACAACCAGAATCTATAAGCCATGGACTAGATTTAGATGAGTTTAGGAGATTACCAGAATGGAGAGTAATCTGTCCAATAAGCTTTTTCATCTCCTTTTGCATTTCCTCCATCTTGTTTTCAAGGGCAGCAACTTGAGAGACGTTTTGAGCACTTGCCATTAGATCTCCTTCTCTTTTGTTGCTTTTTGGCCGTAAATGAGGATGGAGATGCCAGCACTTTTCTTTCCTATGACCAGGTTTCTTACAATGAAAGCAAAAATCCCTTTTGCCATAATTTTGGACTTTATTGGCCGGAAACTCTTCTTGGACAGATTTGAATGCTTGAGCTTCGATTTTGGTCTTGGATGATTCCTCAAGCTTCATGCTAGTTTCAGTTCTTTGAACCATGAATTGGACTTCTTGGAATGAAGGAAATAGCTTCATTCTAAGAATTTCTTGACGAACAGAAGCAAATTCTTCTCCAAGGCCCATTAGAAGACCAAAAGTCATGTCTTCATCATTCCTTTGAAGGAGAGTTTTGAGATTTGAGGTTGGAGGCCTCAAAACATTAAGCTCATTCCAAAGATCCCTATATTCCCCAAAATATTCGGGTAGGGTCTTTCCTCCTTTGTGAATGTTGAAGATTTTCTTCTTTAGCTCAAATATTCTGCCCGTGTTGGTTTCTTGAGCATAGAGAGCATGCATTTGATCCCACAAAGTCTTAGCATTTGGAATGCAAGTGACCATTGCTTTGTGGGTCTTATCAAGAGACATTTGTAAGAGCACCACCACTTGATCGTCTCTCTTTTTCCATGTCTTGAAGGATGGATCAGCATCATCAAGAAGATCTTCAAATATGTGATTTTCAAGATTGAAGAAGTTTAGAGACCTCTTAATGGTGTCTTACCATGAATTGTAATTTGAAGAATCCAAAAGAATGGAAGTAAACATTGAAGTGCTAATTTGAGGTGGTGGGTCACCAAGACCGGATGAAGAGGGAATTGAAGCCTGCTCTGATACCATGATAATTTTGTAAGTAAGCAAGCTAAGAACAATGAATAAGAACTTCAAGAACTTTGTTGATGATTTAAAGAGAGAATACAAGAGATTGTAGGCATTTTTTCATACACATTAAACACAATCACCTACCCTATTTATAGAGAAGGAGAAAGGGAGGCAAGAGAGAAGAAAATAAGAGAGAGGAGAGGGCATTGCCCTCTCCTAGCAGCTGGCCCCAACGGCTAGTAAGAACTAGCCGTTGGGAAGACCCCAAACGGCTAGTTCTTTACTAGCCGTTGGGGGCTTTTGCCCAAAACTTGTTGGGCAGGCTGGGCCAATTTGAGGCCCAGCTGCTGAGATTTGGATGGCCCAAGTTGGGCCTTACAATGATGTTATAATGGGGTTTAATTTGGACCTACTTAGAATCACATTTTAAGACTCCTAGTTAGGGTATTTTAGAGGAAGTGCTAAAGAGCTTAATTATGCCTCATTTCAACAACCACGTCACCCGGTCGAGTTAACAATCAATACTGTGGTAGGGAGTATGCTATAACCACTATACACTATCCCATAAACATACACATGTGTCATATGCCATCATTCATAAATATTTACTCGTAAAAGAAAAACATGGCACTATCAAGTAATCATAATATCAGAATGCAATTTTTACAGAACAACATTTCAAGACATACCACAAACACTAAAGCATTTCTAAATCACATTTCAAAATTCATTTATAAAATCATGATCAAAACTATTTTTCATTTAAAGTAAAAAATAGTTCGTTCCACTCACATCGACTGGGGAGGGTACGCACTCCCCCTAACTATCCTCGTTTCTCGAATGAGTCACCCCTCGAACCCTAAGCCTAAGTTAAACAATATGCATCATTTATCAATTCAATATTATATCGTCTAATTGCAAGATGCATATAAAAATGTTCTCTTTCATAAGATTAAATCTCAAAATTCATACTTACAGAAAAATTCCTATAAAACCTATCACGCGCAGGTTTAGTAAAATCATGATATCTTCTAAAATCTTGATCAGATTCAAGTGATTTAAATTTTTCTCTTAAAGCTAAGACATATATCTCCAACTTTTATATTCAGACCAACTTCAAATTCTGAACACACGAATTTAAAAAAAAATTACCACTTTTTCAGTCTAAGTTCCTAAAACCAATTCTGCACAGTTTTGGGAAAATTTTCATATCTCCCTATGTACTTCTCCAATTTAAGTGATTCTTATCTCAAATTGAAGATATGACATAGATCTAAAACTTTTTAGTTTAGATCATTCTCAGATTATAAAAGTATAATTTTATAAAATTCCATTTTTATCTCAGTTTCAGTTTTAGAACTATTTCTGTACAGTTTTAGTAAAAACATCATAGCTTTCTGCATGCAACTCCGATTAAAGATAAGAAAGAGATATAAAACTTCCGTGTTTGAAGTTTCTCCAAATTCCATACATAAGATACCGTAAAAATTTAGACAAATTACTGGTCGTACACAGAATATGAAACAAAGTTGGTGAAACATGCTAAAATTCCAAAAATCACCTAAAATCGATTGTTTCATGAAATGCTTCATTTGATATACCATTTTAAAGCTTAGGAAGTCCAGTTTATAGAGAAATAGATGACTTAGAATTTTGTTTTCTATAGAATGATATATTATAAGAATATTACATAAGACTCAATCTAGAAATCAATATATAGCATGCTAGTATGGATACCAAAGTAACTACTCATCAAATAATTTAATCTTAGCATAAGTTTGGACATGTTACCTCATTTGTAAGATCTCTTTATCAATAAATACCAGCACTTCCTTTGAATCCTTGAATTTTTTATCACCTTAGAAAAATTAAATCACAATGAACATAAATTCCTACACAATACTTGCATACTTCTAAATGAAATTTAAGAATTTCCAAAAATTGTTCTTACCTCTTTGTCTCCATAGTTGAACTCAAAAATGGAAATGGACTCTACATATTTCGTGCAAGGGGTGGTTTGAATGAAGAAAATGAGCAAAACTCTTCTAAAACAAGTTCTTTTATAAACCTAGCCAAATATCTTTGACCATCGGATCATTCCAAACATCATCTCAACCTTTCACTTGTCCTAGCACTTAAACCATGCAATTGTTGATTCAAGCAACCTCCATGCACTCCATTAGGTGTCTTGTGAACGTCCATGTCAAGGGGGGAGAAGTGTCACAAGCTAGAACAAGCTATTCTAGTTAGTTTTCATGCATAAATTTCTATCCAATGAGCTTTCATGCATAAATTTCTATCGAATGAACTTTCTTGAATATGAAAAATCCTATGTGGTCACTAACCAACCTTGGTTCCCTCTTGACCAATCATTTGGCTCCAATTGTCTATCATTGAGTTGTTTGCAACTTAGTCCCTTAACTTTCCTTAATTGCATTTAAACCCCTAACTTTTAACAGTTTACATTTTTGGTCTTTATGAAATTTTGTTTGAAATTTCTTAAATATGTGAAATTTCATTTAAATATCTTTATTTAAGTATGTAGGCCTTTTCTTAGCCATTTTTGACTTCTTTAAACCTTGCCGACTCTTGCCTAAAAGGTTTTCGGTTTACCAATAAAATTTTCAGTTTTAGCGATTTTGATGCGGAATCTCAAAATAAATAAATAGATGTCTCAAAAGGATGCTTATATATTTAGAATCATGAGAAGTAGTACATGATATACAGTCACCAAAAATCGGTGTTACAATTCCTAAACCCCTAATAAAATGTTTCATCTTCGAAACTAAATCGAAACTATATAGAAAATATTTGGGGGTACTGTCTCCTGATAGCATCCTCGGGCTCCCAGGTTTGCTCCTCGACTTGGTCGTTCCTCCAAAGTACTCTGACCAGGGGGACCTCTTGCTTTGTAGCTTCTTGGTCTGTCTGTCTAAGATGGCTATAGACTGGACGGGGAAGCTCAAATCATCGCTCAACTCTACCAGTGGAGGCTCCAACACATGGGAAGGATCAGGAGGGTACTTCCTCAGCATCGAGACATAGAATATATCATGAATCCATGTTAACTCAAGTAGCAGGTCTAATCTGTATACCACTTTCTCAATCCTCTCAAGGACTCGTAAAGGTCCAATGTATCTGGGGTTAAGCTTTCCCCGTTGTCTGAATCGGATCATCTCCTTCTAAGGGGATATCCTTAGAAACACCATTCTCCCTCCCCGAACTACAAAGGTCGCCATCGTCTATCTGCATAGCTTTTTTGACTATCCTGAGCGGCTTTTATCCAAGTACGGATGACCTTGACCTTCTCCCGGGTTGGCCATTATTTATTGACTACTTAACCCCATGGCCACTAGTTCCAATTCTTAGATAACTTGATATCTCCAATTTTTGACAGCTCAAATCAATTATTGATTATGCTTTGTTGGTTATGGTTTGAGATACCATGATTTGATAAGTGATATGATATCTTGACTAATCTAATTAACCTATGATTTTCTAGTTTTTAATAATAATGTCAATATATCATTCTAAGTTTGTAAGTTATGAGTTTCCTTATTATTTTAAGCCACTATGCCTGTTCATAACTTAATGTTTCGTGAGTTCTTGAGACTTCTCATTTCCTTCCCGTATCTTTTTTCCCATGAAACTAAGATAACACGCATATGGAATGAGGATTTGAAAATGCTTTCTAATGGGCTGCCCAGAGCTAAACTAAAACAAAAAATATATAACTAATTTATCTGATCAAGGAGATACTTCTCAATTTTGATTAGTTGGAGATACAATTATGATAATTTGGATTTGCTGGAGTTTCAATTATGTTAATTTTAATCAATTGGGGTTGCAATTATGTCAATTTTGGTCGATTGGAGTCACAATTAATTTAATTTTGATCAATTAAAGTTATAATTATGTTAATTTTGATCAATTGGGTTTGCAATAATAATGATTTTGATCAATTGGTATTAAAATTATGTCAATTTTGATGAATTAGGGTTATAATTATGTCAATTTTGATTAAATCGCATTATAATTTTTTAAATTTTGATCAGTTACTATTATAATAATTTCAATTTTTATCAATTGATGTTGCAATTATGTCTATTTTGATCAATTGGAGGTATAATTATGTTAATTTTGATCAACCAGTGTTACAATTATATTAATTTTGATCAATTGGGGTTATAATTATATCAATTTTGATCAATTGGTGTTATAATTACGTCAACTTTTTATCAATTGGGTTAACAATGATGTCAAATTTGATCAATTGGTGTTACAATTATGCAATTTTGATCTATTGGTGTAATAATTATGAAAATTTTGATCAATTGGTGTCCCATTATGAAAATTTTGATCAATTGGAGTATTAATTATGTCAAATTTGATCAATTGGGGTTAGAATTATGTTAATTTTGTTCAAATTGGAGTTATAATTATGTCAATTTTGAATAATTTAGGTTTCAATTATCTCAATTTTCATCAATTGGGGTAACTATTATGTCAATTTTGTGTCAATTGGGGTTACAATTATGTCAATTTTGATCAATTGGAGTTATGATTTTCTCAATTTTGTTTAATTGGGTTTTCAATTGCATCAATTTTGATTATGGGGTTGCAATCTTGTCAATTTTTATCAATTGGAGCTATCATTAGTTCAATTTTAATAAATTGTAGCAATAATTATGTCAATTTTGACTAATATGAGTAACAATTACGACAATTTTGATCATTTGGTGTTACAATTTTGCCAATTTTGAACAATTGGTATTAAATTATGTCAATTGTGTCAAATTTAAACAATTGGGGTTACAATTATATCAATTTTTATCTATTAGAGTTATAATTATGTTAATTTTGATCATTTAAAATTACAATTATGTCAATTTTAAACAATTGGGGTTACAGTTATAAGAATTTTGATCAATTGAAGTTTTAATTATCTTAATTTTGATCAATTGGAGTTACAATACAATTATGTCAATTTTGATCTAATAGAATTTTAATTATGTTAATTTTGATCAATTGGCGTTATAATTATGTCAATTTTGATCAATTAGGGCCACAATCATGCAATACAATCATGTCAACTTTAGTTGGGGTTACAATTTGTTTAATTTTGATCAATTGGAATTACAATTACGCCAATATCTATTTTGATAAATTGGGTTTACAATTTGTTCAATTTTGATCAATTGGAATTCCAATTCTGTCAATTTAGATCAATTGGTTCTACAATTATGTCAATTTTTATCAATTGGCATTTTACATATATCAATTTAGATCAATTAGTTTTACAATTATCATTTGGGGTTAGAATTAGATCAATTTTTATCAATTGAGGTGACAATAATTATGTTAATTTTGATCAATTGAGGTTGCAATTACATCAATTTTGATCAATTGGGATAGCAATTATGTTAATTTTGATTAATTGGGATTACGGTTATGTCAACTTTGATTAATTGGTGTGACAATTATGTCAATTTTGATTAATTGAGGTTTCAATTTTGTCAATTCTGATCAATTGGTCTACCTTTATCTCAATTTTGATCAACTGATGTTATAATTAGTTTAATTTTGATTAGTTGGAGATACAATTATGATAATTTTGATCTACAAGAGTTTCAATTATGTCAATTTTATTCAATTGGGGTTGTGATTATTTCAATTTTAGTCGATTGTGTTGAAATTTGTGTTGAAAGATCAAAGAGAGAACTCAAGAAAACTTGAAATAAAATTCTGAATTTTATTGAAATGAAGAACTAATAACATTCATAGTTTGAACTTTTGTTCATGCTTATGCTAAGGAACATTGAAGACTATATATAGAGAAGGGGGGAAGAGAGAACAAGAGAGAATAAGAGAGAATAAGAGAGGGCATTGGCCCTCTCTATTCTAGCCGTTGGAGGCTGTCCAACGGCTAGAATTTCTAGCCATTGGAGCAGCTTCCAACGGCTGTTTTAAACAGCCTTTTGGGGGCCCAATTGGGCCCCCTTTGATGGGCTGGAATGGGCCCCTTCTTGGGGCTTGAAGGGCCCATGGGCTGAGGTCTTTTAGGGTTCTAAGGAAGTGAACTTGCTGAATCTTTAGGAAGACTTTAAATTGGTGATGAGGGGCTTGATTAGTACTTCTTTTCAACACTCCCCCTCAAGTTGGGTGCGTAGATGTTGATAGTACCCAACTTGCTCATCATTTCTTGTAGGTGGGCTGTTGTTCCTCCTTTTGTGAAAATATCAGCAAGTTGATCTTTTCCTTTGATGTGAGGAGTAACAATGAGCTTTTCCTCCACTTTTTGCCGAATAAAATGACAATCGACTTCTATGTGCTTGGTTCGTTCATGGAACACTGGATTAGTGGCAATATGAATTGCGGATTGATTGTCACAATGAAGTTTGATGGGAGTGGAGACCATAAACCCTAGTTCTTCTACTAAGGCTTTTAGCCATACTATCTCACTGGCTCCCACTGCCATGGCTCTATACTCGTCCTCTGCACTTGATCTAGATACAACCCGCTGTTTTTTGCTCTTCCATGCTACCAAGTTTCCTCCAACAAACATGCAATATCCAGTGGTAGACTTTTCTCCGGTAGGATCTCCTGCCCAATCAGCATCGCAATATCCTTCTATGTTTACACTTCCATTGTTTTTCATCCAAATTCCTAGCCCAGGTGATCCTTTGATGTAATGAAGAATCCTCTCCGCAGCACTCCAATGACTTTTCGTTGGAGAATGCATGAACTGACTTATATAGCTCACAGCATATACTATGTCAGGCCTTGTGATAGTAAGATAAATAAGCTTTCCAACCAGTCTCTGATATCTCTCAATGTCTCCTAAAGGATCATTGTCATCGGCTAAGGGACCGGAAGTGGAGACTGGACTGCAAACCGGTCTTGCTCCAAGCTTTCCCGTTTCCTGCAAAAGATCAAGAGCATATTTTCTTTGGGAGAGAATTAGCCCATTGGGACAATAGGCTAACTCAATGCCTAGAAAATACTTTAGTTTCCCTAGATCTTTAATTTCAAATCTAGATTTTAAAAAATTCCTAACTAGGTCTATTTGATGCAAATCACTACCTGTTATGATAATGTCATCTACATATACTAGTGCAATTGTGATATGATCATTAGTCCTTCTAAGAAAGAGAGATGAATCACTATTGCATTTATGAAATCCATTACTAAGGAAAGCATGACTTAACTTTGCATACCAAGCTCTTGGGATTGCTTGAGACCATAAATTGCCTTATGAAGTTTGCATGCATTTCCTCTTTGTGAATGAAGGCCCTTTGGCATTTGCATGTAGACTTCTTCTTCTAGATCTCCTTGAAGGAAAGCATTGGCTACATCCATTTGAAATAGGCTCCATCCATGATTTACCGCAAGAGACAAGAGGACTCTAATAGTGTTCATTTTTGCAACTGGAGCACAGGTCTCTTTGTAATCAATCCCATAGGCTTGAGTATATCCTTTTGCCACCAGCCTTGCATTGAACCTCTCAATTGATCCATCACTCTTGTGCTTGATTTTGTAAACCCACTTGCATCCTACAGCCTTCTTCCCTTTAGGTAGTGTAGTGATTTCCCATGTTCCATTCCTTGATAAAGCTTCTAATTCCTCTTCCATTGCTCTTTTCCATCTTGGATCTCTTGATGCTTGCTCAAATGACATTGGTTCCACTTCTTTATCTAGGTTACTCAAGAAAGCTTGGTGGTCCAAGGAAACATGTGAGGTGGTATAGTAATCACAAATAGGATGAGAGGTTACCTTAGAGTTATAGAACACTCTTCGATTGATCCATTCGGATGGAGGAAGCCTAAGCCTAGTTGATCTTCTTAGTTGAGGTGGAGGTTGATCCGGTTCTTCTTCTATTTCAAGGGATTCTTCTTCATTTGTATTTTCCTCATTTGTATCACTTTCTCCCCCTAAAACAGTTGGTTGTTCAGCTTCTAAAGCTTCTGAATTTTCATTTTGAGAGTTGTGGCTTGCATCTGAAGAGGAGTTTCCTTCGGTTTGTTCAGCTCTTTGAGAGGGAGATATGAGAAAGTCCCAAGAGCTAGGAGGAATTTCAGTCTTTGGCATTTCCTTAGTTTCTTCATTACCTGCAAAATAGAACTCATATTCCAAGAATATCACATCTTTAGATGTGTATGTTCGGTTAGTAGTAGGATCATAGCACCTATACCCTTTTTCAAAGGCTGCATATCCGAGAAATACACACTTTCTTCCTCTATGTTCTAATTTGTTCTTAAGTGTGCTAGAATATGAATGTAGCATGTGCAACCAAATGTCCTAAGGTGAGAGATTTTAGGTTTTCTTCCTAGAAGAACCTCTAGAGGGGATTGCCCTTTTAAAATTTCAGTGGGCATGAGGTTTATAACATGAACCGCGGTTTTAACCGCATCACACCAGAATTTTTTTGGCATATTTGCATAGAACATCATTGCCCTAGATGTTTCAAGTATGTGCCTATTCTTTCTCTCAGCTACCCCATTTTGTTGGGGTGTGTAAACACATGACATTTGATGCATAATGCTATTTTCCTTAAGGTAGTTTTCAAAATTGAGGCTTGTAAATTCACCACCATGATCTGACCTTAGGACTTTTATATTGGCATTGTATAGTTTGGTCACATACTTCACATAGCTCTTGAGAGCTTCAAGAGCTTGATCTTTGGTGTTTAGAAGATACACCCATGTGTACCTGGTTTTATGATCAATGAAGGTAATGAAGTATTTGTAACCTAGGTGTGACATGATAGGAGAAGTCCAAACATCCGAATGAACCAAATCAAAAGGATTTTCATAAATTGTTTCTGAAATGGGATACATTGTTCGGGTTTCTTTAGCCAAAATACAAGCTTTACAATGTCTATTCTCAAAATTCAAGGTTGGGAATAGACGTTTTAAAGCTCGATCACTAGGATGTCCTAAGCGTCCATGCCAAAGAGATTGATCCTCCTTGATGTGAGCTACAAGTGCAGTTTGTTCTTGATCCAAGTAATAAAGTCCTCCTCTTCTAGAACCCTTGCCAATCAATTGATTCGACTTGAGGTCCTGAAAAGAGACATTATTGGGGTCAAAAACAACTCTACACTTTTGATCCTTGGTAATCTTGCTAATGGACAGTAGGTTTGAGGTAAGTTTGGGAACATATAAAGCTTTTGTAGGTTTTCCAAAAATATCAACTTCCCCAACTTGTTTTACTCTCAAATCTTGTCCATTTGCAACACGAACAATCATATGGTTAGGAAGGTTTTCAAATCTTTTTATTTTTGTTTTATCCTTAACCATATGACATTCGGTTCCCGAATCAATGAGAAATTTTTCAGAATTTAAATGTGAGAAAGGTTCTTGTTCTTTACCAGATGATGGAGCCATTTGTTGAAGCCTCTTAGTAACTTCATTTAATTGTGTTTGGAGTGCAGCAAACTCAGCCATTGATGGAGCTTGGATCTTCACGAATTGGGCAGAAGGTTGCTGTCCAGAATTGAATGTATTTGGAGCTCCTTGCTGATCTCTTTGTTTGAACATTTTAGGCTTTAAATGAGGATGCAATTCCCAGCATTTGTCCTTTGAGTGACCCCTCTTTTTGCAATGAGAGCATATTTCATTTCTCTTTCGGATTTGATTGGCCTTGGCAGCATTGAATTCATCCGAGGAAACAATGAAAGCTTGAGCTTCCAATTTTTGTTTGGAGATTTCTTCCAATCTAATGCTCACTTCAGTCCTTTGGATCATATTTTGGACTTCTCCAAATGATGGAAAGTCCTTCATTCGAAGGATTTCTTACCTTAGATGAGAGTATGAATCATCCAAGCCCATGAGAAGACCAAATATCTTATCTTCCTCTCTTCTTTTTCGAAGAACTTTGAGATCTATAGAATCTGGCCGAAGAGTTGTTAGCTCATTCCAAGCATCCGTATATTCCCCAAAATATTGAGGAAGAGATTTGCCTTCCTTTTTGATGGAAGCAATTTGTCTCTTAAGCTCAAAGATCCTCCCAAGGTTGGATTCCAAACCATAGAGAGAGAACATTTCGTCCCACAAAAGTTTTGCATTTGGAGCACATGACACCATCGCTTTGTGAGTTTCATCTAGAGAATTAAGAAGGAGAATGAAGACATGATCATCTCTTTTTTTCCATTCTTGGAATGATGGATCAGTTTCTTCAAGTGGATCATCAAGAACATGATTCTCTAGATTGTTGAGATTGAGTGCCCTCTTCATCACATTTGCCCATTGATAGTAGTTTCCTCCTTTCAATTGAATGGAGGATAAATTTTGCATTTGGGTAATGTTTATGGATGGAGGAGGATCACCCAACCTAGAAGAGGATGGGATCGATTGCTCTGATACCATGTTGAAAGATCAAAGAGAGAACTCAAGAAAACTTGAAATAAAATTCTGAATTTTATTGAAATGAAGAACTAATAACATTCATAGTTTGAACTTTTGTTCATGCTTATGCTAAGGAACATTGAAGACTATATATAGAGAAGGGGGGAAGAGAGAACAAGAGAGAATAAGAGAGAATAAGAGAGGGCATTGGCCCTCTCTATTCTAGCCGTTGGAGGCTGTCCAACGGCTAGAATTTCTAGCCATTGGAGCAGCTTCCAACGGCTGTTTTAAACAGCCTTTTGGGGGCCCAATTGGGCCCCCTTTGATGGGCTGGAATGGGCCCCTTCTTGGGGCTTGAAGGGCCCATGGGCTGAGGTCTTTTAGGGTTCTAAGGAAGTGAACTTGCTGAATCTTTAGGAAGACTTTAAATTGGTGATGAGGGGCTTGATTAGTACTTCTTTTCAACACTCCCCCTCAAGTTGGGTGCGTAGATGTTGATAGTACCCAACTTGCTCATCATTTCTTGTAGGTGGGCTGTTGTTCCTCCTTTTGTGAAAATATCAGCAAGTTGATCTTTTCCTTTGATGTGAGGAGTAACAATGAGCTTTTCCTCCACTTTTTGCCGAATAAAATGACAATCGACTTCTATGTGCTTGGTTCGTTCATGGAACACTGGATTAGTGGCAATATGAATTGCGGATTGATTGTCACAATGAAGCTTGATGGGAGTGGAGACCATAAACCCTAGTTCTTCTACTAAGGCTTTTAGCCATACTATCTCACTGGCTCCCACTGCCATGGCTCTATACTCGGCCTCTGCACTTGATCTAGATACAACCCGCTGTTTTTTGCTCTTCCATGCTACCAAGTTTCCTCCAACAAACATGCAATATCCAGTGGTAGACTTTCTGTCGGTAGGATCTCCTGCCCAATCAGCATCGCAATATCCTTCTATGTTTACACTTCCATTGTTTTTCATCCAAATTCCTAGCCCAGGTGATCCTTTGATGTAATGAAGAATCCTCTCCGCAGCACTCCAATGACTTTTCGTTGGAGAATGCATGAACTGACTTATATAGCTCACAGCATATACTATGTCAGGCCTTGTGATAGTAAGATAAATAAGCTTTCCAACCAGTCTCTGATATCTCTCAATGTCTCCTAAAGGATCATTGTCATCGGCTAAGGGACCGGAAGTGGAGACTGGACTGCAAACCGGTCTTGCTCCAAGCTTTCCCGTTTCCTGCAAAAGATCAAGAGCATATTTTCTTTGGGAGAGAATTAGCCCATTGGGACAATAGGCTAACTCAATGCCTAGAAAATACTTTAGTTTCCCTAGATCTTTAATTTCAAATCTAGATTTTAAAAAATTCCTAACTAGGTCTATTTGATGCAAATCACTACCTGTTATGATAATGTCATCTACATATACTAGTGCAATTGTGATATGATCATTAGTCCTTCTAAGAAAGAGAGATGAATCACTATTGCATTTATGAAATCCATTACTAAGGAAAGCATGACTTAACTTTGCATACCAAGCTCTTGGAGATTGCTTGAGACCATAAATTGCCTTATGAAGTTTGCATGCATTTCCTCTTTGTGAATGAAGGCCCTTTGGCATTTGCATGTAGACTTCTTCTTCTAGATCTCCTTGAAGGAAAGCATTGGCTACATCCATTTGAAATAGGCTCCATCCATGATTTACCGCAAGAGACAAGAGGACTCTAATAGTGTTCATTTTTGCAACCGGAGCATGGTCTCTTTGTAATCAATCCCATAGGCTTGAGTATATCCTTTTGCCACCAGCCTTGCATTGAACCTCTCAATTGATCCATCACTCTTGTGCTTGATTTTGTAAACCCACTTGCATCCTACAACCTTCTTCCCTTTAGGTAGTGTAGTGATTTCCCATGTTCCATTCCTTGATAAAGCTTCTAATTCCTCTTCCATTGCTCTTTTCCATCTTGGATCTCTTGATGCTTGCTCAAATGACATTGGTTCCACTTCTTTATCTAGGTTACTCAAGAAAGCTTGGTGGTCCAAGGAAACATGTGAGGTGGTATAGTAATCACAAATAGGATGAGAGGTTACCTTAGAGTTATAGAACACTCTTCGATTGATCCATTCGGATGGAGGAAGCCTAAGCCTAGTTGATCTTCTTAGTTGAGGTGGAGGTTGATCCGGTTCTTCTTCTATTTCAAGGGATTCTTCTTCATTTGTATTTTCCTCATTTGTATCACTTTCTCCCCCTAAAACAGTTGGTTGTTCAGCTTCTAAAGCTTCTGAATTTTCATTTTGAGAGTTGTGGCTTGCATCTGAAGAGGAGTTTCCTTCGGTTTGTTCAGCTCTTTGAGAGGGAGATATGAGAAAGTCCCAAGAGCTAGGAGGAATTTCAGTCTTTGGCATTTCCTTAGTTTCTTCATTACCTGCAAAATAGAACTCATATTCCAAGAATATCACATCTTTAGATGTGTATGTTCGGTTAGTAGTAGGATCATAGCACCTATACCCTTTTTCAAAGGCTGCATATCCGAGAAATACACACTTTCTTCCTCTATGTTCTAATTTGTTCTTAAGTGTGCTAGAATATGAATGTAGCATGTGCAACCAAATGTCCTAAGGTGAGAGATTTTAGGTTTTCTTCCTAGAAGAACCTCTAGAGGGGATTGCCCTTTTAAAATTTCAGTGGGCATGAGGTTTATAACATGAACCGCGGTTTTAACCGCATCACACCAGAATTTTTTTGGCATATTTGCATAGAACATCATTGCCCTAGATGTTTCAAGTATGTGCCTATTCTTTCTCTCAGCTACCCCATTTTGTTGGGGTGTGTAAACACATGACATTTGATGCATAATGCTATTTTCCTTAAGGTAGTTTTCAAAATTGAGGCTTGTAAATTCACCACCATGATCTGACCTTAGGACTTTTATATTGGCATTGTATAGTTTGGTCACATACTTCACATAGCTCTTGAGAGCTTCAAGAGCTTGATCTTTGGTGTTTAGAAGATACACCCATGTGTACCTGGTTTTATGATCAATGAAGGTAATGAAGTATTTGTAACCTAGGTGTGACATGATAGGAGAAGTCCAAACATCCGAATGAACCAAATCAAAAGGATTTTCATAAATTGTTTCTGAAATGGGATACATTGTTCGGGTTTCTTTAGCCAAAATACAAGCTTTACAATGTCTATTCTCAAAATTCAAGGTTGGGAATAGACGTTTTAAAGCTCGATCACTAGGATGTCCTAAGCGTCCATGCCAAAGAGATTGATCCTCCTTGATGTGAGCTACAAGTGCTGTTTGTTCTTGATCCAAGTAATAAAGTCCTCCTCTTCTAGAACCCTTGCCAATCAATTGATTCGACTTGAGGTCCTGAAAAGAGACATTATTGGGGTCAAAAACAACTCTACACTTTTGATCCTTGGTAATCTTGCTAATGGACAGTAGGTTTGAGGTAAGTTTGGGAACATATAAAGCTTTTGTAGGTTTTCCAAAAATATCAACTTCCCCAACTTGTTTTACTCTCAAATCTTGTCCATTTGCAACACGAACAATCATATGGTTAGGAAGGTTTTCAAATCTTTTTATTTTTGTTTTATCCTTAACCATATGACATTCGGTTCCCGAATCAATGAGAAATTTTTCAGAATTTAAATGTGAGAAAGGTTCTTGTTCTTTACCAGATGATGGAGCCATTTGTTGAAGCCTCTTAGTAACTTCATTTAATTGTGTTTGGAGTGCAGCAAACTCAGCCATTGATGGAGCTTGGATCTTCACGAATTGGGCAGAAGGTTGCTGTCCAGAATTGAATGTATTTGGAGCTCCTTGCTGATCTCTTTGTTTGAACATTTTAGGCTTTAAATGAGGATGCAATTCCCAGCATTTGTCCTTTGAGTGACCCCTCTTTTTGCAATGAGAGCATATTTCATTTCTCTTTCGGATTTGATTGGCCTTGGCAGCATTGAATTCATCCGAGGAAGCAATGAAAGCTTGAGCTTCCAATTTTTGTTTGGAGCTTTCTTCCAATCTAATGCTCACTTCAGTCCTTTGGATCATATTTTGGACTTCTCCAAATGATGGAAAGTCCTTCATTCGAAGGATTTCTTGCCTTAGATGAGAGTATGAATCATCCAAGCCCATGAGAAGACCAAATATCTTATCTTCCTCTCTTCTTTTTCGAAGAACTTTGAGATCTATAGAATCTGGCCGAAGAGTTGTTAGCTCATTCCAAGCATCCGTATATTCCCCAAAATATTGAGGAAGAGATTTGCCTTCCTTTTTGATGGAAGCAATTTGTCTCTTAAGCTCAAAGATCCTCCCAAGGTTGGATTCCAAACCATAGAGAGAGAACATTTCGTCCCACAAAAGTTTTGCATTTGGAGCACATGACACCATCGCTTTGTGAGTTTCATCTAGAGAATTAAGAAGGAGAATGAAGACATGATCATCTCTTTTTTTCCATTCTTGGAATGATGGATCAGTTTCTTCAAGTGGATCATCAAGAACATGATTCTCTAGATTGTTGAGATTGAGTGCCCTCTTCATCACATTTGCCCATTGATAGTAGTTTCCTCCTTTCAATTGAATGGAGGATAAATTTTGCATTTGGGTAATGTTTATGGATGGAGGAGGATCACCCAACCTAGAAGAGGATGGGATCGATTGCTCTGATACCATGTTGAAAGATCAAAGAGAGAACTCAAGAAAACTTGAAATAAAATTCTGAATTTTATTGAAATGAAGAACTAATAACATTCATAGTTTGAACTTTTGTTCATGCTTATGCTAAGGAACATTGAAGACTATATATAGAGAAGGGGGGAAGAGAGAACAAGAGAGAATAAGAGAGAATAAGAGAGGGCATTGGCCCTCTCTATTCTAGCCGTTGGAGGCTGTCCAACGGCTAGAATTTCTAGCCATTGGAGCAGCTTCCAACGGCTGTTTTAAACAGCCTTTTGGGGGCCCAATTGGGCCCCCTTTGATGGGCTGGAATGGGCCCCTTCTTGGGACTTGAAGGGCCCATGGGCTGAGGTCTTTTAGGGTTCTAAGGAAATGAACTTGCTGAATCTTTAGGAAGACTTTAAATTGGTGATGAGGGGCTTGATTAGTACTTCTTTTCAACACTCCCCCTCAAGTTGGGTGCGTAGATGTTGATAGTACCCAACTTGCTCATCATTTCTTGTAGGTGGGCTGTTGTTCCTCCTTTTGTGAAAATATCAGCAAGTTGATCTTTTCCTTTGATGTGAGAAGTAACAATGAGCTTTTCCTCCACTTTTTGCCGAATAAAATGACAATCGACTTCTATGTGCTTGGTTCGTTCATGGAACACTGGATTAGTGGCAATATGAATTGCGAATTGATTGTCACAATGAAGCTTGATGGGAGTGGAGACCATAAACCCTAGTTCTTCTACTAAGGCTTTTAGCCATACTATCTCACTGGCTCCCACTGCCATGGCTCTATACTCGGCCTCTGCACTTGATCTAGATACAACCCGCTGTTTTTTGCTCTTCCATGCTACCAAGTTTCCTCCAACAAACATGCAATATCCAGTGGTAGACTTTCTGTCGGTAGGATCTCCTGCCCAATCAGCATCGCAATATCCTTCTATGTTTACACTTCCATTGTTTTTCATCCAAATTCCTAGCCCAGGTGATCCTTTGATGTAATGAAGAATCCTCTCCGCAGCACTCCAATGACTTTTCGTTGGAGAATGCATGAACTGACTTATATAGCTCACAGCATATACTATGTCAGGCCTTGTGATAGTAAGATAAATAAGCTTTCCAACCAGTCTCTGATATCTCTCAATGTCTCCTAAAGGATCATTGTCATCGGCTAAGGGACCGGAAGTGGAGAGGTCGGACCGCAAACCGGTCTTGCTCCAAGCTTTCCGTTTCCTGCAAAGATCAAGAGCATATTTTCTTTGGGAGAGAATTAGCCCATTGGGACAATAGGCTAACTCAATGCCTAGAAAATACTTTAGTTTCCCTAGATCTTTAATTTCAAATCTAGATTTTAAAAATTCCTAACTAGGTCTATTTGATGCAAATCACTACCTGTTATGATAATGTCATCTACATATACTAGTGCAATTGTGATATGATCATTAGTCCTTCTAAGAAAGAGAGATGAATCACTATTGCATTTATGAAATCCATTACTAAGGAAAGCATGACTTAACTTTGCATACCAAGCTCTTGGAGATTGCTTGAGACCATAAATTGCCTTATGAAGTTTGCATGCATTTCCTCTTTGTGAATGAAGGCCCTTTGGCATTTGCATGTAGACTTCTTCTTCTAGATCTCCTTGAAGGAAAGCATTGGCTACATCCATTTGAAATAGGCTCCATCCATGATTTACCGCAAGAGACAAGAGGACTCTAATAGTGTTCATTTTTGCAACTGGAGCACAGGTCTCTTTGTAATCAATCCCATAGGCTTGAGTATATCCTTTTGCCACCAGCCTTGCATTGAACCTCTCAATTGATCCATCACTCTTGTGCTTGATTTTGTAAACCCACTTGCATCCTACAGCCTTCTTCCCTTTAGGTAGTGTAGTGATTTCCCATGTTCCATTCCTTGATAAAGCTTCTAATTCCTCTTCCATTGCTCTTTTCCATCTTGGATCTCTTGATGCTTGCTCAAATGACATTGGTTCCACTTCTTTATCTAGGTTACTCAAGAAAGCTTGGTGGTCCAAGGAAACATGTGAGGTGGTATAGTAATCACAAATAGGATGAGAGGTTACCTTAGAGTTATAGAACACTCTTCGATTGATCCATTCGGATGGAGGAAGCCTAAGCCTAGTTGATCTTCTTAGTTGAGGTGGAGGTTGATCCGGTTCTTCTTCTATTTCAAGGGATTCTTCTTCATTTGTATTTTCCTCATTTGTATCACTTTCTCCCCTAAAACAGTTGGTTGTTCAGCTTCTAAAGCTTCTGAATTTTCATTTTGAGAGTTGTGGCTTGCATCTGAAGAGGAGTTTCCTTCGGTTTGTTCAGCTCTTTGAGAGGGGAGATATGAGAAAGTCCCAAGAGCTAGGAGGAATTTCAGTCTTTGGCATTTCCTTAGTTTCTTCATTACCTGCAAAATAGAACTCATATTCCAAGAATATCACATCTTTAGATGTGTATGTTCGGTTAGTAGTAGGATCATAGCACCTATACCCTTTTTCAAAGGCTGCATATCCGAGAAATACACACTTTCTTCCTCTATGTTCTAATTTGTTCTTAAGTGTGCTAGAATATGAATGTAGCATGTGCAACCAAATGTCCTAAGGTGAGAGATTTTAGGTTTTCTTCCTAGAAGAACCTCTAGAGGGGATTGCCCTTTTAAAATTTCAGTGGGCATGAGGTTTATAACATGAACCGCGGTTTTAACCGCATCACACCAGAATTTTTTTGGCATATTTGCATAGAACATCATTGCCCTAGATGTTTCAAGTATGTGCCTATTCTTTCTCTCAGCTACCCCATTTTGTTGGGGTGTGTAAACACATGACATTTGATGCATAATGCTATTTTCCTTAAGGTAGTTTTCAAAATTGAGGCTTGTAAATTCACCACCATGATCTGACCTTAGGACTTTTATATTGGCATTGTATAGTTTGGTCACATACTTCACATAGCTCTTGAGAGCTTCAAGAGCTTGATCTTTGGTGTTTAGAAGATACACCCATGTGTACCTGGTTTTATGATCAATGAAGGTAATGAAGTATTTGTAACCTAGGTGTGACATGATAGGAGAAGTCCAAACATCCGAATGAACCAAATCAAAAGGATTTTCATAAATTGTTTCTGAAATGGGATACATTGTTCGGGTTTCTTTAGCCAAAATACAAGCTTTACAATGTCTATTCTCAAAATTCAAGGTTGGGAATAGACGTTTTAAAGCTCGATCACTAGGATGTCCTAAGCGTCCATGCCAAAGAGATTGATCCTCCTTGATGTGAGCTACAAGTGCAGTTTGTTCTTGATCCAAGTAATAAAGTCCTCCTCTTCTAGAACCCTTGCCAATCAATTGATTCGACTTGAGGTCCGGAAAAGAGACATTATTGGGGTCAAAAACAACTCTACACTTTTGATCCTTGGTAATCTTGCTAATGGACAGTAGGTTTGAGGTAAGTTTGGGAACATATAAAGCTTTTGTAGGTTTTCCAAAAATATCAACTTCCCCAACTTGTTTTACTCTCAAATCTTGTCCATTTGCAACACGAACAATCATATGGTTAGGAAGGTTTTCAAATCTTTTTATTTTTGTTTTATCCTTAACCATATGACATTCGGTTCCCGAATCAATGAGAAATTTTTCAGAATTTAAATGTGAGAAAGGTTCTTGTTCTTTACCAGATGATGGAGCCATTTGTTGAAGCCTCTTAGTAACTTCATTTAATTGTGTTTGGAGTGCAGCAAACTCAGCCATTGATGGAGCTTGGATCTTCACAAATTGGGCAGAAGGTTGCTGTCCAGAATTGAATGTATTTGGAGCTCCTTGCTGGTCTCTTTGTTTGAACATTTTAGGCTTTAAATGAGGATGCAATTCCCAACATTTGTCCTTTGAGTGACCCCTCTTTTTGCAATGAGAGCATATTTCATTTCTCTTTCGGATTTGATTGGCCTTGGCAGCATTGAATTCATCCGAGGAAGCAATGAAAGCTTGAGCTTCCAATTTTTGTTTGGAGCTTTCTTCCAATCTAATGCTCACTTCAGTCCTTTGGATCATATTTTGGACTTCTCCAAATGATGGAAAGTCCTTCATTCGAAGGATTTCTTGCCTTAGATGAGAGTATGAATCATCCAAGCCCATGAGAAGACCAAATATCTTATCTTCCTCTCTTCTTTTTCGAAGAACTTTGAGATCTATAGAATCTGGCCGAAGAGTTGTTAGCTCATTCCAAGCATCCGTATATTCCCCAAAATATTGAGGAAGAGATTTGCCTTCCTTTTTGATGGAAGCAATTTGTCTCTTAAGCTCAAAGATCCTCCCAAGGTTGGATTCCAAACCATAGAGAGAGAACATTTCGTCCCACAAAAGTTTTGCATTTGGAGCACATGACACCATCGCTTTGTGAGTTTCATCTAGAGAATTAAGAAGGAGAATGAAGACATGATCATCTCTTTTTTTCCATTCTTGGAATGATGGATCAGTTTCTTCAAGTGGATCATCAAGAACATGATTCTCTAGATTGTTGAGATTGAGTGCCCTCTTCATCACATTTGCCCATTGATAGTAGTTTCCTCCTTTCAATTGAATGGAGGATAAATTTTGCATTTGGGTAATGTTTATGGATGGAGGAGGATCACCCAACCTAGAAGAGGATGGGATCGATTGCTCTGATACCATGTTGAAAGATCAAAGAGAGAACTCAAGAAAACTTGAAATAAAATTCTGAATTTTATTGAAATGAAGAACTAATAACATTCATAGTTTGAACTTTTGTTCATGCTTATGCTAAGGAACATTGAAGACTATATATAGAGAAGGGGGGAAGAGAGAACAAGAGAGAATAAGAGAGAATAAGAGAGGGCATTGGCCCTCTCTATTCTAGCCGTTGGAGGCTGTCCAACGGCTAGAATTTCTAGCCGTTGGAGCAGCTTCCAACGACTGTTTTAAACAGCCTTTTGGGGCCCCAATTGGGCCCCCTTTGATGGGCTGGAATGGGCCCCTTCTTGGGGCTTGAAGGGCCCATGGGCTGAGGTCTTTTAGGGTTCTAAGGAAGTGAACTTGCTGAATCTTTGGGAAGACTTTAAATTGGTGATGAGGGGCTTGATTAGTACTTCTTTTCAACAATTTGGAATGTAGAAGCTGTTGAAAAGAAGGATAACTTAACCCATCCTCATCACCAACCAAGTGCATCTACTTAGAAGCCCAAAGGTCCAAGATCTAGTTCTCTCCTAGAAGCCCAGAAATCAGCTTGCATTGTCCAATAGCATGGCTGTCTTGGGCAGCCTAAACCAGCCCAAAATACATTCAAAAATAGCCCAAAGAAGCCCAAAAGCATGGAGAAACGTCCAGGAATCAAAACCAAAAAGTTAGGGGCAGTTTGGGCAGTTTATATTTCAACAGTCTAAAAACTAGCTGTTGGAATTTCTTGGGGTTTGAGCTCCAACGGGAATAGTGTCTTTCAAGCTCTATCTACTGGCTATTTTTTCCTTTTCTCTATAAATAGAGCCCCATTGTATCACCCAAAACTATGATTCAAAGCTCTCAAGCACCAATGTATTCTCTCATTGTTTTTCAATAAAACCAGAATTTATTTCACACTTTCTTTGTTTTTAGACTTTGATATTTCAACATGGTATCAGAGCATACTTCGATCCCTTCCTCTTCAAGGTTGGGTGACCCTCCACCTTCCATCAACATAACCCAATTCCAAAATATTTCCTCCATTCAATTAAAAGGAGGAAATTACTATCAATGGGCTAGTGTGATGAGAAGGGCTCTAAATCTTCACAATCTAGAGGGTCACATTCTAGATGAGCCACTTGAAGACTCCGATCCAACCTTTAGAGAGTGGAAGAAAAGGGACGATCATGTATTCTTTCTACTTCTCAACTCCATTGATGAAACTCACAAGGCCATGGTGACGTGTGCTCCAATTGCCAAAGTAATATGGGACACAATGTTCTCACTCTATGGTCAAGAGTCCAACCTTGGAAGAATCTTTGAACTCAAAAAGCAAATTGCAACCATCAAGAAAGAAGGAAAGACACTTCCTCAATATTTTGGAGTTCTCACCGACATGTGGAACGAGCTATTGACTCTTCGGCCAGACTCCATCGATCTAAAGATCATTCAAAAAGAAGGGAGGACGACAAAATCTTCTCTTTGCTCATGGGGCTAGATGAGTCATACACACATCTCCGGCAAGAAATACTTCGAATGAAGGAATTTCCTTCATTTGGAGAGGTTCAAAATATGATTCAACGTGCCGAGATTAGCATGCGGATTGAGGAAAGCTCAAAACAAAGGATGGAAGTTCATGGCTTTGTGGCTGCCCAAGAAGAACTCATGGCTGCCAAGGTGCTTCAAATGCCCAAAAGAGATGTATGCTCTCATTGCAAGAAGAAGGGTCATACAAAAGACAAATGTTGGCACTTGCATCCACACTTGAGGCCAAAATCATTCAAGCCGAGAGATCAAAATGCTGCCTTCATTCCTTCAAACTCCGGCCCTCATGCCATGGCCCAACAAGCTGTCACACAAACATCCTCTATAGCCGAGATAGCAGCCCTCAAAGCCACTCTTGAAGATGCAACAAAAAGGCTGCAACAACTCACCCCCTTTGCTGGTACAATTCAAAAACCCCCTATTTATTTAAATTCTGAAAATTTTCTCATTGATTCGGGCACCGATCATCATATGGTTAGGGATAAATCAAAAATCAAACGTTTTAAAAAACTCTCTAACCATAAGATAGTTCGGGTGGCAAATGGGCAAGGTTTGAAAGTAAGCCATATTGGGGAAATTAATATTTTGGAAAAACAACTGATGCTTTATATGTTCCCCAACTTACTTCAAACTTGCTGTCCATAGGAAGAATCACTAATGATCAAGAATGTAGAGTTGTTTTTGATCCAAATTTTGTCTCTTTTCAGGACCTCAAGTCGAATCAATTGATTGGCAAGGGTGCTAGAAGAGGAGACCTCTACTTTTTGGATCAAGAACAATGTGCATTCACAGCTCGCGTCAAGGAAGACTCATCTCTTTGGCATGGGCGATTAGGGCATCCTAGTGATTGAGCTTTAAAACGTC
The DNA here is from genome assembly GCA_037126225.1 of Dillenia turbinata. Lineage (NCBI taxonomy): Eukaryota > Viridiplantae > Streptophyta > Magnoliopsida > Dilleniales > Dilleniaceae > Dillenia > Dillenia turbinata. Next base: position 206,501 of record JBAMMX010000030.1, on the reverse strand, counting down.
TATTTCCAACTTTAAATTTTGAGAATAGACATTGTAAAGCTTGTATTTTGGCAAAAGAAACCCGAACAATGTACCCAAGTTCTGAAACAATATATGAAAATGCATTTGATTTAGTACATTCTGATGTTTGGACTTCTCCTATCTTCTCACACTTAGGATACAAATACTTCATTACTTTCATTGACCATAAGACTAGATACACTTGGATTTACCTTTTGAACAGCAAGGACCAAGCTCTTGAAGCTCTCAAGAGCTATGTAAAATATGTGACCAAATTTTATAATGCCAACATAAAGGTCCTTAGATCAGATCATGGGGGCGAGTACACAAGTCACAACTTTGAGAACTTTCTCAAAGATCATAGCATTATTCATCAAATGTCTTGTGTTTATACACCCCAACAAAATGGGGTAGCCGAGAGGAAAAATAGGCACATTTTGGAAACCACTAGAGCCATGATGTTCTACGCAAACGTACCTAAAAGGTTTTGGTGTGATGCGGTCAAAACGGCTGTCCATGTTATAAATCTAATGCCTTCTGAAATATTAAAGGGCATGTCTCCTCTAGAAATGCTTTTGGAAAGGAAACCTAAGATAACACACCTTAGGACATTTGGCTGTGTGTGTTATATTCATATACCATCTCATATGAGGGATAAGTTAGATCACAAGGGTAGAAAATGCCTATTCCTAGGTTATGCTTCTTTTGACAAAGGGTATAGGTGTTATGATCCAAGTACTAACCGAACATACACATCTAAGGATGTGATATTTTTAGAGGAAGAATTCTTGTTTGCAGAAGAAGAAACACCCAAAGCATCAAGCAAAGAAGATTCTCATAGTACATGGGATTTCCTGCTCCCTTCATATCAACCATCTCCATCGATTGAAGAAGGCACCTCCCAAGAGACTAATGATCACTCTCAAAGTATTGAAGAAGGATCTAACTCCATAGAAGAGGAGGCAGCTCACACTTCAGGGGGAGAACAAGAAACAGAAGAAGAAGAGCCTTCAGAACAAGTTGTGGGTGAATCCGTTGAGCCCGATGAGCCACCTCCCCAACTTAGGCGATCCACGAGACTTAGGGTCCCTCCATCGGAATGGATTAATCGAAGGGTTTATTATAATTCAAAGGTAACATCACATCCCATTTCAGATTACTATACTACCTCACACATTTCTTTGAGCCACCAAGCCTTCTTGAGTGGTATAGATAAAGAACAGGAGCCTAGGACATTCGATGAAGCATCTAGAGATCCAAGATGGAGAAAGGCAATGAAGGAGGAACTAGATGCTCTATCCAAGAATGGCACTTGGGAAATCACCTCTCTTCCCAAAGGAAAGAGAGCCGTAGGTTGCAAGTGGGTATATAAAATCAAGTACAAGAGTGATGGGTCGATAGAGAGGTTCAAAGCAAGGCTTGTGGCGAAGGGATTTACACAAACTTATGGGATAGACTACAAGGAAACCTATGCTCCCGTCGCCAAAATGAATACAATTAGAGTTTTGATGTCTCTTGCGGTGAACCATGGATGGAGCATGTTTCAAATGGATGTAGCAAATGCATTTCTTCAGGGAGACCTCGAAGAAGAAGTGTACATGCAACTTCCTCAAGGGCTCCAACAACAAGGAGAAAACGTGTGCAAACTACGCAAGGCTATCTATGGGCTGAAGCAATCTCCAAGAGCATGGTATGCAAAATTAAGTCATGCTTTCCTTAGTAGTGGATTTGTTAAATGCCATAGCGACTCATCTGTTTTTATTAGAAAGAATAATGATAAAGTAGTAATAGCCTTAGTTTATGTAGATGATATCATCATTACAAGAAATGACATTCATTTAATAGATATAGTTAGAAATTTTTTGAGTTCTAGGTTTGAGATTAAAGATTTAGGAAGACTAAAGTATTTCCTAGGAATTGAGTTAGCCTATTGTAATAATGGGCTAGTTCTATCCCAAAGGAAATATGCTCTTGATCTTTGCTGCGAAACAGGGAAGCTCGGGGGAAAGCCGGCTTGTAGCCCTGTTGTCACCACTGGACCTTTAGTAGATGATGAGGAGCTATTTGAGGACATAGAGAGATATCAGAGGCTTGTAGGACGGCTAATCTACCTCACCATCACTAGGCCAGACATAGCCTTCGCCGTGAGCCAAATTAGTCAACATATGCATTCTCCAAAGAAAGGTCATTGGAGAGCAGCTGAGCGCATCCTTCACTACATCAAGAAATCTCTCGGACTAGGTATTTGGATGAAGAACAATGGAAGCTCCCAAATTGAAGGCTTTTGCGATGCAGATTGGGCAAGCGATTCAAAGGATAGGAGATCAACCACCGGTTACTGCATGTTCGTAGGAGGTAACTTGGTAGCGTGGAAGAGCAAAAAACAGCATGTGGTGTCAAGATCGAGTGCGGAGGCTGAGTATAGGGCAATGGCATCAGCGGCTAGTGAGATCGTATGGTTAAAGGCCCTAGTAGAAGAATTAGGGTTCAATGTTTCTACACCAATCAACTTGCATTGTGACAATCAATCGGCTATTCATATTGCATCAAATCCAGTCTTCCATGAAAGGACCAAACACATAGAAGTTGATTGTCACTTCATTCGACAAAAGGTGGAAGAAAAGCTTATAGCCACTCCCCACATCAAAGGAAAAGAGCAACTGGTGGATATCTTCACAAAAGGGGGAACCGCAATACATCTTCAAGAAATCATGAACAAGTTGGGTACTATCGACATCTACGTACCCAACTTGAGGGGGAGTGTTGAAAAGAAGGATAACTTAACCCATCCTCATCACCAACCAAGTGCATCTACTTAGAAGCCCAAAGGTCCAAGATCTAGTTCTCTCCTAGAAGCCCAGAAATCAGCTTGCATTGTCCAATAGCATGGCTGTCTTGGGCAGCCTAAACCAGCCCAAAATACATTCAAAAATAGCCCAAAGAAGCCCAAAAGCATGGAGAAACGTCCAGGAATCAAAACCAAAAAGTTAGGGGCAGTTTGGGCAGTTTATATTTCAACAGTCTAAAAACTAGCTGTTGGAATTTCTTGGGGTTTGAGCTCCAACGGGAATAGTGTCTTTCAAGCTCTATCTACTGGCTATTTTTTCCTTTTCTCTATAAATAGAGCCCCATTGTATCACCCAAAACTATGATTCAAAGCTCTCAAGCACCAATGTATTCTCTCATTGTTTTTCAATAAAACCAGAATTTATTTCACACTTTCTTTGTTTTTAGACTTTGATATTTCAACAGAAGCTAGATTGGTGAGCTAGGGTTTTGATGTTTGAGCAAGGAAGAGAAGACTTGGTGTTTGTGTATTTGGATGTGTTGATGAACAACAAAGAAAGAACACTTGAATTTGTGAGAATAAACTCAAAGTATTGTATTGATGAACTATCAATTACAAGACATTTTTTGTGTTGAGACAAAGCTCAAGAATACAAAGAGACTTTTTGGAGACTATGCTCTATTCTATTCTAAGTTTGAGACTAAGCTCAATTGTATGTTGCTCTATCCCTTTGAGAGCTATTTATAATGGAAGAGAGGGGCCTAAAATGATACAAAATGATGTCTAAAGCCAAAAGAGACGTTGGGCTTCAAAACCAAGGAATTCCAACAGCTAGAAAAACTAGCTGTTGGAATATGGACTGCCCAAACTGCCGGGCCCTTTTTCCTTAGATTTTTCTGGCTGTTTGGAGCCTTCAATTAGGCCCTTAATTGGACTAAATGTGCCCATTTTGCTGGGCTTTAAAAGCTCCCATAGCTGGTCCAAAAGCTCCCTTGAAATGAACTTGAACTTGAATTGAATTGGGCCTTGTTCTTGTGAGCATTCTAGACAGATTGTTGGGCCAGTCTTTTGGTTCCGTTTTGGGCTGGCTATAGAGACATCTTGGACCTTGATTAGGGTTTCATTTGATGGTCTTGAAGTCTCTTTTGAGTGGGTCAAAGGTGGGCTGTAAATGGGCCAATTTGCTGGGCAAATTTCTGTCCAGAAATTTGCCTACCTTTCTGCCCAAGTTTGGGCTGCCTTCTTGGGTCATGGTATGCTTCATTTTGGTGCCATTTCTTTCTTCCTTTGTATGGACTTTTGATGTGTATTTGCTATTGTTGAACTGAGCATCAATTAGGTCCAAATATTCCAAGTCATGATCCCTCAAGTATGCAGTTGTTTCTTCCTTTTTTTTGTCCAGAATGTATGGCCCATGTAGGGACCCAAAATGGGCCCTACATGGGCCTTGCCCGCAGACTTCGGGCTGGGCCCGAAGGGCCCAGCCGGGCCAGCAAATGGGGGACCGAATGCTCCCCCAACAGCTAGTAAAAACTAGCCGTTGGAGGCCCCAACGGCTAGTTCCTAAACTAGCCGTTGGAAGCCTCCAACGGCTAGTTAAAGGAGAGAGCTCTCTCATTTCTCTCATTTTTCCCTCTCCTCTTTTTTCTATAAATAGGGCACTTAAGTCCCTTTGTAAAGTATGAAAAACATGCATTCTTTCTATGTAATCTCTCTTTGATTTTTCAATAAAACTCTTGAAGTTTCCTTTCTTCATTCTTAGCTTGCTACTTTAAAATTTCAACATGGTATCAGAGCAGGCTGTTGAAATAGAGCACAATTAAGACATATAGCTAACCCTAATCTAGTAAACTTTGTATTCCTAAATTAAGCCCCAAATGTAAAAATAAACAAGGGGGCAGAATTGTGCTCCATTCTGTCCAGCAAATGGGGGACCTTTTGGTCCCCCATCAGCCAAAAAATCTGGCCGTTGGGACTGCCCCAACGGCTAGAAGGAGAGGGCTATTTTGCCCTCTCCTCTCTCACTCTTTCTCCTCTCTTAGTCTCTCCTTTTCTCTCTATAAATAGGGCAGCTTGTTGCCCATTCAAAGCATGAAAAATAGCTCTCTTATTATGTACAAACTAGCTTTCAAATACAATGAAATTCTGAATTTTATTTCAAGTTTAGTTTGTTCATCTTACTTTGATTATTCAACATGGTATCAGAGCGGGTTTATGATCCGTCTCTCAACTTCAAAGATGATCCAAAGTGGGCTCTCTTGGTGCAAGGTATGCTGAATATTTGTGAGGAACTAAACCTCATCTTTAAAGAGCCATTTGGATCCTATAAATTCAAAGGGTTGTGGAAAACATTACAACAATGTATCTCCAATACAAGAGCCCTTCTATCCTATGAAGAAATGAAGCATGCTCATCATCCAAAAAGGGGAGAAATGGGCAGCATAAAAGGTCAACAAGTTAGTACAAAACCCTCCAAATTCGGTCCACAAGGAGAAAAAAAAATAGCCTCATTATTGGACAGCAAAGCTGATAACAATAAGGCTGTCCAACCTACTTCAAATCTCTCCAATCTCCGCCATCAAGAAGCTATCCAAGGAAGAAGATCTTATGCTTCCGTAGTGGCCGGATGTGTTGCCCAATGTGGAGCTCTTCAAGATAAATTGGATATTCACTTGAAGAGGCCTCTACATTCAGCACTTGTGGATGGTAACAATTAAAATCCTAATCCCTCTTTACATTCTGAAAAATTTCTTATAGATTCCGAAACAGACCATCATATGAGAAGGGATAGGAAAAAGATCAAACGTTTCAAAAATCTTTCTAATCGAAGGGTAGTTCGTGTTGCTAATGGACATGATCTAGAAATAAAACAAATGGGAGAAGTTGAAATTTTTGAAAAATCTACAAGTGCCTTATATGTTCCACAACTTACTTCCGATCTTTTGTCCATTAGCAAAATCACAAAAGAGCAAGGGTGTAGGGCTATCTTTGATCCTGAGATTGTCACTTTTCATGATTTAAAAACCAATCAATTGATTGGCAAAGGAATTCAAAGGGGAGGCCTATATTACTTAGATCAAGAACATCATGCACACTCTATTCACATTGATAATAATGCTTCACTTTGGCATGCACGTCTAGGACATCTAAACAACAAAGCATTGAAACTTGTTCTTCCAAACTTGAACATAGAAAACAAACCTTGTGAAGCATGCATATTAGGAAAGGAAACAAAAGCTACTTATCCTAGTTCAGAGAGCAAGTATATCTCTTCATTCGAACTAGTGCATTCGGATATTTGGACTTCCCCTATTATATCACATCTAGGGTATAAATACTTTATCACATTCATTGACCAAAAAACTAGGCATACATGGATTTATCTTCTGCATACCAAGGATCAAGCATTTGAGGCACTCAAAAGCTATTTCAAATATGTGGCCAACTTATACAATGCTAAAATCAAGGTCCTTAGAACGGATCATGGTAGCGAATACACAAGCCACAAATTTGAAGACTTCCTAAGAGAAAAAGGCATCCTTCATCAAATGTCATGCGTTTATACACCCCAACAAAATGGGATAGCCGAAAGGAAAAATAGACATATATTGGAAACAGCAAGAGCAATGATGATTCATGCCAATGTCCCAAAGATATTTTGGTGTGATGCGGTTAAGACCGCTGTCCATGTAATGAATTTGATGCCCACTGAAGTTTTAAAGGGCTTATCACCATTAGAAGTCCTCTTAGGAAGGAAAACAAAGATCTCACATCTTAGAGTTTTTGGATGTACATGTTATATTCATATTCCCTCACAATTTAGGGACAAATTAGATCATAGAGGTAGGAAATGCCTATTTCTTGGGTATGCAACTTTTGAGAAAGGATATAGATGTTATGATCCTACAACTAACAAAACTTACACATCTAAGGATGTGATATTTGTAGAAAATGAATCCTTCTTTTCAGGAAAAGAGACTCAAGAGGCACCCAAGGAAAATGCTCCAAAAACTTGGGACTCCCTAATTCTTCCCTACCAACCAGCTACTCAAACTGTAAATGACTCCCAAGAAATGGCTCAACCACAAAATAATGAGGAGGATTCAAGCCCATTGGAAGAAGAACCAGCCTCTTCACCTTCTGATCAAGAAACCGAACAAGAGGAAGGGGGAGATAATTTGGATCAAGATCAAACCATAGAACAAGAAGAACCAATCGTAGATGAACCACCTCCTCTTAGAAGATCAACAAGACTTAGACTTCCACCTTCTGAATGGATCAACAAAAGAGTTTTCTATAACTCAAAGGTTACATCGCGAACCATCTCCAAATATTATTCAATTGCTAACATGTCTTGCAGCCATCAAAGATTCATTAAGAACATAGATCTTCATCAAGAACCAAGAAACTTTGAAGAAGCAAGACATCATCCTCATGTTGAAATTTAAAATAGCAAGCTAAGAATGGAGAAGAGAAACTTCAAGAGTTTATTGAGAAATCAAAGATAGTTTACATAGAGAGAAGGCATGTTTTTCATACCATTTAAGCACAACCACCTACCCTATTTATAGAGAAGGAGAAAGGGAGGTAGAGAAGGAGAGAAATGAGAGAGAGGAGAGGGCATTGCCCTCTCCTAGCTGCTGCCCCCAACGGCTAGTGAGAACTAGCCGTTGGACAGTCCCCAAACGGCTAGTTCTCTACTAGCCGTTGGGGGCTGATGCCCCCACTTTGAGTGGGCTGGGCTGGGCCAATTAAGGCCCAGCTGATGAGGATAGGATGGCCCATATTGGGCCTTACAAATGGGCTTAAAGAAGGACCTTTACATGGGCTGAAATTAGACCTCCTTAGAATCATTTTAAAAACTCCTAGTTAGGGCATCTTGAAGGGAGTGCTAATGAGCTCAGTTATGCCTTATTTCAACACTCCCCCTCAAGTTGGGTGTGTATGTATCTATAACGCCCAACTTGACCATATTTTTGTGAATGTGGTTGGCGGTCCCCGGTTTGGTGAAGATGTCGGCTACTTGATCATCACTTCTTGTGAAGCTTGGAGTGATGAGCTTTTCTTCAAACTTTTGTCTCACAAAGTGACAATCCACCTCAATTTGTTTTGTTCTCTCATGAAAAACCGGATTTGAGGCTATGTGAATTGTCGATTGATTGTCACAATGGAGTTGGATTGGAGTAGGAACGGAGAACCCTAATTCTTCAATTAGAGCCTTTAGCCAGACTATTTCACTTGATGCGGCCGCCATGGCTCTATATTCGGCGCGTGGACTTGATCTTGAGACCACATGTTGTTTCTTGCTTTTCCAAGCTACTAAATTTCCTCCAACAAACATGCAATACCCTGTGGTTGATCGCCTATCCTCTGAGTCTCCGGCCCAATCCGCATCACAATACCCTATGATTTGTGAGTTATTGTTCCTTTTCATCCAAATTCCCATGCCCGGTGTGCCCTTTAGGTAGTGAAGGATTCTTTCGGTAGCTCTCCAATGCTTCCTTTTGGGCTTGTGCATATGTTGGCTAACTTGACTCACCGCAAAGGAGATGTCTGGTCTCGTTATAGTGAGGTAGATCAATTTCCCTACGAGCCTTTGATATCTTGGTTCATCCTCATAATCTTCATCATCATCCTTGAGACTACTAGAGGTGCTAATGGGGCTACAAGCGGGCTTGGCACCTAACTTCCCGGATTCCTGCAAGAGATCAAGCACATACTTCCTTTGTGATAGAACAAGCCCATTTGGACAATAGGCAAGTTCTATCCCTAAGAAGTACTTTAGTTTCCCTAAGTCCTTAATATCAAATTTTGTTTGTAAGAAACTTCTCACTTGGTTGATTAAGTTTAAATCATTACCGGTTATGATTATATCATCTACATAAACTAATACTATAATGATTTTTCCATCTAATTTTTTAATAAAGAGAGAAGTATCACTATTGCATTTTTTGAAATCATGATCAAGAAGAGTTGAGCTAAGTTTGGCATACCAAGCTCTTGGAGATTGTTTGAGACCGTAGATTGCTTTCCTAAGTTTGCAAACTTTGTTGAGTTGGTGAGAAAAGCCCGGGGGAGTCTCCATGTATACTTCTTCTTCTAGATCACCTTGAAGAAAAGCATTGGCTACGTCCATTTGAAACATTGGCCAAGAGTGATTGATTGCAAGGGACATCAAGACTCGAATTGTGTTCATCTTGGCCACCGGAGCATAAGTTTCCTTGTAGTCTACTCCATAAGCTTAAGTGAAGCCCTTAGCTACTAATCTGGCTTTGTGTCTATCAATGCTTCCATCGCTTTTGTGCTTGATCTTATAGACCCATTTGCATCCTACCGCCCTTTTCCCTTTAGGAAGAGATGATAACTCCCAAGTTCCGTTTCTTTTTAAGGCTTCTAGCTCATCTTTCATGGCTTGAATCCATTGGGGATATTGTTTTGCTTCTTCAAAGTTTCTAGGCTCTTGATGAAGGTCTAAATTTTTGATGAATTTTTGATGGCTACAAGACATGTTAGCAATCGAATAATATTGGGAAATGGGATGAGATGTCACCTTTGAATTATAAAACACTCTTTTGCTGATCCATTCCGAAGGAGGGAGCCTAAGCCTTGTTGATCTTCGAAGAGGAGGGGGAGGCGGCTCCTCTATACTTTGTTCTTCTTCTTCCTCCATAACTTGCCCTTGATCTAAGTTGTCTCCCCCTTCCTCTTGGACAGATTCATGATCAGAATGAGATGAGGTTGGTTCTTCTTGAGTTGGATTATTTTCAGCTTGGATTGGTTGTTCTCCTTCTTCATTTTGATGGGAAGGTTCTTTGATTGAGGGAAGAACTATATTCCATTGGTCTTGAGCTCCTCTTTCCTTTGATTGCTCTTGATCCTCTTTTCCTGCAAAATAAGGTTCTCTTTCTACAAATATCACATCCTTGGATTTGTATAGCTTTTTGGTTAGAGGATCATAACATTTATATCCTTTTTCAAAGGTAGAGTATCCTAGAAATACACATTTTCTCCCCCTTTCATCTAGTTTATTTCTAAAGTTTTTTGGTACATGCACATAACAAATGCACCCAAAAACTCTTAAGTGTGAGATATTAGGTTTTCTTCCTAGAAGTAGTTCTAAGGGGGATTTTCCTTCTAATACTTGAGAGGGCATAAGGTTTATAAGGTGGGCAACGGTTTTAATGGCTTCACTCCAAAACTTTTTAGGTACATTGGAGTGAAACATCATAGCCCTAGTCGTTTCTAGTAAATGTCTATTTTTTCTTTCGGCAACTCCATTTTGTTGAGGAGTGTACACACAAGATTTTTGATGAATAATTTCTTTTTCTTCTAGAAAATTTTCAAGTGCATGGCTAGTGTATTCCCCCCCATGATCCGATCTAAGGATTTTGATGTTTGCATTGAATTGCTTGGTTACATATCTATAATAGCTCTTAAGTGCCTCAAATACTTCAGATTTGGCTACTAATAAGTACACCCAAGTGTATCTAGTTTTGTGGTCAATGAAGGTTACAAAGTATTTGAAGCCATTATGAGATTCTATGGGTGAAGTCCACACATCGGTATGAATGAGTTCAAAGGCATTTTCATATATTGTGTTTGAAATTGGATAATACACTCTAGTTTGTTTTCCAAGAATACAAGCTTTGCAATGCCTATTTTCTATCATTTGACTTGGAAATAGGCTTTTCAAAGCTAAATCTCCCGGGTGACCTAGACGTGCATGCCATATAGAGGATACTTGACTTTGAACTCCAAAAGCTTGATTTTCTTGATCTAAGAAATATAGGTTGTTCCTTCTAGACCCCTTGCCAATCAAGTGATTCGTTTTGAGATCCTGAAAAATAACTTGGTTAGGATCAAAAGTGGCTTTGCAATTATGGTCTTTTGTAATTTTGCTAATGGACATGAGGTTGGAGTTGAATTTTGGCACATATAAAGCTTTGGTTTTCTTGCCTAGGAGTTCAACTTCTCCTAGATGATCAACTTTTAGTTTTTGACCATTAGCAACCTTGACAATCTTATGACTAGATAAAGGAATGAATTTCCTAATTTGATTTTTATCCTTTACCATGTGATTGTCACAGCCCGAATCAATAAGCCATTTATTTAAATGAGATGAGTTCAAGTTGTTACCGGAATGTAGAGCAACTTGGCCAAGGAGCTTTCTCATCTCTTTTTGCATTTCCTCCATCTTGGATTCGAGTGCAGCCACTTGGGAGACTTGTTGAGCATGAGCTGGTTGTTCCATCTCCTTCTTGTTGTTCTTTGGGCGCAAATTAGGGTAAAGAAACCAGCACCTTTCTCTTTTGTGGCCGGGTTTCTTGCAATTTGTACAAACATCCCTTTTAAAGGAATTTTGAGCTTTGTTGGCCATATGATCATCTTGGACAGCTTTGAAGGCTTGAGCTTCGGATTTGAGATTGGTAGACTCCTCTAGCCTCATGCTAGTTTCGGCCCTTTGAATCATAAATTGAACTTGGAATGAAGGGAACATCTTCATTCTAAGAATTTCTTGTCGAATAGAAGCATATTCGTCTCCAAGACCCATAAGAAGACCAAAGGTCATGTCTTCATCATTTCTTTGAAGAAGAGTCTTGAGATTAGAAGTTGGAGGCCTAAGAAGATTAAGCTCATTCCAAAGATTCCTATATTCCCCAAAGTATTCGGGTAGGGTTTTACCTCCTTTTTGAATCTTGAAGATTTTCCTCTTTAGCTCAAAGATTCGTCCGGTGTTGGTCTCTTGTCCATATAGTGCATGCATTTGATCCCACAAAGCCTTTGCATTTGGTATACAAGTAACCATAGCTTTGTGGGTTTTGTCAAGAGACATTTGGTGTAGCACCACCACTTGATCATCTTGTTTCTTCCAAGCTTTGAATGAAGAATCGACATCATCTAAGGGATCCTCCAATATGTGATTTTCCAGATTGAAGAAATTGAGGGATCTCTTGATGGTGTCTTGCCATGCATTGTAATTGGAAGAGTCTAAAAGAATGGAAGTGAACATGGAGGTGCTAATTTGTGGTGGAGGGTTACCAACACCGGAAGAAGAAGGTATCGAAGCCTGCTCTGATACCATGTTGAAATTTAAAATAGCAAGCTAAGAATGGAGAAGAGAAACTTCAAGAGTTTATTGAGAAATCAAAGATAGTTTACATAGAGAGAAGGCATGTTTTTCATACCATTTAAGCACAACCACCTACCCTATTTATAGAGAAGGAGAAAGGGAGGTAGAGAAGGAGAGAAATGAGAGAGAGGAGAGGGCATTGCCCTCTCCTAGCTGCTGCCCCCAACGGCTAGTGAGAACTAGCCGTTGGGCAGTCCCCAAACGGCTAGTTCTCTACTAGCCGTTGGGGGCTGATGCCCCCACTTTGAGTGGGCTGGGCTGGGCCAATTAAGGCCCAGCTGATGAGGATAGGATGGCCCATATTGGGCCTTACAAATGGGCTTAAAGAAGGACCTTTACATGGGCTGAAATTAGACCTCCTTAGAATCATTTTAAAAACTCCTAGTTAGGGCATCTTGAAGGGAGTGCTAATGAGCTCAGTTATGCCTTATTTCAACACCTCAATGGGTTCAAGCGATGAAACATGAGCTAGATGCCTTGGCAAAGAATGGGACATGGGAAATATCATCACTTCCAAAGGGAAAGAAGGCTGTGGGCTGCAAATGGGTTTATAAAATCAAACATAAGAGTGATGGAAGCATTGATAAATACAAGGCAAGATTGGTGGCAAAGGGCTTCACTCAAGCTTATGGAATAGATTACAAGGAGACATACGTCAGCAAAAGATGAATACAATTCGGGTCCTAATGTCTCTTGCAATCAATCACTCTTGGCCAATGTATCAAATGGATGTAGCAAATGCATTTCTTCAAGGAGATCTAGAAGAAGAGGTGTATATGGAGATTCCACCAGGTTTTTCACATCAAGGCAACAAAGTATGCAAATTGAAGAAAGCTATCTACGACCTCAAACAATCTCCAAGAGCTTGGTATGCCAAACTTAGCACTACTCTTCTTAATCATGATTTCAAGAAATGCAATAGTGATACATCCCTATTTGTTAAAAAACAAGATAATAAAATCATTGTGGTATTAGTTTATATAGATGATATAATTATAACTGGAAATGACTTAGATCTTATTAACCAAGTAAGGGGATTTCTCCAAACTAAATTTGATATTAAAGATCTAGGGAAACTAAAGTACTTCTTAGGAATAGAACTTGCCTATTGTCCAAATGGGCTTGTTCTATCACAAAGGAAGTATATTCTTGATCTTTTGCAGGAAACTGGAAAGTTAGGTGCCAAGCCCGCTTGTAGTCCCATCAGCTCCTCTTCTTATGGGCCTATCTTACTTTGATTATTCAACACAGGCTTCGATACCTTCTTCTTCCGGTGTCGGTAATCCACCACCACAAATTAGCACCTCCATGTTCACTTCCATTCTCTTAGATTCTTCCAATTACAACGCATGGCAAGACACCATCAAGAGATCCTTGAATTTCTTCAATCTTGAAAATCACATATTGGAGGATCCCTTAGATGATGTCGATCCTTCATTCAAAGCTTAGAAGAAACAAGATGATCAAGTGGTGGTGCTACTCCAAATGTCTCTTGACAAAACCCACAAAGCAATGGTTACCTGTATACCAAATGCAAAGGCTATGTGGGATCAAATGCATGCACTATATGGGCAAGAGACCAACACCGGACGAATCTTTGAGCTAAAGAGGAAAATCTTCAAGATTCAAAAAGGAGGTAAAACCCTACCCGAATACTTTGGGGAATATAGGGATCTTTGGAATGAGCTTAATCTTCTTAGGCCTCCAACTTCTAATCTCAAGACTCTTCTTCAAAGAAATGATGAAGACATGACCTTTGGTCTTCTTATGGGTCTTGGAGATGAATATGCTTCTATTCGTCAAGAAATTCTTAGAATGAAGATGTTCCCTTCATTCCAAGAAGTTCAATATATGATTCAAAGGGCCGAAACTAGTATGAGGCTAGAAGATTCAAACAAGCTCAAATCTGAAGCACAAGCATTCAAAGCTGTCCAAGAAGATCATGTGGCCAACAAATCGCAAAATTTCATAAAAAAGGAGGTGTGCACCAATTGCAAGAAGCCCGGCCACAAAAGAGATAGATGCTGGTTTCTTTATCCTAATTTGCGCCCAAAGAACTTCAAAAGGGAGATGGAGCAACCAGCACATGCACAGCAAGTCTCTCAAGTTGCTGCACTCGAATCCAAGATGGAGGAAATGCAAAAAGAGATGAGAAAGCTCCTTAGCCAAGTTGCACTACAATCTGGTAACAACTTAAACTCATCTCACTTTGATAAATGGCTTATTGATTCGGGTTGTGATAATCATATGGTCAAAGATAAAAGCAAAATTAAGAAATTCATTCCTCTATCTAGTCATAAGATTGTCAAAGTTGCTAATGGTAAAAAACTTAGAGTTGATCATTTAGGTGAAATAGAACTCCTTGGCAAGAAAACTAAAGCGTTATATGTACCTAAATTCAACTCTAACCTCCTATCCATTAGTAAAATTACTAAAGATCAAGAATGCAAGGTTACTTTTGATCCTAACCAAGTTACATTTCAGGATCTCAAAACGAATCACTTGATTGGCAAGGGGTCTAGGAGGAACAACCTATACTACTTAGATCAAGAGAATCAAGCTTTTGGAGTTCAAAGTCAAATGTCTTCTATGTGGCATGCTCGTTTAGGTCATCCGGGAGAGTTAGCTTTGAAACGCCTATTTCCAAATCAAGAAGTAGAAAATAGGCATTGCAAAGCTTGTATTCTTGGAAAACAAACTAGAGTGTACTATCCAATTTCAAATACAATATATGAGAATGCCTTTGAACTCATTCATTCTGATGTGTGGACCTCTCCTATAGTTTCTCATAATGGCTTTAAGTACTTTGTCACATTCATTGACCACAAAACTAGATACACATGGGTATATTTACTAGTATCTAAATCTGAAGTTTTTGAAGCACTTAAGAGCTATTATAGATATGTAACCAAGCAATTCAATGCAAATATCAAAATCCTTAGATCGGATCATGGGGGAGAATACACTAGTCATGCATTTGAAAATTTCCTAGAAGAGAAAGAAATCATTCATCAAAAATCATGTGTGTACACTCCACAACAAAATGGAGTCGCCGAGAGGAAAAATAGACATTTGCTTGAGACGGCTAGAGCTATATGATGTTTCACTCCAATGTACCTAAAGAATTTTGGAGTGAAGCTATTAAAACCGCTGCCCATCTTATTAATATCATGCCCTCTCAAGTTCTAGAAGGAAAATCTCCTTTAGAACTACTTTTAGGAAGGAAACCTAGTATTTCCCATTTAAGAGTCTTTGGGTGCATTTGTTATGTGCATGTACCAGAAAACTTTAGAAACAAACTAGATGAGAGGGGAAGAAAGTGTGTGTTTCTAGGATACTCTACCTTTGAAAAAGGATATAAATGTTATGATCCTCTAATCAAAAAATTATACACATCTAAGGATGTGATATTTGTGGAAAGAGAACCTTACTTTGCAGGAAAAGAGGTTCAAGAACAATCAAAGGAAAAGGGTGTTCAAGACCAATGGAACATAGTTCTTCCTCCAATCAAAGAGCATGCTCATCGAAATGAAGAAGAAAGAGAACCAATACAAGCTGAAAATGATCCAACTCAAGAAGAATCAATCCCATCCAATTCTGATCAAGAATCCGTCCAAGAGGAAGGGGGAGACAACTTAGATCAAGATCAAAGCATAGAACAAGAGGATCAAAATGTAGAAGAGCCACCTCCTCCTCTTCGAAGATCAACAAGACTCAGACTTCCTCCTTCGGAATGGATCAACAAAAGAGTGTTCTATAACTCAAAGGTGACCTCACATCCCATTTCCAAATACTATTCGGTTGCTAACATGTCTTGTAGCCACCAAAGATTTATCAAGAACATAGATCTCCACCAAGAGCCAAGAAACTTTGAAGAAGCAAAACATCATCCTCAATGGATCCAAGCCATGAAGAATGAGCTAGATGCTTTAGCAAGAAATGGAACATGGGAGATAACATCTCTTCCTAAAGGAAAGAGGGCTGTAGGATGCAAATGGGTCTACAAGATCAAGCATAAGAGTGATGGAAGCATTGATAGATATAAAGCTAGATTAGTAGCAAAGGGCTTCACTCAAGCTTATGGAATAGACTACAAGGAAACGTACGCACCGGTAGCCAAGATGAACACAATTCGAGTGTTGATGTCTCTTGCAATCAATCACTCTTGGCCAATGTTTCAAATGGATGTAGCCAATGCATTTCTACAAGGAGATCTAGAAGAGGAAGTATACATGGAGATTCCACCGGGCTTTTCTCATCAACACAACAAGGTGTGCAAACTTAAGAAAGCAATTTACGGCCTCAAACAATCTCCAAGAGCTTGGTATGCCAAACTTAGCTCTACTCTTTTTGATCATGATTTCAAAAAATGCAATAGTGATACTTCTCTTTTTATTAAAAAACAAAGTGGAAAAATCATTGTAGTGTTAGTTTATGTAGATATAATCATAACCGGAAATGATTTAGAACTAATCAACCTAGTGAGAAGTTTTTTACAAACAAAGTTTGATATTAAGGACTTAGGAAACTAAAGTACTT